>SJYX01003460.1:210744-241162 GCA_006410675.1 Oreotragus oreotragus
GAGAAATGCTGGACTGGAAGAAACACAAGCTGGAATCAAGATTGCTGGGAGAAATATCAATAACCTCAGATATGGAGATAATACCACCCTTATGGCAGAAAGTGAAGAGGAGCTAAAAAGCCTCTTGATGAAAGTGAAAGAGGAGAGTGAAAAAGTGGGCTTAAAGCTCAACATTCAGAAAACAAAGATCATGGCATCAGGTCCCATCACTCCATGGGAAAGAGATGGGGAAACAGTGGAAACAGTGTCAGACTTTATTTTGGGGGGGGCTCCAAAATCACTGCAGATGGTGATTGCAGCCATGAAATTAAAAGACGCCTACTCCTTGGAAGGAAAGTTATGATCAACCTAGATAGCATATTGAAAAGCAGAGACATTAATTTGCCAACAAAGGTCCGTCTAGTCAAGGCTATGATTTTTCCAGTAGTCATGTATGGATGTGAGAGTTGGACTGTAAAGAAAGCTGGGTGCTGAAGAATTGATGCTTTTGAACTGCGGTGTTGGAGAAGACTCTTGAGAGTCCCTTGGACTGCAAGGAGATCCAACCAGTCCATCCTAAAGGAAATCAGTTCTGAATATTCATTGAAAGGACTGATGCTGAAGCTGAAACTCCAATACTTTGGCCACCTAATGCAAAGAACTGACTCATTGGAAAAGAGTCTGATGCTGGGAAAGATTTAAGCCAGGAGGAGAAGGGGAAAACAGAGGATGAGATGGTTGGATTGCATCACCAACTCAATGGACATGAGTTTGAACAAGCTCTGGGAGTTGGTGATGGATGGGGAAGCCTGGCGTGCTGCAGTCCATGGGGTCACAAAGAGTCAGATATGACTGAGCAACTGAATTGTAGGAAAATAGTAAATAAAACCAAAAAATGAAGTTTAACAGATGCAGGAAAATTTTTTAAAGGACAAAAGAAAATGCGTATATAATTAAATATATAATACCACAGAAAATCTAGAAGAAATGAGTAATTTGACTTGGTAAATACAAAAATTTAATGGACTTACAGAATAATTAGGAAAATGTAACAGTGAATGCATTACCCAGTCCCAGATAACTTTGTGCTCTACTCTAGAACATAGGTATAAATGGAAATCATTCATTTTATGAAGCCATTGTAACTTTGCCAATGAAACTGGACAAAAAGCAAAAAATTTAATGGACTTACAGAATAATTAGGAAAATGTAACAGTGAATGCATTACCCAGTCCCAGATAACTTTGTGCTCTACTCTAGAACATAGGTATAAATGGAAATCATTCATTTTATGAAGCCATTGTAACTTTGCCAATGAAACTGGACAAAAAGCAAAAACTGTTGCCATAAATTTAATACATCTGTACCATAGAAGACTAACCAGCAATGTAAAAAAAAAAAAAAGAATGAACTGCTGATACATGTGACAAATTGGAAAAATCACAAGGAAGTTATATTGAGTGAAAAAAGTCAACCTCAAAAGATGACATACTGTATGATTCCATTTTTATAGCATTCTTGAAATATTTTTTTAAAGAACCATGAAGGGTCTTTACAGTGACTGAACTGTTTAGTATCCTGACTGTGGTGATGGATATGTGAACCTACACATTATTAAATTGCATAAAACTAAATGAAATTAAAAGACGCTTACTCCTTGGAAGAAAAGTTATGACCAACCTAGACAGCATATTGAAAAGCAGAGACATTACTTTGCCAACAAAGGTCCGTCTAGTCAAGGCTATGGTTTTCCTATGGTCATGTATGGATGTGAGAGTTGGACTGTGAAGAAAGCTGAGCACTGAAGAATTGATGCTTTTGAACTGTGATGTTGGAGAAGACTCTTGAGAGTCCATTGGACTGCAAGGAGATCCAACCAGTCCATTCTGAAGGAGATCAACCCTGGGATTTCTTTGGAAGGAATGATGCTAAAGCTGAAACTCCAGTACTTTGGCCACTTCATGCGAAGAGTTGATTAATTGGAAAAGACTGTGATGCTGGGAGGGATTGGGGGCAGGAGGAGAAGGGGATGACAGAGGAAAAGATGGCTGGATGACATCACTGACTCGATGGACGTGAGTCTGAATGAACTCCGGGAGTTGGTGATGGACAGGGAGGCCTGGCCTGCTACAGCCCATGAGGTCGCAAAGAGTCAGACATGAGTGAGCGACTGAACTAACTGATCCAATCCATCAAACTGAACACCATATACTCAGTAAAATTCTGTGTTAAAAGAATATTAAATAACAGAGAAATGCTCATAAAATAATAGGTGAAAAAAATCTTATATAACAAAATTATAGGTGCTGATATTAGGAAAATAGATGTATATTTGCACAGAAGCAAAAACAAAAAAAATCACAAAAACATTTTGTTGATTACCTTTAGACTGTAACATTTGGGATGATTTTTAGTTATTTTCTTTGTACATTTTTATCCTTTTTAAGTTATTTCTTAATGAGACTATATTAGTTCTATAATCAAAAAGGGGCATTTATTTTAAAAATAAACTAAATGCTCTCCAAATGATTAATTACTAGAATGACTTATCGATCAAAAGATCTGTTTCTCTTATATTCCATGGTAAGTAAGGTGTTACAGTTCTCCTCTGTAACTCACACCCGAAAAAGTGTTTATCAGTGACTGGGGGCTTCATTAACTCCTGAGCATGCCAGAGTAGAGGCATCTCCCATCTAGTTCTGAGTAGCTGAAAAGGAGGGGCAAACATAAACATGATGACTGAGCCTGGAGTGCTCCTGGGTATCACTCTCTTCACTTGGCTGCTTCTCACGCGTGTGCTCTTTCCTGGTCTGTCTGTAGTCTTTCTTCGTGGACCACAACAGTCGAGCTACCACTTTCATTGACCCCCGAATCCCTCTTCAGAACGGTCGTCTTCCCAACCATCTGACGCATCGACAGCATCTCCAGAGGCTCCGAAGTTACAGTGCTGGAGAGGTAACACCTCCTCTGCTCCTGCCCTACCCTTCACGGGACCACAGGGTCAGCCTGTCCTGGTGGGGCCAGGACCTAGAGTTGCCTTTACCCCAGGGGCTGGGCCAAAGCCGTATGATATTTAGTAGGGAGGCTGATGACTTGAGGCACCCACTTCGTGTCCCGGACCCATCGTCAGATTGCTTTCCTTCTGCCTTTCCTTTTTTCCTACACAGTCACGTTACTGAAAAAGCCGTCTAGTTTCAAGAAAACTGAAACTACAGCATCAAGACATCCCTATACTTATGGCTGATATGGTGTTTCCTCAGCCCACTGGTCGCGTGTGAATTCTTAAACGGTGGTAGAACTACTAGGCAGCATATGACTGTTTTAAACTTTTCCCTCTCCCTAGATTTTGGACAAGACTTCATTCATGGACTGAAAACTGGGGGAAATGAACTAGGCCACATGAATGTTCCCACCCTACCATCTGCCCTTCCCTGGTTTATATGTTCTTTCACTCAACATGATTGATTACCTTCTGCTGGGCCATGAAAGGCTGCTCCCTTTCTTAAGCATCAGGTTCCTTGCCTTTCTGAATTCCTTTTGCTATATCCCATATCCTTTCCTATTCTCCCTTCTTGAACCGAAATTCAAAACATAGCTTTTTTTCTATTGCTAACTGGTTCCTGACAATAATATGAGCAAATCTCTTTTTTATGTCCTGACTGACATTTCCCAAGTATCTATACCTTCTTTTCATAGAAACCACCAGGGTCTCAGATGATACAGGCTCTGAGAACCATTTCCAATAAAGCAGCTTGTAGAGTTAGATTATAATGAGGTAAAAAAAAAAAATGGAAAAAGTACTGTAGAAGGAAAAGAAACATATATATGGTCCCACAGAGAGTCATTCCAGGGAGAGCCACACTGGACATCTCTAGAAGCAGAAAATAACCATCCACCTGTCAGCCTCTAGAGAGCAAACATGAGTCTCAAGGGAAGAGCTTGTTTTAATGAAAGCTTCAGTTCATTTCAGTTGCTCAGTTGTGTCCGACTCTTTGTGACCCCATGAATCGCAGCACACCAGGCCTCCCTGTTCATCACCATCTCCCGGCGTTCACTCAGATTCATGTCCATTGAGTCAGTGATGCCATCCAGCCATCTCATCCTCGGTCGTCCCCTTCTCCTCCTGCCCCCAATCCCTCCCAGCATCAGAGTCTTTTCCAATGAGTCAACTCTTCACGTGAGGTGGCCAAAGTACTGGAATTTCAGCTTTAGCATCATTCCTTCCAAAGAAATCCCAGGGTTGATCTCCTCCAGAATGGACTGGTTGGATCTCCTTGCAGTCCAAGGGACTCTCAAGAGTCTTCTCCAACACCATAGTTCAAAAGTATCAATTCTTCGGCGCTCAGCCTTCTTCACAGTCCAACTTTCACATCCATACATGACCACAGGAAAAACCATAGCCTTGACTAGACAGACCTTAGTCGGCAAAGTAATGTCTTTGCTTTTGAATATACTGTCTAGGTTGGTCATAACTTTTCTTCCAAGGAGTAAGCGTCTTTTAATTTCATGAAAGCTTAGTATACAAGAAAAAAACCTTTACTGGTTTTTCAGGACACTCATCTGTGTACACTGAGAAATGTAACTATTTCTAACCAGGGACATTCACAGTCTAAGGCCAGTGTGATAAACTGAACTTTTCTTTCATGGAGTCATCTTAAGTATCATTGTTTTAGGGTACTATTGAAAGCATGTTAACTCTTACTGCATATACATAAAATGTGTATGTGACCATGCATGTGGGAGTATTATACATTCTCCAGGGGTTATGTGGGTGTTAGGACCCTCCAGATTCCAGGCACTCAGCAGTTGACACATTCACAAGCTACAGAAAGCCGTGCCCCAACTTCTCAGCTCAGCACATATAGTCTCTCTCCCTTTTATAACACTTCAGAAATCACAAGATGTATTGTCTTGATATGATAATGGGTAAATTCAGAACTCTGCATCAACTTGAATATGCCATTTTAATCTATTTTAAATGTCCAAGCTCTTTAATATTATTAAGGTGAATTTCAGTATTAACATAGAGCATCATAGCATATGATAAAAGAAGCTCAATACTGCCAGACAGATTCAGATTCACCATGGTCGATTAAAAAAAAAAGTCATTACTCAAGGAAACCCCTAAACATATAAATCTATCACATATATATATGAAGTTAACCTGAAAATATAAATTTTAAAATCTTCCTCTTGAAAGAACAAGATCAAGATCATGAGCATCACTTTACCTGTTCCAAAACATTTCCTTGATGTTATTGACTAGCCCAAACACAGCCACACTGAATATCAATGTTAATAACAAAGTGCCATGTGCATCAGCCAAGAAAGACTAACACATGATGAGAAAAGGGTGTCAGCCATCTGTATACTTCCTAATTCATTCACTCTCCAATTAACTGTCCATCGGGTTTTTAAGCCACTGTCATCCCTCTGCCCAACCTCTCTCTGTTGGTAGCTTTGCAGTGACATAAGGGAAAACCAAGAGGGAAGCTGGGAGGCAGAGAATACCTGATCCAGAGGCAGCACACCAGGGAAAACAAGGACTCAGGCTCTGTGGAAGCAAATACCTGGTTCCTCCTACTGTGAGAACACCGCCTACGGTGTGAGGAGTCAGGAAGACCTCAGTGTGAAAACAGAGGGGCTGGTGGAAATGCTCCTTGTGTTTGCTCTAATATGATTTTGTTTCACAAATATTGATGAATACAGGGTTTCTATGAACATTGTGAAATGCAAAGATGTGTGAAATACGACCCCTGCCCTGGAGAAATGTGATTCTATTTCTGAAGCCAGAAACATACATAGAGTTAAGTAACAAAAGAAATTAGAATATGATTGAGTGCCGAGAGAGCTGTTAGGACAAATGCCACAGAAGTTCAAAGGAGGCCAGGAAAAGGTTTCTTTTAAAAGAAGGTGCTTGACCTAGACCTAGAGAAATTGGTAAAACCTAGCAAGTACAAAGGCAGAGAAAGGGCAGCCCCCCCAGAGAGCATAGCTGAAGGATAAGGAGCCGAGATGGGGTTGAGAAAGGTCTGAAGAAAGACAAGGAATAAACAGTTCAGTGTGAGCAGAATAGTAAGTTTCCACTTGGTTTTTGTTTCAAAATTTGGAAAGCTTTGAATGCCACATGAAAGAGTTAGGACTTTTTCAAAAAGTCCTTGGAATGAATTTGAGAAGAATAATATAATGATTTATATATTAAAATGGGCTTTTAGAGATCAGTTCACCCACGGTTTCACAAAAGGGGAAGATTATTAGCAATTTGGGGTGACAGTTCTCTGAAGTGTAGAATCATTCCTTGTCATTGCAGGATCTTTTCTCCTGGTCCCATTCATTAAATTTCAGGAGTGTCAGTTACTATGACAACAGAAACAAAAACCAAAATACCCTTGTGCTTAGTCGCTCAGTCATGTCCAACTCTTTGTAACCCCATGGACTGTAGCCCACCAGGCTCATCTGTCCATGGGATTCTCCAGACAAGAATACTGGAGTGGGTTGCCATGTCCTCCTCCAGGAGATCTTCCCGACCCAGGGATTGAACCCTGGTCTCCTGCATTGCATGTGGATTCTTTACCTGCTGAGCCACAAGAGAAGCATCTCCATTAAGCGTCTCCAAACACTCCTAGGTGGTAATTTCACTCTGGTTAATCGTCATATTTCACAATCAAGTAAACTGAAGTATCAATGACTCAAGTCACCCAGGAAGTTCAGAACTGCAGTTCAGATTTCTCAACTCCCATTCCAGTGTAAACTCATATTTTTAAAGGAGACAGTGACAGCCAAGAAGAGATGGGATTGTGGCACAGGAGGATGTGAGAAAGGCCATGAGAGGCCACTGCCACAGACCATATAGGTGATGAGGTGGTGACAAAGAAACAACACAACTTCAGGGAGTCAAGAGGTGTGGAGGAGGGAGACTTGAGACTTGGGTCAGCAGATCGAAGTCCCATCTCTGGCCTCTCTGCAGAGGTGCTCTGGGTCATTGCACCTTCCTTCCCTTTCCGTGGTCTCAGTTTCCCCATCTGTAAACAGAGAGAAGGGAACTGGGATAGCCACGAAAGTCCCCTTCAGCTCTATGATTCTCAGCATCTGTGAGGCTAGACACAGTCTCATGAGTGGCTCCCAGATAAGATAAGCAGGAAAGCCAGGTGGGGAGACTGGCAGGCGTGCCTTTATATAAGTCAGTGATGGAGATGGAAGCAGCAGGAGAGCCAATTAGAAAAGACAGCTAAGCAGTCAGAAAGGTGAGAGTTAGGGATATCAGTGAAGTATTTCCATAATCCATGATTTTTCTGTTTCACCTCTCATGGACAATAGGGAATTCACTCTAGATGTTTCTTAGACCTCAGCTTTAGGAATCAATATTTTCTGTTCACCTTCATGAGCCATTTCTTGAGTGTTGTTCAGGGGTTGATTTTTTTTTGTCATTGTACTTAAGGACAGAATTAAAATCAATTTACAAAATCAAGATCCTAGATGGTAAAAATTCCCCTCAAACCCCCAACAATAGGTTATTAGTAGAGGCACTGCTCAATGTCTTTTAAGCCTTTAACCTCACCTGAAAATTGTTGAGGCAGTTTCTTGAAAGCAGTTAATATGAGGAATATAGGATTCTATGCATAAAAAAGATCATTCTTTGACTTTTTTAAAATTAGTTTTTACTGGAGTATAGCTCATGATTTGACTCTTTCGCATGCATTTTAATACAGTGGCACATCCATCTGCAATATATTTAAGTGCCAACAAAACAGGCTTTATCACTTCCATAGTGTCCAGATAGAATTGGACATGGATAAGTGGAAAAGAGCAGATCAAGATCCCACGTCTCTATCAATAAGGAAATCACTGGAGGTCAGCTTTGCTTGTTTATCCTGCAGTTTGCAATGTAAATTATCATTAATAAGGAAGAATAACAGACCACATAATGTTTGTTTCTTTCACCATCTTATCTTGGTCAAGAGAAG
The DNA here is from genome assembly GCA_006410675.1 of Oreotragus oreotragus. Classification (NCBI taxonomy): domain Eukaryota; kingdom Metazoa; phylum Chordata; class Mammalia; order Artiodactyla; family Bovidae; genus Oreotragus; species Oreotragus oreotragus. The sequence goes on from SJYX01003460.1 coordinate 218,688, forward strand.
TCATTAGTCATAGAAGGGTACATATAAAAGTCTGGAAGGGTACATATAAAATGTTTAACAGTAATTGCCTCAAGTAAAGGACAGGAGTCTGACAGGAAAGAGAAACTGACTTTTCACTCTCAAAGCAGAAGTCACTGTGAATCATACTTTGCAGTGAGCTGCTNGAAGGGTACATATAAAAGTCTGGAAGGGTACATATAAAATGTTTAACAGTAATTGCCTCAAGTAAAGGACAGGAGTCTGACAGGAAAGAGAAACTGACTTTTCACTCTCAAAGCAGAAGTCACTGTGAATCATACTTTGCAGTGAGCTGCTTTTATGACGAAAGTCATTGTACCAACTCTAATGACAGAGGCCATCATGCAGGAAGCTGGCCTTTGGGAAGAGTAACTTTTGCACAGCTTCTTAAAATTGGGAATTTTCCTCTTGATTCCATGTAACCTATACTCGATTACAAGTTTGTTTGGAAGTTTGTAAAATTCAGATAACCTATGAAAGTACACTTTTGAATTAAAAATGGTATCTAACGAGTGTAGAAACTATAGGCACGGATGGAAAAGAAGTCAAAAGGCTGGTATAGCCCTCCATCTGGAGAAAATTCCTGGTACACAATGAAGTAAAACAGTTGAATTGTATTGTCTATGCTTCTGTATCTTCCTTTACCATTATAGCGCATTGTAGATAGTTTCCATGCCATTAAAATTCTTCTATACTTTATTCTGGTAACCCACTCCAGTATTCTTGCCTGGAGAATCCCGTGGACGTAGAAGCCTGGTAGGCGACAGTCCACGGGGTCGCAAAGAGTCGGACACGACTGAGCAACTTCACCTCTGTCTCTTATACACATCTGGTAGAACTACTAGGCAGCATATGACTGTTTTAAACTTTTCCCTCTCCCTAGATTTTGGACAAGACTTCATTCATNAGAAGCCTGGTAGGCGACAGTCCACGGGGTCGCAAAGAGTCGGACACGACTGAGCAACTTCACCTTCACATACTTTATTCTATGGATTGCCATAATTTAATTCAAACCTTTCTCTTGTACATTATGTTTGTTGCCCTCTTTTTGCCATTAGAAATACATTGAAAACCTCATAGATCGCTCTTATTTCTGTATAGTTCTGCAAACTTTGTTAATGATCTACTTTTAGAATACAAGAAGAATCTAGAGATGAACATAAATTCATCACTTGGGCTTTTCCTCTGAACTTGCAATTTTTATCACCAGGTCTCCAGCATTTTTGAGACAGCATTAGCTGATGATGAACCCAAATTCAGTCTAAAACACCAGCTTACATTCCCAAATTGTAACACAGAAGAGAAGCTTGTTTTCCAGTTGCTGGAAACTATTTTCTGAGCATATCTATTCTGTTTTGTCTGGAGAGCTAAATGTTTGAAGTTTGTGTATTTGCAATTATGATTAAAGCTATCTCAACATTAAAAGGAAAAGAAATCTAAAAAGCAGTCATGTGGGGCTCTCTTCTCCCTCCCTCCCCTGGCCCTGTGACTCTCCTCACCCCTCTTTCTCCTTCTCTCCCACCTACTCCCCCTCCCTCCCCCCCCCCCCCCCCNCTGGGTATGTATCTGTCTCTTATACACATCTAGATGTGTATAAGAGACAGCTCCTCACCCCTCTTTCTCCTTCTCTCCCACCTACTCCCCCTCCGTCCCCACCCTACCCCTCCCTCCTCCTCCTTTCTTCCCCCTTTCTCCCCTCCTTCCTCTCTTTCTATATCTCTCTCTTGTGTGCTTGCACACACATGCACCCCTACCTGAGAAACTCAGTGACCCAAAAAGTGTCCAAAAGTGTCAAATTCTGGGAATTTCGGGGAGTCATATAATCTTGGTTTTAAATGGAAAATTCATTCTTTTAGGTATTTTAAGTAGTTAGGAAAGCAAATGTTAGCATCATGTTTGCAGTGAAGTCCAAATTAGTTACTCAGCTGATGGCAGGCTTCCCTCAGTGGACCATTTATTACCACTTTTGGGCCACATTTGCGAAAGTGATAGTAAAGGACAGGAGAGCGTAGGTCATGCTGCAGTCCATGGGGTCACAAAGAGTTGGACACACCTTAGCAACTTAAAAACAAGTGAACCACAAGGATCCCAGCACATACCAAGTGCTATGAAATCTTAGAATATTAGAGTCTTTTTTAGCTCTGCCTGAAATTGTTTCCATCCATGTAAATTCCTGGCCCCTAGTTGAAGAAGCACGTTTCTATTTAATGCCATCATCCTCCAGTTCTCTCCTCTGGAGTCCATCCAGTACCGCTCTACAGTCACCTCCTTTTTCCTCGGCTAATGTTGCCGTGGCTCAGGACTCCACAAGCCTCACCGCTCCCTGTGTTGTTTCCTCTGTCTCGCTCATAGTCATGGTGATGCATATCCCTCAGCCAGTCATCTGCCTTCAGAGTAGCTGACCTTCCTCTGGTTCTGCAGTCTTTCAGTCTGGCTTGGTTTTGTAGTAAGCAGGTAACCTTAGAAGCAGGAGCCATTTTCCCCTAAAGCATTTCTACAACACTTGAGTTCCTTACGACCCCCTGGTGAAGAGAAGTGAGCCTCTTCCTGCTTCAAAGCCTTGTTTTTCTCCAGGCAAAGTTCAGTGCACAGCCAAGCCTTCTTGAGTTCCATTCTCAGGTCTACCTGCTTTCCCAATCTCTTTCTGTAATTCATCTCTTAGATAGCCTTCAACTGTTTTTGAGATTCCTGTCTTTATAGCATTGCAAATATTTTCAGCACACATTACGGCAGACTGTCACAACCCCCTGGAAGGAAAAGAGATTTTTCAGTCCCAGGAAGACTTTACATATTTATTAACTCATGGAAAGAGAAAAATATGAGACTAAATATGGCATATCAGCCATCAACAAACCTTTCTTTCATTACTTTGCATCGTAACTGTTTAACCAGAAAGTGCTGTTACAGAAATTCAACAACTAAATCTTGGTAGCTGACTACACCCTCTGAAGAGAGCTGGGTGCCAATGGCATCAAAGTGAGAAGTCAGCCAGAGTGGCACAAAATCTATTCCCCTTGTCCCTCAAGTGAGACAAGGGCAAGAAGAAGGATCAGGAGAGGAAAAAGATGAATCTGCATCCCTCCTTATTCCAGAGGAGCAGTTCAAAGGCTGCCACATACAGAGAGTGAACTGGTAGCACATTTCATCTGAGGGATGTTATTCTTGTCTGTGTGAAATATGAAAGTAGAACCTAAAGGAAAACCCCCAATTACCATTTCTGTAATTAGGAAGCCCTACATAATCTGCCTTGAAGATTGTCACCTGCAATATCACACAGGGCCTAGTCTTAAATGACCACTTTTAGATGGACCTGACCTTTCTGGGGTTTATGCCATAGGAGCTCATCACCTCCCCTGAATTCTGTGTGTGTGAATTCTGGTGCTGGAAAATTTTCTTTCTTCTTTTTTGTCTGGATGTTTGAGCTCTTTATGATTATCTTCCAATGTCATCTTCAAAATTCTTAAATATTTTGAAGCCTATTTTGACTTCTTTGTCAGATGCCATAGAGTGAGTCATCTACACCCATCGCCATATATCTGGTGCATGTACTCCAGTGTGGAAAACCTGTGATGCCTCCGTTCAGATAGCTTACCCTGCAAGAGTCCTTACCCTACCATTATGGAATCATGGTGGAAACTCACTGTCATGCTCTAGAACCTAGGGAATTTATAAAAAATTAAAATCAAGCTAAATTAAAGTTAATCATCACAAATATCAGTTTTAAGCTAAGCAAATCCTGTGTCCCACGAAGTTTTGTCAAAATGTCCAACCCAAACCAACATACTGGATGCAGGCTAATAGTATGGGGAATCTAAAAGCAATTCTTGACAGTCAAGCATAAATTAGTATTCTGGTTCTATCTCTTACAGTTTAAAATTTTGGAAAAACTTATTTTCTCTGATCCTCAAATTCCCCATTTGTAAACTGGGGTGAATAATGTTTACCTTGCCAAATTTTGTGAGGATATGAGACTGTGTAAAGAGTATAAAGACTGTATAAGGAGTAACCAGTATAGTAAATGAGAGAAAAGAGTAAACAAAGAATGACCTTTCAAGTATAATAAACACTGTTTAAGACAGCCAGCCCAGTCCACATTTGGTTATGAAGTTCAGCACTGCCCCTTAGAGATGAAGATGATAGACCTACTTTACTGATAATATTCCCTTTAAAATATTTCTGATGAGAAATATATCATAGCCTATTGCGTGTATTAATGAGATGAACATTCATGGCATTTGGCATAGTCACTTTCTTAAAAACCACAACACCAACCATTCTACTGAGACATTTTTTTTCAAACATGTTAATTTTCCGTCACTTTTGGGATTATAACGTCATTCGTCCTTTCAGGTGATGTCAGGGCCTTTTTGCCACTCATATTGAAAAATTAGTATCCAAAGATCATCTGAAATGGATGAGATTTTTAACACTTACAATTTTATTTTGAAATTAGGCCTCTGAAGTCTCTAGAAACAGAGGAGCCTCTTTACTGGCCAGGCCAGGACACACCCTAGTAGCTGCTATTCGAAGCCAGCACCAACATGACTCATTGCCACTGGGTATGTATCGCGCTTGTAAACCCCTGGGCAGCCAGCACCTTGTTTTTCTTATTGTGACGCCTTTAATATTCAGGACTCTGTGTTTCCTTTCTGGTATTGTCTGCTGCCCTACCCCTGGTTCCCATCTTCCTCTTGCCCCTCTTGCCTTTCCCTCCTCCTCACCATGTCCTTCTCTCTTCCCTTCTTTCTCTCTCCCCTCTTCCAGACCCTCATTCCCCTCCTTTTTTATTCTGTTCAGGGGTTTGTTAGCTGGGTCCCCAGATAGCATAGTGTAGGTAAGGGGACAGATGTGGTTGCTTTTAGATGCAGTTTCTAATTTAGACCTCTATTCCCGCGTGTGTATGAGGATAAGCTAGAAGAGGCTCCGTTCCCAACTTCAGCTCCCTCTTTCCAAAACACTTATATCAAGATGGTGAAAGAGTCTACATGGATTTGGATGTTTTCATTAGAAATTCAACCAATGGCAGAAGTCATAAGTGCAATTGCTCAGAAAAGGATTTCTTTGAATTTACCATAATAACGCTGGCAGAATTATAAGAGAAGTTAGAAGGAGCAGAGTAGAACTCCACTCGTGAAAGACCTATTTTATTCTCTTCCATCTGTTCACAAGAGGGGGATGAGTTAACACCGAGTTAAATTCCTCCAATATTAAAGATAATTAACTTAGATCTGGTTCGCTTTGGGTTTAATCATTTAAAAATAGCCAGGCTATTATGTCACAGGAAAAAAAGCCCAAGAGCTTACATTTTTTTGATGAGTATGCTCCCTGCCCTTCAGACGCTCCTCCATTAATCCTGGTATCAAGCTGCCATTTTCCAGTCATTAGTGAAATCACCTCTGGGCTAGAGACTCAACCACAACTTGCACTTTTGTCTGTTTCAGCATATAACGACAAGATTGTGGCATTTCTTCGCCAGCCAAACATTTTTGAAATGCTGCAAGAGCGCCAGCCAAGCTTGGCAAGAAACCACACACTCAGGTAGGGGCTTGTCTACCACTCTCTAATTCCAGGTCTCTCCCACTGGTTTTCCAGGTGGAACAACCTCTGTGGACAGACGGCAGATGCTCATGATGTGTTTTATTTGTGCATTTAAATTATAACCTAAATACTTAAAATGAAGGATCCAGGGGTTCTGTTGCATAGCTATCATGTCAGCTTATCAATTATTCACATGATGCTAAAATGCTTTCCGTTGATTTGGAGGGAAGCACAGAAAAGGAGCAAGATAACTTTCATCAAAGATTATTTATGTAAAAAAAAGAAAGATTATTTATGTAAAGCACCACGTGAATTATTTTATTTAAAGAATATAATTCTTTAAAGGTGTACCAGATATTAGGTGACTATATTCATAAATGAACAAACAAAAAAGTTTCATAAGTGTTTTAACTACTTAAATCTTATTGTTCATTAGGGTCATTTTTGAATGAGTGTCTCTGAAACTCTGAATCACTTCATTTGGAAGGGAAAACCACCCAAAGTGATAAAAAGAAAAAATTATCCTCTGAAGTTAAATCCTACATTCTCACCAAGGTATTAGAGTATGTCTCTCCTTCAGTTTACTACCCAACATTTCAAAAGCTAGAGATGCACTGTGGTTAACCTTGTTCACTTGAAGTTTGAATACTTGCTCTAGCACACAGGGGCCAGTGATGGAGGCATGTCACTTAATCCTCTACCCTCAGTCTCTTCTCAACTGAAACCAGGTCACAATGTGGGCTCCACTGAGATGCTTCTCTGGACCAGGTAACAAGGGCAGGGAGGCAGCTGGTGACCCCCTCTCACTCCAGCTCCTGTCTGGTGGTCTTTTGAGTCTGGTGGACAACTGTAATCCTCTACTTTGACCTCCTCAATGAGTCACCAACACCTCAAAATAATCTCTTTGCTATTCAAATCTTTATTAATCCTGCCAGGATGGATCACTCACTGTTCTTTCCCATCCATCACCACCCATTGACACCTACTTCCCCTGTGGTTTTACTCTACATAAGTTAGTGCCTCCATCCTCCTAAATGCCCATCTCAACTCCTCCCTCNATCTTTATTAATCCTGCCAGGATGGATCACTCACTGTTCTTTCCCATCCATCACCACCCATTGACACCTACTTCCCCTGTGGTTTTACTCTACATAAGTTAGTGCCTCCATCCTCCTAAATGCCCATCTCAACTCCTCCCTCTTTCGTCAGCTTCACATCTAAACACTTACCTCCTTACTTTCTTCCAACCCTTCTTTTCTCTCCTCCCTACATGGGCTATGCTTGGATCTTCACCATTTCTCTGCTGGACCTTGCAGGGATCTTTTAGCAGATACCCACTTTCACTCTACTATAAAGCGTTACCTCCTTAGATCTCAAGTCACCTATGCCCTTCAATAAAGCTTCCCATGGAGTATCCTTAAGGCTAGCTGCCACAGGAGCACTCTTCTGAAGAACCTCAGAGCAGCTCAGTGCTAGCCACCAGAGTTCTTGGCCTTCCCCAAGCAATAGAAATTGACTAGAGGCCAGACAAGAAATTCAGGTAAGGTTGTATTGGTACCTGCTGCAGCAGCGGGGAGCAAAAAGGAACAGCAGGTCGCCTTGCTTGCTCATTCCCCCGGGTTTCGGGGGACTGGTTTCTTATGTAGAGGGAGGGGAGGGTGTATCCAGGGGTCGGTCCAGAGGGGTGGCTTGGGTGTTTTGCACCTCCCTGTATTTGGTGCTGTGTACAGAGGGCAATGCTCAGTTACCCAGCTTTTGTTTCCGACCCTCTACTTTTGCTTCAGGCTCTTCAAAAGTGGCAGTTGGGTTTTTTGGTCTCTGTATCTTTTGTCTAGAATTTGTCCCAACTGCCCTCACACACAGTTATTTCTAGTCCCATGCAGTTACATTCTATTCTGTTGTTCAAGGAGAGGTATGTCCAGGGGCAAGCACTAGATGTGTATAAGAGACAGCCCTACCCCTCCCTCCTCCTCCTTTCTTCCCCCTTTCTCCCCTCCTTCCTCTCTTTCTATATCTCTCTCTTGTGTGCTTGCACACACATGCACCCCTACCTGAGAAACTCAGTGACCCAAAAAGTGTCCAAAAGTGTCAAATTCTGGGAATTTCGGGGAGTCATATAATCTTGGTTTTAAATGGAAAATTCATTCTTTTAGGTATTTTAAGTAGTTAGGAAAGCAAATGTTAGCATCATGTTTGCAGTGAAGTCCAAATTAGTTACTCAGCTGATGGCAGGCTTCCCTCAGTGGACCATTTATTACCACTTTTGGGCCACATTTGCGAAAGTGATAGTAAAGGACAGGAGAGCGTAGGTCATGCTGCAGTCCATGGGGTCACAAAGAGTTGGACACACCTTAGCAACTTAAAAACAAGTGAACCACAAGGATCCCAGCACATACCAAGTGCTATGAAATCTTAGAATATTAGAGTCTTTTTTAGCTCTGCCTGAAATTGTTTCCATCCATGTAAATTCCTGGCCCCTAGTTGAAGAAGCACGTTTCTATTTAATGCCATCATCCTCCAGTTCTCTCCTCTGGAGTCCATCCAGTACCGCTCTACAGTCACCTCCTTTTTCCTCGGCTAATGTTGCCGTGGCTCAGGACTCCACAAGCCTCACCGCTCCCTGTGTTGTTTCCTCTGTCTCGCTCATAGTCATGGTGATGCATATCCCTCAGCCAGTCATCTGCCTTCAGAGTAGCTGACCTTCCTCTGGTTCTGCAGTCTTTCAGTCTGGCTTGGTTTTGTAGTAAGCAGGTAACCTTAGAAGCAGGAGCCATTTTCCCCTAAAGCATTTCTACAACACTTGAGTTCCTTACGACCCCCTGGTGAAGAGAAGTGAGCCTCTTCCTGCTTCAAAGCCTTGTTTTTCTCCAGGCAAAGTTCAGTGCACAGCCAAGCCTTCTTGAGTTCCATTCTCAGGTCTACCTGCTTTCCCAATCTCTTTCTGTAATTCATCTCTTAGATAGCCTTCAACTGTTTTTGAGATTCCTGTCTTTATAGCATTGCAAATATTTTCAGCACACATTACGGCAGACTGTCACAACCCCCTGGAAGGAAAAGAGATTTTTCAGTCCCAGGAAGACTTTACATATTTATTAACTCATGGAAAGAGAAAAATATGAGACTAAATATGGCATATCAGCCATCAACAAACCTTTCTTTCATTACTTTGCATCGTAACTGTTTAACCAGAAAGTGCTGTTACAGAAATTCAACAACTAAATCTTGGTAGCTGACTACACCCTCTGAAGAGAGCTGGGTGCCAATGGCATCAAAGTGAGAAGTCAGCCAGAGTGGCACAAAATCTATTCCCCTTGTCCCTCAAGTGAGACAAGGGCAAGAAGAAGGATCAGGAGAGGAAAAAGATGAATCTGCATCCCTCCTTATTCCAGAGGAGCAGTTCAAAGGCTGCCACATACAGAGAGTGAACTGGTAGCACATTTCATCTGAGGGATGTTATTCTTGTCTGTGTGAAATATGAAAGTAGAACCTAAAGGAAAACCCCCAATTACCATTTCTGTAATTAGGAAGCCCTACATAATCTGCCTTGAAGATTGTCACCTGCAATATCACACAGGGCCTAGTCTTAAATGACCACTTTTAGATGGACCTGACCTTTCTGGGGTTTATGCCATAGGAGCTCATCACCTCCCCTGAATTCTGTGTGTGTGAATTCTGGTGCTGGAAAATTTTCTTTCTTCTTTTTTGTCTGGATGTTTCAGCTCTTTATGATTATCTTCCAATGTCATCTTCAAAATTCTTAAATATTTTGAAGCCTATTTTGACTTCTTTGTCAGATGCCATAGAGTGAGTCATCTACACCCATCGCCATATATCTGGTGCATGTACTCCAGTGTGGAAAACCTGTGATGCCTCCGTTCAGATAGCTTACCCTGCAAGAGTCCTTACCCTACCATTATGGAATCATGGTGGAAACTCACTGTCATGCTCTAGAACCTAGGGAATTTATAAAAAATTAAAATCAAGCTAAATTAAAGTTAATCATCACAAATATCAGTTTTAAGCTAAGCAAATCCTGTGTCCCACGAAGTTTTGTCAAAATGTCCAACCCAAACCAACATACTGGATGCAGGCTAATAGTATGGGGAATCTAAAAGCAATTCTTGACAGTCAAGCATAAATTAGTATTCTGGTTCTATCTCTTACAGTTTAAAATTTTGGAAAAACTTATTTTCTCTGATCCTCAAATTCCCCATTTGTAAACTGGGGTGAATAATGTTTACCTTGCCAAATTTTGTGAGGATATGAGACTGTGTAAAGAGTATAAAGACTGTATAAGGAGTAACCAGTATAGTAAATGAGAGAAAAGAGTAAACAAAGAATGACCTTTCAAGTATAATAAACACTGTTTAAGACAGCCAGCCCAGTCCACATTTGGTTATGAAGTTCAGCACTGCCCCTTAGAGATGAAGATGATAGACCTACTTTACTGATAATATTCCCTTTAAAATATTTCTGATGAGAAATATATCATAGCCTATTGCGTGTATTAATGAGATGAACATTCATGGCATTTGGCATAGTCACTTTCTTAAAAACCACAACACCAACCATTCTACTGAGACATTTTTTTTCAAACATGTTAATTTTCCGTCACTTTTGGGATTATAACGTCATTCGTCCTTTCAGGTGATGTCAGGGCCTTTTTGCCACTCATATTGAAAAATTAGTATCCAAAGATCATCTGAAATGGATGAGATTTTTAACACTTACAATTTTATTTTGAAATTAGGCCTCTGAAGTCTCTAGAAACAGAGGAGCCTCTTTACTGGCCAGGCCAGGACACACCCTAGTAGCTGCTATTCGAAGCCAGCACCAACATGACTCATTGCCACTGGGTATGTATCGCGCTTGTAAACCCCTGGGCAGCCAGCACCTTGTTTTTCTTATTGTGACGCCTTTAATATTCAGGACTCTGTGTTTCCTTTCTGGTATTGTCTGCTGCCCTACCCCTGGTTCCCATCTTCCTCTTGCCCCTCTTGCCTTTCCCTCCTCCTCACCATGTCCTTCTCTCTTCCCTTCTTTCTCTCTCCCCTCTTCCAGACCCTCATTCCCCTCCTTTTTTATTCTGTTCAGGGGTTTGTTAGCTGGGTCCCCAGATAGCATAGTGTAGGTAAGGGGACAGATGTGGTTGCTTTTAGATGCAGTTTCTAATTTAGACCTCTATTCCCGCGTGTGTATGAGGATAAGCTAGAAGAGGCTCCGTTCCCAACTTCAGCTCCCTCTTTCCAAAACACTTATATCAAGATGGTGAAAGAGTCTACATGGATTTGGATGTTTTCATTAGAAATTCAACCAATGGCAGAAGTCATAAGTGCAATTGCTCAGAAAAGGATTTCTTTGAATTTACCATAATAACGCTGGCAGAATTATAAGAGAAGTTAGAAGGAGCAGAGTAGAACTCCACTCGTGAAAGACCTATTTTATTCTCTTCCATCTGTTCACAAGAGGGGGATGAGTTAACACCGAGTTAAATTCCTCCAATATTAAAGATAATTAACTTAGATCTGGTTCGCTTTGGGTTTAATCATTTAAAAATAGCCAGGCTATTATGTCACAGGAAAAAAAGCCCAAGAGCTTACATTTTTTTGATGAGTATGCTCCCTGCCCTTCAGACGCTCCTCCATTAATCCTGGTATCAAGCTGCCATTTTCCAATCATTAGTGAAATCACCTCTGGGCTAGAGACTCAACCACAACTTGCACTTTTGTCTGTTTCAGCATATAACGACAAGATTGTGGCATTTCTTCGCCAGCCAAACATTTTTGAAATGCTGCAAGAGCGCCAGCCAAGCTTGGCAAGAAACCACACACTCAGGTAGGGGCTTGTCTACCACTCTGTAATTCCAGGTCTCTCCCACTGGTTTTCCAGGTGGAACAACCTCTGTGGACAGACGGCAGATGCTCATGATGTGTTTTATTTGTGCATTTAAATTATAACCTAAATACTTAAAATGAAGGATCCAGGGGTTCTGTTGCATAGCTATCATGTCAGCTTATCAATTATTCACATGATGCTAAAATGCTTTCCGTTGATTTGGAGGGAAGCACAGAAAAGGAGCAAGATAACTTTCATCAAAGATTATTTATGTAAAAAAAAGAAAGATTATTTATGTAAAGCACCACATGAATTATTTTATTTAAAGAATATAATTCTTTAAAGGTGTACCAGATATTAGGTGACTATATTCATAAATGAACAAACAAAAAAGTTTCATAAGTGTTTTAACTACTTAAATCTTATTGTTCATTAGGGTCATTTTTGAATGAGTGTCTCTGAAACTCTAAATCACTTCATTTGGAAGGGAAAACCACCCAAAGTGATAAAAAGAAAAAATTATCCTCTGAAGTTAAATCCTACATTCTCACCAAGGTATTAGAGTATGTCTCTCCTTCAGTTTACTACCCAACATTTCAAAAGCTAGAGATGCACTGTGGTTAACTGTGTTCACTTGAAGTTTGAATACTTGCTCTAGCACACAGGGGCCAGTGATGGAGGCATGTCACTTAATCCTCTACCCTCAGTCTCTTCTCAACTGAAACCAGGTCACAATGTGGGCTCCACTGAGATGCTTCTCTGGACCAGGTAACAAGGGCAGGGAGGCAGCTGGTGACCCCCTCTCACTCCAGCTCCTGTCTGGTGGTCTTTTGAGTCTGGTGGACAACTGTAATCCTCTACTTTGACCTCCTCAATGAGTCACCAACACCTCAAAATAATCTCTTTGCTATTCAAATCTTTATTAATCCTGCCAGGATGGATCACTCACTGTTCTTTCCCATCCATCACCACCCATTGACACCTACTTCCCCTGTGGTTTTACTCTACATAAGTTAGTGCCTCCATCCTCCTAAATGCCCATCTCAACTCCTCCCTCTTTCGTCAGCTTCACATCTAAACACTTACCTCCTTACTTTCTTCCAACCCTTCTTTTCTCTCCTCCCTACATGGGCTATGCTTGGATCTTCACCATTTCTCTGCTGGACCTTGCAGGGATCTTTTAGCAGATACCCACTTTCACTCTACTATAAAGCGTTACCTCCTTAGATCTCAAGTCACCTATGCCCTTCAATAAAGCTTCCCATGGAGTATCCTTAAGGCTAGCTGCCACAGGAGCACTCTTCTGAAGAACCTCAGAGCAGCTCAGTGCTAGCCACCAGAGTTCTTGGCCTTCCCCAAGCAATAGAAATTGACTAGAGGCCAGACAAGAAATTCAGGTAAGGTTGTATTGGTACCTGCTGCAGCAGCGGGGAGCAAAAAGGAACAGCAGGTCGCCTTGCTTGCTCATTCCCCCGGGTTTCGGGGGACTGGTTTCTTATGTAGAGGGAGGGGAGGGTGTATCCAGGGGTCGGTCCAGAGGGGTGGCTTGGGTGTTTTGCACCTCCCTGTATTTGGTGCTGTGTACAGAGGGCAATGCTCAGTTACCCAGCTTTTGTTTCCGACCCTCTACTTTTGCTTCAGGCTCTTCAAAAGTGGCAGTTGGGTTTTTTGGTCTCTGTATCTTTTGTCTAGAATTTGTCCCAACTGCCCTCACACACAGTTATTTCTAGTCCCATGCAGTTACATTCTATTCTGTTGTTCAAGGAGAGGTATGTCCAGGGGCAAGCACTGCAGCATGACCACAAAGGGATCAAGTCCCAGGCCTGTCTCACCGGAAGCCTCTCTGGATTTAGTCTATTTAGTCCTCAAGGAAACAGGCCACATAATAGCAGGTGGAGGGGCAGTGGTGGATATGTGACTCTATCCTTACTGTCATTAAGGGGGCCAGCTGGGATCTTGTTTCAGGCTGGGCTGCTGCCCCTCACTCTCGCTGGGCCCTGATCGGCCCTGCCTTTTTCCTAATCGTGCTGTGGCTGCCCTAGCCCGGCCACTGAGCAGTTCAGGCCAGATTTGTGATCTGGAGACTCATGCCCACTTTATGAGGGCTTGAGAGACAAGTGAAAGAGGCTGTCCATGTAGATCTTCTGCAGTTTTTTTCTTCCTCCCCATTACAATAAGACCTTAGTTTCATGGGGGAGGGGGTGGAAATCTGGGTATCATTTGAGAACTTGTGAAAAATACATCAACTAATAAAATTGGCTTCTTTGCATGGGGCCCTTGGGGGGAATTCTTTGTGGGGAGCACTTCAGTTCCTTGTGAAACTCTGAGCTCCTTTTCCAAAAAGGTTTTGACGGAAACCTTTCTTATACCAGAGGTCATGCTAAGACAAGATATAAGCCCTCTCATGAGAGTGGAATAAAGAACCAGATGAACTGTGTTGAGACACTCCTACATCTTTTCTCTCCAGAATTTCAAAATGCATTAACAAGTGCTTCCATTTTCATCCCTCAATACAAACAAAATAATGCCAAAAAAACCCCAAAACTTCTCATGGCTCCTGTTGTGTATATAGTAAAGTCAAAATTTCTAAGCACAATTTCCATAGTCCCCTAAGTCAGGCTCTAATCTAACTCTCCATCCTGGGCTGGTTTTTTCTTCCTTCTGGTGTCTTTCACCTCCCTCAGAGGGCCTGTATTTTATCCTACCCCTAGAATGGCTTTTCTCTTAAGGGCATTTCAGCCCATTTTAAAGGCTCAAATCAAATGCAAAGATTCAGTGATCTAGGCAGACTTCAGCATTTATTATGCCTTGCTTTACTATTTACTAGCATTTGTTTTTGTACTTCTAAGATAATTTTCCTTTATCCCTTGTATTCTACCACTACTGATGTCTGCCTACAATACCATAAGCACCTTAGGGCAGGATCTATATCTTCTTCGTCTTCGTACCACTCTCCTGTCAGAGCCTGACCCTCTACTATGAAGATAGGAAACAATGATCACTTTCAGACTGAACTAAAGATCTTTATCTTGAATGAGTGTGACTTCCATTTATTTTCACCTCTGCCCAAGGTTTATTACTGTGCCATGGAAGGCAGGGCCATATTTGGTCAATTCATGGGCTTCTCTCTGACTCACACTGCATAATAATTCAAGAGAATCTCCAAGGGATTTTCAAAGGCATTGTACTACCTGAAAACTTCCTGATACATCTCTGCTCTTGAACATTTTTTACCTTACTGACTCTACCACTAAGTAAGGAATTCACTGCTTGCTTTTGGGAGAAATGTGAGCTTCCCAAAGGCACTAGAGTCTTATTTAAATCATTTTAAAAGCAATAAAAACAATCCTCTGTGAAAATAAAGACTGGAGTATATTTCCCACGGGAAATGAAGAGTTTCAGCATTTACATAGTAAACACAATGTGATTTCGTCACATTATAACAAAATCTAAGAAACCTTGAAGGTTCTGTTGCAGTGCAGAATTGTACAATTACACTTTTCCAGATATGGGGGACATGAAATTAGGGAATGTTGGAATTAGAAAAAGCTTGGAAATTAATATAGAAACTAATATCCTTCTTAAGGTTAAGGATGCTTCTGAGAATCTGAGGAAAGCTCTTATAGACTCTTTAAAATATAGAAATGTGAATCTTTGCATATAATTTCAAACAGTTAATGGACCCTGAAGGACCTGTAGAGTCCAGATTGGAAACCTGAATAGCTCCTCAAAAACTGAAAACTCAAAGTGACATCAGAAACTGGCCATGAAATCAAAAAGGCTAAAGGAGAGTAAACGCCCGCTCTTCAAGGGGTCAGGCTTCAAGGATCCAAAAAACGGGGCACTGCTCACTGTGACTGGGCCTTGCCTGCCCCTAGCCGTGGTGTGAGAGTGAGTCAACTTGATTTTAAAGGTCCACGAGTTAAAAGGAAAACCTCCTCTCCCCATGATGCTGCCCAAAGGAAGAACTTACTGCTTCCTCCGTGGTCCTCACGAGGGGCCCATGATCCCTGTTTGGTCATTGCTATTCTCAGGGAGCCGTGGACCCACTGTCCTGGATTCACAAAGCCAGTTGCTGGGTTAGATGGTAGAGGATGAGTTCTCAGAAAACTGAGTTCAGCAGACAGAGGTGAATCATAAGGAAACCACACAGGAAGAGGGAAGATGGTAGCTGTCCTCATTCTTTCTTTCTTTCTTCAATGAGTGCTTTTATTGGGCAGATATTCTGAATCAAGATGGCACTAGGGCTTCATACCCAGTAGTGAAGCAAAACAGACATTGATCTCATGGGACTTATAATCTATTGAGAAAGACAAATGATAGACAGTTGTGATATTTTTAAGCCAAATATATAGCTAAAGATTGTATTATGGGCCACGGAGGACATGGTCAGAATTCAGAGATAATGAAAGAGGGGTGTCAAGGATCTCATTGTAGATATTGAGTTTTGAGATCTTTGAGGCCACAAATGAAGATGTCAGGATGTCAAAGCAGCAGGTGGCTCTACTGACCAGAGCTCTGATGGGAGCTTTGCACTGGAGTTTTCTTGATGGGATGCAGGCAGGAGAGGCAGATGCCATTCTCACCCTCAGAGATCTCCCCACACCTAGGCCCCAGTGCCTTTGGGCTGGACCCAGGGGCATTTGGAGGCCCTTTAGACTAGTAGGTCTGCCTGGGATTTTCACAAACATGACAGAGGGTATCATGTCCCCTAAAGAGCCACCAAAACTCTCAGAAAACTCTGCTTGGGTTTCTGACATGTGGATGTGGTTTGAGTGTGGGGAGCAGTGGTAGAGCTACTGCAGGGGGCGCCGCTTCCCCTGGCTGAGGAAGGCACCCTGCTGCCCTCGTGGACTTGACTTTCTTCGGACTTCTTTTCCCCAGGAACCCTGGGAATAAAGAGTGACCCCTAAAATGTTCTCTCCCTTTTTCCCCAGGCAGGGAGACCAGGGCCATAGCCAGATATGGGTCTGTTGGGGTAGCAGAGTGACTTGTCCCAGGGACATTGCCACTGGGGGAACACATCAATTTGACAGTCCTTCACGGGACTGAAGTCAGTAAACCAGAGGAGCAGGGTCCACAAGAGTCCTCCAGAGAAGAGGGCCGTTAGGCGGTGTCAGGATTTGAGGACAGCACTGGGGCGTGTGAAATAATGACACGGAGACACAGAAGGAGAAGCAGCTGCTGGAGGAGGCGTGGTTCTCGCACCCCTGGCCGGGCTCTCACCTGGTCCAAGTTCCAAATCCCCATCAGAGAAGTTACTATGAGTACCCCTGGGTTTTGGAAATAACATTTACCACAACGGTACTCTATCTATACTGACAGGTTGGACCACAGTGCATTTCTCTGTTTAATCCTATTTTGCGGATCTTTGTCGAAGCCAAAAAGTTTCTCTTGTCTCCTTAAAAAATACGCACACCAAAAGGTCAATTTCATTATATTTACCTGAAAGCAAGCAAGTTATGATGAAGATTTGGATTCACATCATTATAATCAGAGAGAGAAAAAAGTTATATCTGCAGTATTTTTATTAATCTTTTTTAAATCATTCATTAGTGGAAACTGATTAAAACTTATACCAGATCACTCTTTATTAATTTCTTACAAGTACATGTGACTCTAAAAGCATCTCAAAAATTTAAGCAAAAAAAATGGAACTAATAAAATATCAATCCTTAAGTCTTCCCAGATTTCTGCTGTATCTCTTCAAGAAAGAGAAAAAAACATCTAACTTCTTTGAAGCATGATTACAAGGGGTGATTATTGGCCATTGTGTTTGAAATTTTTGAATATTTGAATGTTAGAAAAGCACATTACAAAGTTTATTTGATCAAAAGGAAAAATCCTATTTATCTATAGACTTATTGGAATAACTGCCAGATTGGAGTTGAAGGTTGTAAAAATGTCAGAATGCATGTGTTGTAATTAAACAGAGACAAATTGATGCCTGTGTTTGGACTGACGTGGGAGATTCTCCTGTATTCTGGGGCTGGACCCTCTCTGGACTCAGTATGCACTTAATTCATTTTTCCTCAGGCATAAGGTTTCTCAAGAGACGTCCCCTGACTCTTTCCTCCCATGGCTTCTAAAACACCATGAGCCCCCGGCGGCCCTTCCCTGCTCCACTCCCAACTGTGTGGCTCTCTAAGGACCTGCCAGTGTTGTATTGTGCTCCTCAGCTTCTGTTCCCATGCGAGTCTGAGAAAAACAGTTCCTAGACGAGCATCCTGGGAACCTATAATACGAACCTAACCTACCTCAAAATACTCTGGACATTAGAACATCACTGCTCAGCCCTACTGAAGGTGAAAAGGGGGTTGGAAAGGGATTCACTCCTTAGCTTTTATGTCAGTGTATAATTCTTTTCTTTCCCACATTTATCCCAGGGAGAAAATCCATTACATTCGGACTGAGGGTAATCATGGGCTTGAAAAGTTGTCCTGTGATGCAGATCTAGTCATTTTGCTGAGGTAAGGGGCTGAGCCTGAAACAATTCTGGAAAAGCTACTGGAGAAACTGCTCTGGGTGGTTCTCCACGACAGCCTCGACTAAAACACCCATTGTTTGTTCTAGAGGATTCTAGTGGCTGTGACTGAAGTAGGGCACCCGCCCTTACACCTGCTGTTCATTTCCTTCTTTACATGTACGAGTGGTGGTTCTTGATGGAGACTTTGTTGTGGGACTAATAAGGGTTTAAAATATTAGGGAGAGTTTGCATGCGAGGATGTGCCCATCTGAGTGAATCTAAGTGCTTTTATTGTCTCATGAGAATTGTACCTGCTCTTACAGCAATTCGTGAACATTCTCTCATAGACAGAGACCTAACTTAGTTTTTTTTCTGCTTTGCAGTCTCTTTGAGGAGGAGATTATGTCCTATGTCCCCCTGCAGGCTGCCTTCCACCCTGGGTACAGCTTCTCTCCCCGCTGCTCACCCTGCTCCTCACCTCAGAACTCCCCAGGTAACGCGAGGTTTTGGCTCTCTGCCTCCTGCCAGTGACGACCGGTGTCTCCACTGGATGAAGCTGCCCCCTCTCCCTTATTTCCTCTCAATTTTCTGACTGTACGCACACTAAGTTGGGTGTTGACACATTGCCACCTGTTTTAGTAATGCCCCCAAGCTATTACGTGTTTTGCATTTTTAAATGACTTGGCAACATTTATTGTGAAACTAATATTTCATGACATGAAAATTATAATGAAATTCATGTTTCATTGTCTATCAATAAGATTTACTGGAACCCAGCAACACCTGTTTATATATTTTTTCTCTTTTAAATTATTTATTTTAATTGGAGGCTAATTACTTTACAGTATTGTGGTGGTTTTTGCCATACATTGACATGAATNATTTATTGTGAAACTAATATTTCATGACATGAAAATTATAATGAAATTCATGTTTCATTGTCTATCAATAAGATTTACTGGAACCCAGCAACACCTGTTTATATATTTTTTCTCTTTTAAATTATTTATTTTAATTGGAGGCTAATTACTTTACAGTATTGTGGTGGTTTTTGCCATACATTGACATGAATGTTTATATATTTTTTGTGGCAAATTTCGTGCTACAAACAGCAGAGCTGAACAGTAGTGACAGACACCATAGGACCCCCAACACCTAAAATATTTGCTATCTGGCTCTTTACCAACAAAGTCTGTGAGCCCCTGCTCTGAACTGCTGCTTTTTTCTGAAGCATATTCTCAAAGCATTTACAAGGGACGAGCTCTTTCTAGGACATTCTGCCTTATGAATCAGAATGCTATTAGTTACCAGTTTGAGTACTTTTTTGTTAAGTTGTAAAGGAGTTGCTAGGTTCTATACTAACTAGGGACCACCTTTGTATCCCCATAAAGATGTCTAAGAATTTTTAAAAATGATATAAAATCGTTCCCCTGAAGTTTTCTTAGAATGAATGACGTGAAAGTTATTCACTCTTTGTAGGTATTTTCCATTCCAAATGAGGATGTGCATATTGAACTATTTAGCAAAAAGAGAAGCTATTATTTCCTGGGTTCATCAAGATAATTAGCTTAAGACAAATTAATACTCCCAAACAAGATCCAGATATTGAAAAATTTTCCCCGGTTGTCTTGATTTGCAGTATCATGTTGTCATGGATGTTTGTGGTAAACTCAAATTTATTTTTATAACTTTGAAATTTAGTAAAGGAAGTTAGTTTTGAAAAATCTAGTAACGTCCTATCTCATAACCTCTAAAGTCAAAGTTCAGACTTTGCTTTGGAAGCCAGTGGGGAAATGGAGAAGAGAAACCAAATTTAGCAATATGCTCTGTCCCCCAGAAGGGATGTCTCACTCAGCTGGTGTCACTAAATACTGCTATAGGTCTAGAATATCTCAGTTCAGTTCAATTGCTCAGTCAAGTCTGACTCTTTGCAAACCCAGGGACTGCAGCATGCCAGGCTTCCCTGTCCATCACCAACGCTCAGAGTTTACTCAAACTCACGTCCATCAAGTCAGTGATGCCTCCAACCATCTCGTCCTCTGTCGTCCCCTTCTCCTCCTGCCTTCAATCTTTCCCAGCATCAGGGTCTTTTCCAAGGAGTCAGTTCTTAAAACTGGAATACCTTTTTGTTTGGTGTACTCCCATCGTGTCATTCAGAACTATCTCCCAGAGGTAGTTTTGCTAATCCTAAAATCTGTTTTTAAGTCAGTGTCTCTTTGTTATCCCTTCCTCCACAATGTATCAGTGGCATTGTTGAGGAAATGTTCCGTGAGTGCTCCCTCTGACATACAATATAACTAAGATGACATGCTGGGGAAAAGGAGGACCGGGAGCTCTGTCAGAGGCAGCATCAGCACAATCGGTTGTTTCTGGTGTGCACAGGATGACTTACTTCTGGAGAGCAGAGCATTCCCATTTAGGGGACTTGTGTGTCTGCATGATGATTGGTCCCAGTCTGAAAATGTGTCTATGTGCATGCGTTCTAAGTCGTGTCTGACTTTGCAACCTCATGGACTGTAGCCAGCCAGCTTCCTGTGTCCATGAGATTCTCTAGATAAGAATACTGAAGTGGGTTGCCATGCCCTCCTTTAGGGGATCTTCCTGACCCAGGGATCAAACCCGTGTCTCTTAGGTCTCCTGCATTGGCAGGTGGGTTCTTTACTGCACAGCCACCTGGGAAGCCCCAGTGTGTCTACACTTTGGTCCAAACTTCCGACACTAGAGTATGGTTTTGACTTCATTACATGGCGAAGATACCATCTTGCAAATAGAAAAACTAAGGGAGTATAAAGAGTTATTTGCTAAATGAGAATTATTTGAGTAAGTTTTTTTTTTAAAAGGAATCAGCATTCCTAATAGCTCTCTGGTGTCAGACATTACTGACACCATGAACTCAAGCAATCATCCAGTTTATGTGTTAAAGTCCTTAACTCTTTACTCTCCCAGCTTTGATCACAGGATCTTAGAGTGTGTAATCCAAATATTTGATGCTAAATTTTACAATTCCCACATTTCTAGACCTTTATGACTTTTACCTGAGGCAACAGAGATAGTGACTCATGCATGCCAAAGCACCTCATGAGGCATAAATTATTAAAGAAATTGCATAGTAGTGACCACGGGCATAGTGGTAGTACCAGCAGTGAGAAAGGCATCTTATAAAATACACTGAAATCTGCTAGAAGAAAATTATACTTGCACCGCAGACTTGTATTCTAGTTTTGCCTACATTCTGAAACCTGGCATTTCAGCAAAGACACTTTCCTCTTCAAGTGGTGGCCTGGTTCCTCCTCATAAGTCACCTCTTCAGGTGGCTTCGGTGACCACTGTAGGCATTTCATCTACGTCTTTGGCCCCCTCTGCAGACTCATCCTTTCCTTCCTACCATCCTCAAGACTCAGTGCCAGGTTTTATTCTCCTCTCTTTCAAACTATGTCTCTTTCCAATCAAATACTCAAAGGTACCACCATCAAAGACCAAGCTTGTGATTTCCCCACAAATTTGTGCTTCTTCCATTTGTCCCCATCTCAGTGAATGTCACCAAAGTCCATTCCATTATAATGTCTGAAACTCACCTTTACTTACTACCTATATCCAGTTCATTGCCTCCTAAACACATCTCCAGTCTATCCTATTCTCATCTCCACTGACACCACCTTAGTCCAGTTTAGGTGGGCCAAATCCATTTTGGACCTCTCTGGTTTTCTCTCTCTACTGCAGAAAGACTGAGGTTTCTATAACTCCAGATACATCATCTTGGCCCCTACACACTAACTTTCTGTTGTGTTTAACGTTAAACAAAATCATTTAATTATTTAAAAGAGAATACCTTATCCTATTTTACCTGTCTCCTGCCCACCTCCCAAGCTTTGTTTTACATCATTCTGGTCCTCACTCCCTGTGCTCCAGATAAACTGGAGCACCACTTTCCACCCAGCCTCAGTACCTTTGCACATGCTGGTGCTCCACCTAGAATCTTCTCCCAGCTCATCTATTCTCTTAGCTAAACAGAAGCCTTTCCTAACTCAGTCAAATTCATGCCTACTTATTCTTCACATGTTTCCCAGAGAAGCCTTCCTGAACTTGGTTAGAGTGTCCTGTGATCTCAGAGAACTGAGTTCTCTTCCTTTATGGGTAGCAATCGTCTCAACCTGTAATTATATTCTCATTTCTGTGAGTTTGATGGTGTCAGTCTTCTCCAGATTATAAATTCAATATCTGGAACATAAACTAAACATTTGTTGTTGCAAGAGCAAACTGTGATCCTAGCCATCTGGGAAACTTGCAAAGGAATATTATCTTTCCCAGTCCTTTTTTCACTGAAAGATATATAAAGATAATAAAGCATTTACAAAGCATTCTAAGTGATACAAAAGTTCCTTCTATAAAGAGTAAGGAATTACTGTTAATAATATTATTATTAATAATTTTTCTTTTATGGTGCATGATAATCTAATGGACTGTAGCCTACCAGGCTCCTCCGTCCATGGGATTCTCCAGGCAAGAATACTGGAGTGGGTTGCCATTTCCTTCTCCAGGGGATCTTCCCGACCCAGGGATCGAACCCAAGTCTCCCTCATTACAGGCAGACGCTTTACCATCTGAGCCACCAGGGAAG
>SJYX01003462.1:0-45790 GCA_006410675.1 Oreotragus oreotragus
CTCCTCTGTCCCCAGCACTTTTGCTCAGAACACCGAAGGCTGATGCTGTGATCAGGGGCAGGGTGGGGTGGGAGCGGGCCTGAATTTCCTCCTGATTCAAAGCAAGAAGTTTTAGGAATTCCAAATGAAATGCTTCCTTTTTAGACCATGACTCTCCACTGCTGTGGGAGGATTTTCACTTGGTTCCATCTTCTTTAATATGCCGCAGTGGCACGGTTTTTTAATCTTCTTTTATTAAAAGAAAATCCACCCTCCTTGCCCAGGTCTCCTGTGTAACTGTCTAATTAGGGCAGAAGGCTGGCCCAGCCCAACAGGGTGGGTCGCTGTCCCTGAAGAGGGAAAGACTTCCAAGAAGTGCCGACATCTTCTGGAAAATGTTAATTGGGAAACAATGAGGGTGAATTATTTATAACTGCATCTCTGGTTATTTGGAAGAAAAATTTGCCTGCAAATTGCAACTCAGGAAAGAACCCTCCATCTCTCATAACCCCCAAAACCTCTGTTTCCGAGCCTCCCTGGACACCCCACCCACGGTGGACACACAGCGCTGTTGTGCCCAGTGGGGCTGTGGGGACCAGGGTCCCTTCTGAAGGCCTGGCCCACTTCCCGCCTGAAGCAAGGTCGTTTGGGTCTCATCTTAGTAAGTCCACTGTCCACTTATGCCTTCACTCCTTCATTCATTCAATTACTTACTGGCACCAACTGTACAATAATGAGTGAAATTAACAAGACCTCCGTCAGGGACCTCTCTTCAAACGCCTCCTCTTTCTACTGCAGGGCTGTTTTGTTTATAAAATTGCTTTTCTCAACAGGCCTTACTCCTGAAAGTTGACTTCTACCAAGATATTTTCCACCACCAGCCCCAGGGGCACTCAGGAATAAGATTCTCCTTCCATTTCTAAATTATCCCAACAGTTTTCTAATAGATCCTACCTGGTGTCTGTCTAGACCACATAGGCTTCGATCCACAGGACAACTCTATGTTTCCTCTCCCCATAGTTTTTGGGGGAGTCTATTCTCTCCGCCACCCTCCACTCCGCTAATTGATTCTTTTCCCTCTGCTAAGGCTAAACACTTTAAGGCTAAAATAGTTCCAGGGTTCCACTTTTCATTATTGATGCTCTGTCGGTAAACTACAATCAACACCATATAATTATGGAAAATTATAACAGCAGCACAGCAGTAAACCAAAAAAAGGTACCCTTTGGGAATATTAATAAATAGATACTCTTCTCTTTAATAGAAACTTCATGCCTATTTCATGAAGTGGTTTGCTCCCACACTGGGAAACATTATGGCACTCGTGAATTTTTAAAGGAACACCAATTTGAGTACGGCCAGGAGCCAGTAATAGATTTGTTTATGTGTTCATTCATTCAACAAATATTTACTGAGTGTCTCCTGGACATAGAGCATAGAAGGAGGCCTTGTGTAATCAACAAGATCAGATAGCGATGTTGCCTTCAGGGGATTTCTACTCTGACCAGGGACCTGCCTTACTCTGAAAAGAACGTCTGTGGGTCAGGATGGGGTGTGGGGTGTGATGGTACCTGCCTCCTTGGAAGCCTGATCCCCTCTTGCATTCGACGTCCTGGGTGAGGCGGATGCCTTGGGGAGCAGCCGCGAATTCCTGCTTTTGGGAAGCTGCTATGGGCAGGGAACTCTGCCTCTCCCACACCCAACACAGAGTCTGTGCACCCTCACAATCCCGGAACCGAGTAGAAACCCAGGCGGTCAGCGGCATGGCTGCTGGGAGAAGCTGACGTGCGGGCTCCCTTCTGAGGCTGGGGCCGCTTGCTGTTCCCATCTTGGCCAAGAGCTTCACTGGGATCTTCAGCAAAGCCAGGGTAGAAGGTAGCAGTGGGTATTTCAGCAGTTGGGTCCTGGGGATACTGTGTCTATTCTCATGGGCAGAGGGCAAGGAGAAGTTGGGTTTATTGGTTGGGAATCTGCTGGACTCCAGAGGGACCAGACAACAGCTATCCTCAGTCATCTTGCTGTCCCCAGACAGCCCTTGACGTTTGCTGGGAGGCTCCATCAGGCAGCTAGCCCGGGAGACGGGTTCACACCTGGGATCGTCTCCCGGGCACCCTGGCCTCCTCTCTCACCCCTGGGAACTTTCTTTGCCTCTGTGATCTGGGGCACAGGGCCTGCCTGTTTTAGGATCCAGGGGGTCCTGCTCTGAGCAGGGAGGCACAGCCACACCCCTCGTGTTCAGGGTGCCACCTCTGCGCTAGCACATTCACAGTTGGGTGGTACCCTTCGCGGGTACAGAGCACCCCTAAGATGCTCACAGCCTAAGGGGACCAGACACACAGTAATGAGCGTGGAGTTCGAAAGCGGAAGCCTAGAGGGATAAGTAAGTTGAGTCGCTCAGTCGTGTCCGACTCTTTGCGACCCCATGGACTGTAGCCCACCAGGCTCCTCCGGCCATGGAATTCTCCAGGCAAGACTACTGGAGTGGGTTGCCATTTCTTTCTCCAGGGAATCTTCCCAACCCAGGGATCGAACCCAGGTCTCCCGTATTNTCAGTCGTGTCCGACTCTTTGCGACCCCATGGACTGTAGCCCACCAGGCTCCTCCGGCCATGGAATTCTCCAGGCAAGACTACTGGAGTGGGTTGCCATTTCTTTCTCCAGGGAATCTTCCCAACCCAGGGATCGAACCCAGGTCTCCCGTATTAGAGGCAGACGCTTTAACCTCTGAGCCACCAGGGAAGCCCGCCTAGAGGGGTAGGAGTGTCCAAAAACAAGCTTTCGAGCGATTCAGGTATTATAATTTTATGTTTTTATTTTACAGACTCAGCTGTCACTGGAATCTGGAAGCGTCAAGTGGCAGGCGGGGCGGGCCGCCGAGTCCAGGCACGCGCGGTCCCTGGAAGCCCGAAGGCCACGGCTGAGACGACC
Organism: Oreotragus oreotragus; assembly: GCA_006410675.1. Taxonomy (NCBI): domain Eukaryota; kingdom Metazoa; phylum Chordata; class Mammalia; order Artiodactyla; family Bovidae; genus Oreotragus; species Oreotragus oreotragus. The sequence goes on from SJYX01003462.1 coordinate 2,907, forward strand.
AGCAGATGGCGCGGGCGGGGCGGCCAAGCAGCGGCCCGCGGGCACCTGCTGGGCGGCCGGACCTCGCCTCGGAGCGTCCCCGCCTCCTTCAGGTCGGCGTCCTTCCGGGATCACCCGCGAAGCGGGGCGTCCGGTCCCCGCGCCTCTCCACCCAGCGCTCCCGCCGCGCGTTCCTGCGTCACCAGCGCCGTGGGGTGCTCGGCGCTCCCCGCAGCGGGCGCACGCTTGTTTCCCAGCCTGGAGCCCTATTTTACAATCTGTGGATACTCTCTCTACGTCGGTGAAGAAACTTAACACTAGCACGGACTTTGCTCGCCTGGAGTGTGAGACGCTATAAATCAGACAGCGTGCCACGCTCAGGAAAGGGGCTTTGCGCGCGCCATAGTGATTCTTCCCTACACGTGAAAGTTAATTACCCTGGGAGCTACAGTGCATGCAAGCAAAGGGGTGGACGGGGGCAGAAGCGGCCGCCAATTAAGACGGAAGATTCCAGGACAGCTGGCCCCTCACCTGCCTTCCACTGACTGGGATCAGTTATCAGCTGTTTAATAAACCGATTGAGCACAACTGCTATGACATTTGTATTTGAGGGAAAGAGAGACGGAGAGAGAAGGAGGCTTGGAGGGCAGGGAGGAGAGGAGAGGGGGTCTGTGTGACGGGGGAAGGCTCAACGGGTGAGGGGGGTCTGTCTGCCTGTCCCCTCGGGGTGACGTACCTGTGCCCCCTGGGGGAGAGCTTTTTATTCCTCAAAGGGAAACATCGGTTCTGGAGTCAAGCTGCTCTGCTCTGTCCTGCCTCCCAGGCTGGCCTCAGGGGGCCCCGGCCCTGCCACTTTCCAGAAGAAATCACCTGTCCAGTGTGCAGTCATCTCTGTGTGAGGCTCCGGCCAGGCCACGAGTGAAGAAAATGAGTGAACAAGGGCTCTGAATCCACCGGATCTCCAGGCTGGGACATGGGCCCGGCTCACGACCATCACAGAACCTGGGCCCCAGGGGGCTGCCCAGGAGGACTGGCCAAACGAATGCCCCTCCTCACCGCGAGCGGAGGGGCCACACGCCCTGCTTGCCCTGGACGATCTCAGTTATGCCTGTCTCCAGCCTAATTATCAAGCATCCTCTTTCTCTCCCAAAGCATCAGAGTTTGGATGATCCCCTGTGTGTCCACTTGACTAAGAGGGGTGGATAGAGGTGAGGTCGCCAGGGTGGCACAAGAGAGAAATTTGAGTCTTCGTTTGAGAATTGACTCAGCAGATACAGGCTAAATAAATCCCCCTGAATCTAATTAGTGGCATTTACACAATTAGGGAAATGGAGAACCCCCCGTTTTAAAATCCCCAATTATTTCATTTCTTCCAGCATCCTTTTAACCGCAGCCGCTCTCCCAGCAGCACAGAAGTCAGTGGAAGCAGCCTGGACCACCAGCTGGCAACCCGAGCTCTGGCCCATTGGCTGTGTGCCCCTGGGCCAGCTCGTGCCCTCTCTGAGTTTGTAAAATGACGAATCAATGACCTCAGGAGACCAGGGGGAGAGTCTGTAAGATAAGAGAGCCTTTCCACCCTTTCTGGAATGTGGATAAACACTTGAAAAATATGTTCAGCTCAAAGGCAGCCAAACAGAAGCAACAGAATCCATTTCATTTAGAGTCCTTCCATGTAGACTTAAGCTCTGAGTGGGGGAAGGAAACCTATGAGAGGCCTCAGTTTTCAGTCCCAGAGGCATAAAGCCCCAGGTGGGCCCTGCGGGTCTGGGACGTGAGCTGCCTGGCGTCCATCCACCCACCAGCAGGGTCTGGCAAGCATGGCTGCACCCAGGCTCTCAAGGGTGCCCTAGACCGACCCAGACAGCTCGCGTCCTGGACACCAGGGGTCTTCACACGTCCCTGTTGTGCAGTGTCCCAGGCAGGCACACCCGGCACAGAGCCGGCCGTGGTGTCCCCAGGGTGGGGGTGAGGGCAGCCTTCTTTCCCAGAGGGGAGCTGTCTGCCGCTCCCCCAGTGCCAGCCCTGTGAACAGCGAGGTGGGATCCGAGCTCTGAGTTCCTCCCCAAGTCAGCACCAGAAGCAGGAAGTTCAGCCATGCAGCGCATGGGTAGCCGAGACAGAACATGAGCCCATATTTCAGAGAGAGGCATTTCCAGAAGCACAGTGAGCCATGCAGGTGAGGGTCAGGTAAGGATGCTGAGGCTGACCATGGTGCTAACGTCACAGAGCACCTTCTCTGGCTCAAGACACGGGTCCAAGCACTTTACACATAAACACACATGATGCTCACGGCAGCTCTCTGAGATGGTACGGGCTCTCACATGCTTGCCCTGCACCAGAGGACTTTGAGGACCAGAGAGGTTAAGTAACCTGCCCAAGGCCACACAGCCACAGAGTGGCAGAGCCTGAATTCAAGTCCAGTGACTCTCCAACAACCAGACTTTGGAAAACCACATCTCTGAGGTTAAAACGAGCTCACCAGACCTGAGAAGTATTCCGAACCAGTGTAAGATTTTATCAGGACAGGCATGGGGCACAGGAGACTCCATCTAAACTGACAAGAATTTCCTTTCAAGATAGGTGGACACGCATTCTGTAAATTCCAAAAATTCCCTGGAAATATTTACTTTAACTCTCCTACCACCAATATGACCAAAAATAAGGGGGAAAACCCCCATGAATTGGTTTGGCACTAACGGATGTTAACATGTTGTGGGTTTGAGATCCCAAACAGATCAACTCAGATACTTCCTCTTATCTGCTATACCTGGGAAATGATCCTGCATCATAAAATAAGCACTTAATAAATATTTGCTCATTGAGGGAATGAAATGGGCCAAAGGTTTACTCAAAAAAAGCCCGAGTTGAGTTTTCTTCTATTGCTTATCTCTGTAAACACCAGCTTGTTGCTGCTCAGCTGCTCAGGCATGCCTGCATCTTTGTGACCCCACAGACTTCAGTAGCCAGGCTTCCCAGATGCATCTCCTCAAATATTTATCTACATAGAATCACAGGACTTTATGTCTTTTGAGAAAGACTCCTTGTTCTGTTACCATCCAGAAAGGAAGAAAAGAAACCTCAAAGGAAATGAATGTCGCAATCTGCTAAGACAGACAGGTAACAGGAAAATAGGAAATGGGCCCTGAGAGTTGAGTTTATTCAACCGTGTTTAGAAATGCTGAGGTCAAGCAAAGGCTGACCGCCTCACGCATGATGACGCTGGTCATGGCTGTCTCAGACTGAGTCTCTTTTAAGCAAGGAGCATGTAATTGATGCTTTTGAACTGTGGTGTTGGAGAAAACTCTTGAGAGTCCCTTGGACAGCAAGGAGATCCAACNGTATATTGTCACTCTGCTCATTTAACTTATATGCAGAGTACATCATGCGAAATGTCGAGCTGAATGAAGCACAAGCTGGAATCAAGATTCCCAGGAGAAATATCAATAATCTCAGATATGCAGAGGTTATTCATGGCAAATAGATAGGAAAAAAAGTGAAAACAATGACAGACTGTATTTCTTTGGGCTCCAAAATCACTGCAGATGGTGACTGCAGCCATGAAATTAAAGATGCTTGCTCCTTGGAAGAAAAGTTGTGACCAGCCTAGACAGCATATTAAAAAGCAGAGACACTTCTTTGCTAACAAAGAAGTTAAAGCTATGGTTTAACCATCTAGTTAAAGCTATGGTTTTTCCAGTAGTCATGTATGGATGTGAGAGTTGGACTATAAAGAAAGCTGAACATTGAAGAACTGATGCTTTTGAACTGTGGTGTTGGAGAAGACTCTTGAGAGTCCCTTGAACTGCAAGGAGATTCAACCAGTCCATCCTAAAGGAAATCAGTCCTGAATATTCATTGGAAGGACTGATGCTGAAGCAGAAACTCCAATACTTTGGCCACCTGATGTGAAGAACTGACTCATTGGAAAAGACCCTGATGCTGGGAAAGATTGAAGGCAGGAGGAGAAGGGGATGACAGAGGATGAGATGGTTGGATGGCATCACTGGCTCAACGGACGTGACTTTGAGCTCTGGGACTTGGTGATGGACAGGGAGGCCTGCCGTGTTGCAGTCCATGGGGTCGCAAAGAGTCAGACACAACTGAGCGACTGAACTGAACTGAACCACATCTTCTTTTGTCGTGTGTTGGTTGACATTCAGGTTGCTTCCGTGTCTTGGCTATTGTAAACAGTGCTGCTACAAACATTGCAAATATCTTTTAATTAGAGTTTTCATACTTTCTCTGCATATATATGCCCAGGAATGGCATTGCTGGATCCTCTGGTAACTCTATTTTTGGTTTCTTAAGCGACCTCTATACTATTCTCCATAGTGACTGCAGCAATTTACATTTCCACTGACAGCATTTACTTTTTGTAAACTTGTTGGTGATGGTTGTTCTGACTGGTGTGAGGTTGTAACTCACTGTAGTTTTGATTTGCATTTCTCTAATAGTCACCGGTAAGGAACAACTTTTCATGTGCCTATTGGCCATCTGTATGTCTTCTTTGGAGACTTGTCTGTCTTCTGCCCATCGTTTGAGTGGACTGCTTTTTTGATATTGAGTTGCATGTGCTGTCTGTATATTTTGGAAATTAAGCCCTTGTCTGTCACATCATTGTCAACCATGTCTGTCCATTGAGTTTAGAAAGGGGTCTGACTCAAGTCATGCCACCTCTTGGTCTGGTATTGAAGGCAGTTCAGGAACTAGATTTTGGGGGACTTAGCCCTTACTGGCCACACTCCTATGTGCATGTGCGCCCAGTTGCTCAGTTGTATCCAGCCCTTTGTGACCCCATGGACTGTAACCTGCCAGGCTGCTCTGTCCATAGAATTGTCCAGGCAGGAATACTGGAGTGGGTTGCCATTTCCTACTTCTGGGCCACACTCCTGGTCTGTGGCTATTTCTTTGACCCTTCAAGAATTGGCCAACCCTTGATATTTTGGCAAGTATCAAAGCAGGTAAGATTTAGGAATGAGTGAAAAACCTTCAACCTTGAAGGTTATCTTTAGATGTTTTCATATCGTTATGATTATAATAATAAAATATAAAAGTGGATAACAAAAAAATTTACAAGTCAAATTCAAAAGCTGTTTAATTAGTTTTAAAAATATTCTATAATTTATGACCTTAACTCTGGGAAGATACTGACTGAAGATGAACCCTCTGGTAAATTAAAGCCATAGAACTTAATTAATGAGATATTATTGATTGTCTGTAATTTCCAAGGCACTCTTCACATTACTGAATTGAGGGACACTGTCACTTACTGGCAGGCACTAAGATTGATACAAAAATTAGAAATGGTAAATCTGATATGATTGTAGCTGACACTATAAGGGTAACATACTCTTAATTATATCACTGGACTTCAGCCCTTCGGATGTTGTCATGGAAATTTAATGAAGTGGTTTTATTCTGAGTGACTCCAGCATATACTGTTGTTGTTGTTTTTTTTAATTAAGAAAGCTCATAATTTTACCTTCTCTCTAATTATTCTACCAGGTTCCCTTTTCTCATCAATATTTTTCCAGAATATGAACCTTATACTTAATAAAATTGCTGAACATGGATTCAGACCTACCATAACTTGTTTTTCCCTTATATTGCTCCCAAAATAACCGAAATTACCAACTGTGAAGTATTAATCACAGCTAATTTCATGTTTTGAAATGAATGTAACTGCACAATCTGTCAAAATAAAGTATCTGGCAGCCATTGATGAGAAATCTTGAGTGACATTCTGGGAGATACACTTTGGCAAATTGTAAATATTTATTCAATTTACTGAGAAACTAAAAACCGGCCCATCTCTATAAGTGTTATTAACTCACATTCAGGTTTACATCACCCCAGGCTTTCAGCTTCCCTGGGAAGTGGTAGCAGCTGTTTATCCAGCTCGTGCTGGGGAAGCCCCCTTGCTACGCTCCCATTCCTGCTCTCTGGCAGTTCCCCTCAACCTCACCATCTGCTGTATTCTAGGGAAGGCTCCCAAGAAAGGAAATCACTCTCCTGAGCCTCTCCTTCACATCTCCAGGGGAGCTCAGGGCTGTGAGGCTAGAGCAAAGGACCTGTGCCCTGCATGTTTGCAGCAGATGCTGAAGAAGGAAGCGATCCTGGGCTCCTCTCAGGCTGCACGTGAGCTTCATGCAGTGCTGACTCCGGATCTGAATCTGGGGATCCAGGGCTGCTGCTCCAAGTCAGAGGCAGTACGAACAACAGAAATTACTATCCAGGGACCCTGTCTTGCGCCACGCACTTTTCTAGGCTGTGCCCAGGCCCTGTCACATTGAATCGTGCCAACAACCCTGCGAGGGAGGTGTGATTATTATGTCCACTTGACAGATACATAAGCTGGGTCAGCGTCAAAGTAATGTCCCCAAGACATCAGAGGGTCTCTTAGTTACCAAGTTCTCTGCTTTTGAATGCTATACCATATGTGTCCTGTGTAATACTAACTATAAAAGTGAAAATAAGTCCCCACCTGCTTAGCCACTGACTGCTTCAACATGTTTGAAGCACATGTAAGGCCAGCCCCTCCCCTGTGCACAGGCCCTCATCTCCTCATCTACTTCAGCAGGAGGTACTCTGGTAATTCTCTCCTCTCTCTCCTGGATCATCAACTTTCTCTCTCTACTGGATCGTTCCAGTCATCCTGCAAGTATCCTGTTATTTCTTCCATCTTAAAGTAATCATGGTTGGATGGCATCACCGACTCAATGGACATGAGTTTGAGTAAGCTCTGGGAGTTGGTGATGGACGGGGAAGCCTGGCGTGCTGCAGTCCATGTGGTTGCAGAGTTGAACATGACTGAGCGACTGAACTGAACTGAAAGTAATCATTTCATGGCTCCAGATCTCCTCCACCTACCAGGCCATTTCTCTGTTGCCCTTGAGAGCATAGCTCACCAAATAATTCATGTGTTCTCCCTGGTATTCAGTAATCCAAGTGCCTTTGTATTCCTTACGTAATTCTCTATCAGAGGTTTACAACCATGGAGATGGCTTCAATGCCTTTTACTTCAGGACATTTCTTTGAGCAGATTGAGCTTTAGGTTGTAGCTTGCGTTTCAAATGTGGCTGGTTCTTTTTTGGCATTAAATTGAAATTTAGCAGTAAAAAGACATGGAAATCGATCTTGGAAGGGATAGTAGAATTTCATGAACTCCTTGGCCACCTTCTACCATGTGGCCAACATTGTATGCCTCCAGAGTTGGGTGTGATCTATGGAAATCCATCAGAACAACTGAGAGAGAGCACTGAAAGGGACTCCTTCCTGGGGATGTCCGATAAGTGTTCTTTTTCTACAGATAGATCCTATGTGATACAATATTTTGACATAGGTTCATGTATAAATCATTTTCTGTACATAAAGTTATGTCTTAAGCATTGTTGGAGAGCTTTCTATGTAAAAAGATGAAACACAGATGCAAACTATACTTATCTATAGAATGGATAAACAATAAGGTCCTACTGTATAGCAGGGGGAACTATATATTCAAGACCCTGTAGTAAATCATAATGGAAAAGAATATGAAAAATAATATATATAAACATGTATAACTAAAGTACTTTGCTGTACGGTAGAAATGAACAAAACACTGTAAATCAACTATACTTGAATAAAATAAGTTTTTTAAAAAGGATGAAACAGCATGAGCAAAAAGAACATAGAGACACAAAAGAGCATTGTGCGAGTTGTTGTGGATCCCTTTGTAATCCAGGGGATGCTTTCATAAGGAAGGCATCTGTCTTTCCTGCAGCTCAAATGTTCATGTATCACGGGTGCTTTAGCAAGCTCACATGCACGGAAAGGACGGCATTACTTGTTACTCTGTATTTTAGAGATATTCTCTTTGAATTCCATGATTTGTTTGAAAGTCTATATGTTTGGGAATCTTCTCTTTCTCTCTCAAAGGAATTTTAAGTGACTCTGATGGAATATGTACTCAGAAAGGAACATCATCCTATAATTCTAATATGGCTATTTACATAAACTGAGTCGCAGCTGTTTACACAGCATTCTCAGAAAACAGGCTGGGGACTATGGAATGAGACCAAACTCTCTAAAAGAAACTCAGCATAAAGGTGGGAAGAAAGAGTGGGAATGAAATAAGGAAGAGAAGGAAGGAATGGGCTAGGAAGAGACAGAGATGAAGGGAGGGGAACGGAGCGGGAAGAGAAAGGACAAGCAAGATCTTTCCTAGAAAACTGTCTTGTCATCACTGAGTACAGAAATGTCTTATGTATGAAAGAGGCAAGATCTGGGCCCAGACTGCTAAATGATAAGTTTTTTTTAACAATTAACAAAGTATTAAATAGTATTCTTAGCTTTGGATCTGGAGAAGGGAATGGCTACCCACTCCAGTACTCTTGCCTGGAGAATTGCATGGACAGAGGAGCCTGGCAGGCTACAGTCCATGGGGTCGCAAAGAGTCAGACACGACTAAGCGACTTTCACAGCTTCAGATATGAAAATAGATGTTTGGCTAATTATATCTAGGTTTTTGTAAATCCTTGCAAAATACATTCATGAGACACATTTGCAAGACAATCTAATGTTTTCTTTTTTCAATTTCTTCAAATTTTTCTTTTTTTCAGTAGAAAAAAAAGACAATCCAATTTAAAATGAGCAAAAAGCTTCAACAGTCACTTCACAAAAGTGGACATGCCAAGTACCAGTAAACAATGGAACTCAACATCATTAATCCTGAGGGGACTGCAAACTAAAACCACCATGAAATACCAAAACGCACCCATCAGAATGACAAAGGAGAGCGCCCCTGTGCACGGACCAGAGCGCTCTGGTCGTGCTGGCGGGAGTGTCACTTGGTCTGGAACTTTAGGAAATTGTTTGGTTTCATCTACTGAAGTGGGCATAGCCTTCCTTCCCTTGTAGCTCAGCTGGTAAAGAGTCCGCCTGCAATGCAGGAGACCTGGGTTGAATCCCTGATTGAGCTGGGCAGATCCCCTGGAGAAGGGAAAGGCTACCCACTCCAGTATTTTGGGCTAAAGAATGCCATGGACTGTATAGTCCATGGGGTTGCAAAGAGTCGGACAAGACTAAGCGAGTTTCACTTTTCACTGAAGTGGGCATATGCATAGCCTATGACCCAGACATTCCACTCCTCTGAATATACCCAATATTTTTATATACATGACATGTACGGGACATGCCATGTACAATGAATGTGCAACCAAAACACATGTACAGAAGTGTTTACAGATGCACAAGTCATAGTAGCCAGAAGCTAGAAACAGCCCATCAGCCCCAGAGCAGACAAGTAAATCATGGTATGTTTAAGTATGGAGTATTACACAGCAATGGGAACAAGGTGAGTTATTGCTGTATTGAACAGCATGGGTGAATCTAAGAAATAAGAGACTGAGAAAGATAAGTCAAACAAAAAAAAATAATTTACGGATTCAAGATAAATCCTACCACATCCTCAGCTTCCTCATTAGGTAAGAGTGTAGCAGATTGACAGCAAAGTGGTATGTATGATCTGATAATTATTGTGTCTAACATAAACACCTCAGTTCTAGAAAGAGTGAGATACTTAAGTATGTAAGGAACCGTGTATCTATTTTACAAGTAAGTTACATATTTAAGTATGTGAGAAGCTGTGTGTCTGTCTGTTATGTGTAAGTAACGTTCTGACATTAATTTCAAATTCTAGAAAACTGCTAAACTGTAACAATGTTGCTTCTGGTCCATCCTTTCAAAACTGAATAATGGCAAGATTAAAAGTTCAGTGGAATATCTCCAGTAGGAAACCAGTTAGGTGTGTCTGCTGAGGGACTTAACGCTTACTTTTAAGACCTTATGTGTGATACATTAACTAAAATGACTTATGCAAGAATAATATAGTTTTGGATGGAAGAAAATGTGAAAATACAGTTACCAGGTACAACATACTGAGGGAAAACTTGGAGAAATGAAACTTTCTAAGTAACTCTGAGGAATAGAATGCACCTGGGTTGATGACAGTTATCAGCAGATTGTCAGCACTTATCCTTCATGACTTAAGTTTGAGGATACAATTTTGTAATTCTTCAAAATACTTATCTTTAGAGTTGTATTCCACAAAAGATGAAAAACCCTCTATAAAACAAATCAGAATATGAGATAATTTCAAAGTTTTCCCCCATGGTGGCAGTATCAATCACAAAGATGTATTTGGAGCATTCTTGTAAAATGCAATTTTTTAAAATGATAATCTTTCCTAGTACATGGTAATGTATTCTAAATGGATATTAAATCTTTTGAAAAAATACATTATTCTGCATTTATAATCTTTTAATGCAAATATGACTCACTAATACTGTTATAAAAGTATTCTACAATTCCAAGGAAAAAATTTAAGGCTGATTTTTGTAATGCTATTCCATTTTAATGGTTTACTTGGTACCATCTTCTTAATATGAATTAAGAATTAATGTGAACAAAAGAATTCAGTTCGCTTATAATAGCTTAGCAGGCGAGCTTGTTGGATTATTCCAACAAAGCATACTGGGAAATATCATTGATTCAACACATTTGACCATTTGTAATTGTTATGTACTGAGGTAAGAGCCCCAGGGCAACAGTGATGAGCTGTAAAATGAGGCTCCCATCAAACCTTTCGCTGTGTTGTAGGAGAGTAAGATGTTTACAAATGACAAAAATGTACTGAGTGTCACTGAAGAAAGGAAGATCTGTGAGGACAGAGATTACTTACATCCTACTTTCTGTTGAACCTTATGCACCATGAAGATAATTTTGGCACTTAGTATGTATTCCTTAAAAGTAAACAAAAAGGTAGCATTTACCTTGCTCTTGAAAAATGTAATGGTAGGTGCAAGAAATGATAATAGGGGCCTCCCTAGTGGTTCAGGTGGTAAAGAATCTGCCTGCAATGCAGGGGACAAGGGTTCAATCCCTGGGTCAGGAAGAGCCCCTGGAAAGGGAATGGCAACCCACTCCAATATTCTTGCCTGGAGAATCCCATGGACAGAGGAGGCTGGAGGGCTACAGTCCATGGGGTCACAAAGAGTCGGACACAACTCAGTGACTAATACACACACACACACACACACACGACATGATAAAGCACATTTGTAAAAATCAGAATTATATTTGTGGGTGTTTTCACTAATTCAGTTCTTTTCCATCTGTTGATAAATGGCATAGCATGATTTCAAACTTTCCTCTCCACGTTTCCCTGTCATTGTGAACCAGGAAATCATCAATCGGCCTAAGGGTACTGCAGGCCCGGTAGGAAGTACACTGAATCACGGTTCATCCGTCCGATGACTGTTGTTTCTTTCAAAGGAGTCACTTTGAAATACACATGGCTCAATTATGCTACCATCACTCAATATATGTTTGAAACTCTTCTTTGTACATTGCCTTCAGAATCTGCATCAGTTGCTTTCAAACATCTTCATCCTCCTCTGTGTTCAAAAAAGATTAGAAATCAGAATGACCTCAGACCTCTCAACAGGAGAAAATGGAAAATAAAACTGGTAGAGCCAGGGCTGCACAATTCTGAAGAAATTGTCTTATGAGACATATTTACCTTCTATATTACAGATTTCTTTATTTAATCTTTACAATGATTATGAAATATGTTAGCTTTTACGGGGGCGAAAATTGAGAATAAATCCCTGTCTTCCTCCATTTCAAATCACTATTAGTATGTCAGAAAATACCCTTTTCCTTAGAGCCATAGAATCAGGATTCAGAAAAAAAAAAAAAACAACTTGGTTTATAAAAGAAGGCAGTGGTGAGAAGAGATCTAGTCTGGTTAGGAACAGTATGTGAACTTGTAACAACAAATAATGCATTAGCTATGTGTATGTATATGTATAGCTTTATACATATGTATGTTGTATAATAGTAAACTGTTGTAGAATTCAGAGTTAAGTCAGCACAGTCTCTACTTCTGCCTTTGATAAACATGCTCTCNGTGGTGAGAAGAGATCTAGTCTGGTTAGGAACAGTATGTGAACTTGTAACAACAAATAATGCATTAGCTATGTGTATGTATATGTATAGCTTTATACATATGTATGTTGTATAATAGTAAACTGTTGTAGAATTCAGAGTTAAGTCAGCACAGTCTCTACTTCTGCCTTTGATAAACATGCTCTCTGACCTATTGTTGCCACTTCTTTGTTCTTGCATTTGCTTTCATTGAGATATAACTGACATACAACATTGCGTAAGTTTTCTATGTACCAGACCTGTCTCTTATACACATCTAGATGTGTATAAGAGACACAGCATATACTGTTGTTGTTTTTTTTTTTTAATTAAGAAAGCTCATAATTTTACCTTCTCTTTAATTATTCTACCAGGTTCCCTTTTCTCATCAATATTTTTCCAGAATATGAACCTTATACTTAATAAAATTGCTGAACATGGATTCAGACCTACCATAACTTGTTTTTCCCTTATATTGCTCCCAAAATAACCAAAATTACCAACTGTGAAGTATTAATCACAGCTAATTTCATGTTTTGGATGTAACTGCACAATCTGTCAAAATAAAGTATCTAGCAGCCATTGATGAGAAATCTTGAGTGACAGTTTGGGAGATACACTTTGGCAAATTGTAAATATTTATTCAATTTACTGAGAAACTAAAAACCGGCCCATCTCTATAAGTGTTATTAATTCACATTCAGGTTTACATCACCCCAGGCTTTCAGCTTCCCTGGGAAGTGGTAGCAGCTGTTTATCCAGCTCGTGCTGGGGAAGCCCCCTTGCTACGCTCCCATCCCTGCTCTCTGGCAGTTCCCCTCAACCTCACCATCTGCTGTATTCTAGGGAAGGCTCCCAAGAAAGGAAATCACTCTCCTGAGCCTCTCCTTCAGATCTCCAGGGGAGCTCAGGGCTGTGAGGCTAGAGCAAAGGACCTGTGCCCTGCATGTTTGCAGCAGATGCTGAAGAAGGAAGCGATCCTGGGCTCCTCTCAGGCTGCACGTGAGCTTCATGCAGCGCTGACTCCGGATCTGAATCTGGGGATCCAGGGCTGCTGCTCCAAGTCAGAGGCAGTACGAACAACAGAAATTACTATCCAGGGACCCTGTCTTGCGCCAGGCACTTTTCTAGGCTGTGCCCAGGCCCTGTCACATTGAATCGTGCCAACAACCCTGCGAGGGAGGTGTGATTATTATGTCCACTTGACAGATACATAAGCTGGGTCAGCGTCAAAGTAATGTCCCCAAGACATCAGAGGGTCTCTTAGTTACCAAGTTCTCTGCTTTTGAATGCTATACCATATGTGTCCTGTGTAATACTAACTATAAAAGTGAAAATAAGTCCCCACCTGCTTAGCCACTGACTGCTTCAACATGTTTGAAGCACATGTAAGGCCAGCCCCTCCCCTGTGCACAGGCCCTCATCTCCTCATCTACTTCAGCAGGAGGTACTCTGGTAATTCTCTCCTCTCTCTCCTGGATCATCAACTTTCTGTGTCTACTGGATCGTTCCAGTCATCCTGCAAGTATCCTGTTATTTCTTCCATCTTAAAGTAATCATGGTTGGATGGCATCACCGACTCAATGGACATGAGTTTGAGTAAGCTCTGGGAGTTGGTGATGGACGGGGAAGCCTGGCGTGCTGCAGTCCATGTGGTTGCAGAGTTGAACATGACTGAGCGACTGAACTGAACTGAAAGTAATCATTTCATGGCTCCAGATCTCCTCCACCTACCAGGCCATTTCTCTGTTGCCCTTGAGAGCATAGCTCACCAAATAATTCATGTGTTCTCCCTGGTATTCAGTAATCCAAGTGCCTTTGTATTCCTTACGTAATTCTCTATCAGAGGTTTACAACCATGGAGATGGCTTCAATGCCTTTTACTTCAGGACATTTCTTTGAGCAGATTGAGCTTTAGGTTGTAGCTTGCGTTTCAAATGTGGCTGGTTCTTTTTTGGCATTAAATTGAAATTTAGCAGTAAAAAGACATGGAAATCGATCTTGGAAGGGATAGTAGAATTTCATGAACTCCTTGGCCACCTTCTACCATGTGGCCAACATTGTATGCCTCCAGAGTTGGGTGTGATCTATGGAAATCCATCAGAACAACTGAGAGAGAGCACTGAAAGGGACTCCTTCCTGGGGATGTCCGATAAGTGTTCTTTTTCTACAGATAGATCCTATGTGATACAATATTTTGACATAGGTTCATGTATAAATCATTTTCTGTACATAAAGTTATGTCTTAAGCATTGTTGGAGAGCTTTCTATGTAAAAAGATGAAACACAGATGCAAACTATACTTATCTATAGAATGGATAAACAATAAGGTCCTACTGTATAGCAGGGGGAACTATATATTCAAGACCCTGTAGTAAATCATAATGGAAAAGAATATGAAAAATAATATATATAAACATGTATAACTAAAGTACTTTGCTGTACGGTAGAAATGAACAAAACACTGTAAATCAACTATACTTGAATAAAATAAGTTTTTTAAAAAGGATGAAACAGCATGAGCAAAAAGAACATAGAGACACAAAAGAGCATTGTGCGAGTTGTTGTGGATCCCTTTGTAATCCAGGGGATGCTTTCATAAGGAAGGCATCTGTCTTTCCTGCAGCTCAAATGTTCATGTATCACGGGTGCTTTAGCAAGCTCACATGCACGGAAAGGACGGCATTACTTGTTACTCTGTATTTTAGAGATATTCTCTTTGAATTCCATGATTTGTTTGAAAGTCTATATGTTTGGGAATCTTCTCTTTCTCTCTCAAAGGAATTTTAAGTGACTCTGATGGAATATGTACTCAGAAAGGAACATCATCCTATAATTCTAATATGGCTATTTACATAAACTGAGTCGCAGCTGTTTACACAGCATTCTCAGAAAACAGGCTGGGGACTATGGAATGAGACCAAACTCTCTAAAAGAAACTCAGCATAAAGGTGGGAAGAAAGAGTGGGAATGAAATAAGGAAGAGAAGGAAGGAATGGGCTAGGAAGAGACAGAGATGAAGGGAGGGGAACGGAGCGGGAAGAGAAAGGACAAGCAAGATCTTTCCTAGAAAACTGTCTTGTCATCACTGAGTACAGAAATGTCTTATGTATGAAAGAGGCAAGATCTGGGCCCAGACTGCTAAATGATAAGTTTTTTTTAACAATTAACAAAGTATTAAATAGTATTCTTAGCTTTGGATCTGGAGAAGGGAATGGCTACCCACTCCAGTACTCTTGCCTGGAGAATTGCATGGACAGAGGAGCCTGGCAGGCTACAGTCCATGGGGTCGCAAAGAGTCAGACACGACTAAGCGACTTTCACAGCTTCAGATATGAAAATAGATGTTTGGCTAATTATATCTAGGTTTTTGTAAATCCTTGCAAAATACATTCATGAGACACATTTGCAAGACAATGTAATGTTTTCTTTTTTCAATTTCTTCAAATTTTTCTTTTTTTCAGTAGAAAAAAAAGACAATCCAATTTAAAATGAGCAAAAAGCTTCAACAGTCACTTCACAAAAGTGGACATGCCAAGTACCAGTAAACAATGGAACTCAACATCATTAATCCTGAGGGGACTGCAAACTAAAACCACCATGAAATACCAAAACGCACCCATCAGAATGACAAAGGAGAGCGCCCCTGTGCACGGACCAGAGCGCTCTGGTCGTGCTGGCGGGAGTGTCACTTGGTCTGGAACTTTAGGAAATTGTTTGGTTTCATCTACTGAAGTGGGCATAGCCTTCCTTCCCTTGTAGCTCAGCTGGTAAAGAGTCCGCCTGCAATGCAGGAGACCTGGGTTGAATCCCTGATTGAGCTGGGCAGATCCCCTGGAGAAGGGAAAGGCTACCCACTCCAGTATTTTGGGCTAAAGAATGCCATGGACTGTATAGTCCATGGGGTTGCAAAGAGTCGGACAAGACTAAGCGAGTTTCACTTTTCACTGAAGTGGGCATATGCATAGCCTATGACCCAGACATTCCACTCCTCTGAATATACCCAATATTTTTATATACATGACATGTACGGGACATGCCATGTACAATGAATGTGCAACCAAAACACATGTACAGAAGTGTTTACAGATGCACAAGTCATAGTAGCCAGAAGCTAGAAACAGCCCATCAGCCCCAGAGCAGACAAGTAAATCATGGTATGTTTAAGTATGGAGTATTACACAGCAATGGGAACAAGGTGAGTTATTGCTGTATTGAACAGTATGGGTGAATCTAAGAAATAAGAGACTGAGAAAGATAAGTCAAACAAAAAAAAAGAGTAAATATACATGATCCCTTTTATATAAGGTTCAAAAATAGAACAAGCTAATCTATAAATTTAAAAAAATTCAGGATGGTGGTTGCCTTTGAGGAGGATAGTGTGAATAAATGAGAAAGGGTGTAATGGGTCTTTGGGGTACTGGTGATTATCCAGTGTTTATCTGGGTGGTCTTACACGGGTCCGCTCCCCTTGTGAAAGAGTGTCAAGCTCTGTGCTCGAGCAGTTTTATATATACATATATATATATGGTGTATATATATATATATATGTATATATATATATATGTGTGTATATATAGATAGATAGATAGATCACTTAAAAAGTTAATTTTAGGATGGATGGCAATGGGGAGACAGACCACCACATGTTGTATCGTACCATCCATACTGCGACATAGACAAGGGCCACCACTGCCCATCTCCTGGCCTTTCCCTGGTACTGCTTCCCAAGGGAGTTGTACATGCCTCACCCCCTTTAGATGGCCTGTCTGGCCATGCTCAGAACTCCAACTGACCTTACAGCATGTCCTTTAAGAAAGAAGATTCGATCGGACCGCCTCTGTTTAAATCCCACCCCCCGCCCTGCCACTTTGTACCTGTGTGACCTCAGACAAGGGATTCAAACTAAGGCCTTGGTTCCCTCATCTGGAAAGTGGGATTAGTACCGCACAGGTTTATTAACATCTGAATTCTAGTCAGCATACAGAGCAATGCCTAGCTTGCAGTGAGCACTCGATAAACGTCAGTTGGTTTCATTATTGGAGCAGCAGGCAGGGTCTAATCATGCAGGCTCTTCAGGCCTTGCAAGAGGCTGGGTTTATTCAGCATGTATGGCAAAAGTTGTGGGAATAAGCCCAGATCAAGAGGCCCGCCCAAGGGAGAAAGCAAAGGTGATGGTTGTTAGCTCTGCCTCCCCTGTATCCAGGACTCAGGAAATAGAAGGGGCTTGGATACCTTGATAGGGAGAGCTTTGGTGGACCTTCACTGAGGCCCTCTGTTGGCACCAAACTCCTTGCTAAAGTCAAGATAATTTATAGCTACCACTCCACCTCTCTTTCTGGCAATTATCTGGCTTCCTTCAAAGCTATTCCACCTCCATCCTCTTGTCTCAGATTTGACCATTATTTTTCTAGTGGTGTCCCTTACTGGGGGGAAAAAAGCCCTTAAAATGGGTGGCTGGGTTGAAAGCAGGCGATAGGCAAGGAGAGGCACTGAATACCAACAACAGAGATATAGTCATTGAGAAGAAAAGTACAAAGATGCTAAAGACACCCTAAGACTCTCCTGCAAATCTTGCCTTTTAAGAAAGTTACTGGCATAGTCTCCAGTATATACCATAGTCCTGAGAACTCAAAATACACTCACGTGATCAAAATAAGTACATATGATCAAATCTCCACACAGATCTAGTAATTCCCAAATATGAAAGTATAGATTCTGCCAGGACTCATGATGGAAGACAAAGTGAATTTAGGACTAATCCAGCTTGGAAGACTGTAAACCTATTTCAGGTTTACAAAACAATAGTGCCCTTTTTTTTTTTTGCCATGAGTAAAATATCTTGATTTTCATATGGCTAGCAATTCTACCTTCCATACCCAATTTTTGAAAATTTCAGAGTTAAGAAACACTCTACATATTGAGCAAATCAGGAATGACCTCTAGTTCCATGATTTACAGATTACCTCATTTTATCACCATACTGTCTTGGTATATGCACAAGGGGTCACTGTTAAATTTCCAGGAAACTTGTGAGCTAATTCTCCCTTCCATACTCAATTTTTGAACACTTCAGAGTTAAGAAACACTCTACATATTGAGCAAATCAGGAGTGACCTCTAGTTCCGTGATTTACAGATTACCTCATTTTATCACCATACTGTCTTGGTATATGCACAAGGGGTCACTGTTAAATTTCCAGGAAACTTGTGAGCCAGTCCGCTTGGTAACTTGAGGTCTGACATGATGGGGGTACTGACAGGTCAGAAATTGGAAAATACCACAAATCAACCTCCCCTCCATATCAGTACCCAAATGATAGATTATTATCCTCACCTTATAAATAAGGAAATTTATTCATGCATCGACCTTACATGTCTTCCCCAAAGTTATCCATCTAATACTTCAAAATCAGATTTTAGACCTAGTCCATGCTTTGTCACTGAAATCTAGCTCTATGATTTGAAATTATCACTAATGATCCACTTCATTAGAGATGTAATTTGAGTTTAATTGAAAAGCCTAACTAGTAGTTTAAACAATCATTTTCTTAATTTATCTTACTACCTTATTATTTAAAAAAAATTATAAGGACCCTTCAAACAGCACAGATGAGGGAAACTTGCTTAGTTATGCTTTCATTAATTTTGCAAAGCCAGGCTGATGCCAGTTACAGCATAATTTGGTCCCAGAAGCAAAATCACTTGGAATGCAGGACTTGCTCAGAAAGAGATGACTCCCATCTAACAAAAACAGAGCAATTCCCTGGGAACAATCATCTTGTTTTTATTTAACATCAGGAAACCAGTAACCTCAGCGGTGATTTTTTTTTTTTTTTTTACCATGAAGGATACCTGTGGATGGCAGAGCTGTGAAATCAGTGACACCAGATCCTAGTGTCCAGTAAATAAAGTGAAACCGTGGGACAGGATTACTCAAGCTTGGCTGCAGATTACATTTCAGAATATCTTAAGGCTCACCCGCCAGACAAATATAATCAGACCAGGTCATCTGGAGAGGGGACGTGGATGTTGCTATTTTCTTTTTTACCAGTCACTAGATGGCGCTAGTGGTAGGGAACCTGTCTGTCATTGCAGGAGAGGAGAGGCGGGTTTGATCCCTGTGTCGGGAAGAGGCCCTGGAGGAGGGCATAGCACCCACTTCAATATTCTTGCCTGGAGAATCCCATGGACAGAGGATCCTGGTGGGCTACAGTCCATAGCGTCACAAAAGTCAGACATGACTGAAGGACTGAGCACACACACGCAGGGTGATTTGTTCACCCACAACCAACTTCCATCAAAAGACTGTTTCATATTGTCAGGCAATACAGTTGTGTCCACAGTAGGGTCGCCATCCCTATCAGTTCAGGTATAGAACGTCCAGTGGCCCCACCATAGTCTGGACACCTTCTAACTGCACATCCCATGCTCTGGCATCCCCTGCCAAGCAGACCAAAACTTTCTTCCAAAGAGCTCAGAGATGGACAGAAGAGTTCCTTGCCTACCTTCCTTCCACCTCTAGAATACACAGACCACAATATATACATGATTAAAATCTCACTCCTCAGGTAAAATGTTATTCACCTTTACACTTCCCGTTCACTCATTCATTCATTCATTTCCTTGCTCTATCCAGTAGTGAAAGAGTACATCTTTTGAGTCAGATGATTTCCAATTCTACGTGTTTTTTGCCTCTGCTTTTTAGTAGCTGTGTGATTACAGGCATATTCAACTTCAATATCCTTTCCTGAAATGTGTGAATAACAATGCCAAACTTATACTAGGTTTATTAAACCAAGTGCAGTGTTACATACAAAGTACCTAGCATAGTATCTGACACGAGGTATACTCACTGATAAAGTAATAAAGTCAACTGATTCTTTAAACAAGTGTTTTGAGTCCTACCTATGTTCATAGCTGTTTCCCCTGGTATCTCAGCTGGTAAAGAATCCACCTGCAATCCACCTGGTTCGATTCCTGGTTGGAGAAGATCCCCTGGAGAAGGACTAGGTTATCCACTCCAGTATTCTTGGGCTTCCCTGGTGGCTCAGATGGTAAAGAATCTGGCTGCAAAGTCTGAGACCCAGGTTCGATCCCTAGGTTGGGATGATCCCCTGCAGGAGGGAGTGGCAGTCCACTCCAGTGTCCTTGCCTGGAGAATCCCATGGACGGAGGAGACCGGCGGGCTACAGTCCATGCAAAGAGTTTGGACAAGACTGAGCAGCTTCCACTATGTTCATAGCAGTATATGCATGCGTGCTGTCATGTCTGACTCTTTGTGACCCACCAGGCTCCTCTGTCCCTGGGATTTTTCAGGCAAGAATACTGGAATGGGCTTCCATGCCCTCCTCCAGGGGATCTTCCCCACCCAGGGATGAAACCCGCATCTCTTTACCACTAGCGCCACCTAGGAAGCCCATTCAGATAAATACCCAGGAATAAAATAGCTGGACCACATGGTAGTTCTATTTTTAACTTTTTAAGGAACCTACATACCATTTTTCATAGCAACTGCATCAATTTACATTCCTAACAACAGTTAACAAGTATTCCCTTTCTTCCACATTCTTGCCAACATTTGTTACTGTCTTTTTGATAATAGCCATTCTGACAGGTGTGGGGTGATATTTCATTGTGGTTTTGATTTGCACTTCCCTGATGATTAGTGATGTTGGAAATCTTCTTATAATGACTCTTGGCCATCTATATGTGTTCTTTGGGAAAATGTCAAGTATTTACCAAACATCAGTGCTTCCGGTCTTCTCAGTGCATCCTAGCATGACCTCAGGACAATCTCTTCTCATTGACCCTTCTCAGTGGGACCACTGCTACCTCCAAGCCTGGCTTTTTGGCTATCTGTGGAGAAATGTCTATTCAGTTCTGCCCATTTTTTGATTGGGTTGTTTGTTTTTTGACATTGAGCTGTATGAGCTGTTTTTTAGAAATTAATCTCTTATTGGTTGCACGGCTTGCAAATATTTTCTCCCATTCTCTGTGTTGTTTTTCTTTGTTTTGTTTATGAGTTCCTTTGCTGTGCAAAGGCTTTTAGGCTTAATTAGGTCCCATTTATTCCATTACTCTAGGAGATGGATCCAAAAAGATATTGTTGTGGTTTATGTCACTGAGTGTTCTGCCTATGTTTTCCTCTAGTAGTTTTATAGTATGTGGTCTTACATTTAGGTCTTTAATCCATTTCAGGTTGATTTGTGTGTGTGGTATTAGATAATGTTCTGATTTCATTCTTTTGCATGTAGCTGTCCAGTTTTCCCAACACAACTTATTGAAGGGACTCTTTTCTCTGTGGTACACCCTTGTCCTCTTCGTTGTAGATTAACTGACCATAGTTGTGTGGGTTTATTTTTGGACTTTCTACTCTGTTCCATTGATCTATGTGTCTGCTTTTGTTCCAGTACTGTACTGTCTTGATTAGTGTAGCTTTGTAGTATAGTCTGAAGTCAGGGAAGTTGATTCTGCAGCTCCATTTTTCTTTCTCAAGATTGCTTTGGCTATTTGGAGTCTCACCTTTCTTTGAAATCTTCCCTGACAGATATTTGGCCTAAGTATTTAATAAGCTCCAATTGTAGTCTTCCTCCAAATGAATAACTTGGGGCACTTTCAAAAGTTGCATATTTCTAGGCCTTAAAGCAAATCTATTGAATCTGAATCCCTTTAGGAAGGGGCCTGGAATATACATTTTTACATACATGACAGATTGACCTATATGCACATTAATGTTTAAGAGTGCCCTCTATTATATTTTACTTCTTTTGTTTATGCTGTTGACTCCCCAGTGATGAAAATTTTGAACCACAAGAGAGTCAGTTTTTTATGACTTTCAGCCCCACAACAGTTTATTTCCACTACCAGCATCCCCAGCAGCTATTACTGTGCCAAGTGCATGGCAACCGAAGGACGGACAGGCACGCTAATCCTGTGCATGGGCCCTTATGCCTTATGTTGTCCACAGGCAACGGAAGGAACCTGGGGGCCTTGCTTGACTGACACTGTTGAGAGTAAAATTGTTCCAATTTTAGACAGATGTAATTTATAGGATGAAAATATCCCATTTGTCAAATTTGATTTATGTAAATTTAAAAATTATGATGGCATTCTCCTTTGCTCTTAGTAAGTCATGAGATGAATTTTCAGAAATCAATGGAGCTAGGATTTGTTTAAACAAGTATCTTGATCTTGTAATTTCTCAGAGCTTTTTATCTTCCAGGCTTACTGCTGCCTTAGTATTTTGATCTCTAGCTGCCTTAACCTGTGTGGGATGTTTTTTACTCAGGAATGAGTCTCTTTAAACCATCGTTTAATTTACCTACTTCTCCAGTGGAAATAGATAACTATAAGCATAATGTTTTTAACTCAGTCTTGGCTAGAAATACAACTGTGGTAAAGGAACTTCAATGGCGAGCCTCTTGAAAGAACGAAAGTTGACACAGGGCTTTGAGAAGACACATTAGGCTGTTTAGCATCTTGTTAAACGAGGAACAGGTTAGAAACACATACAGACTAACTCCCATAAACATAAAGTAAAATTTGAGCTTCTTAGATTTTTTTTTTTTTTTTGGAAAGACAAAGTGCTTCTCTGCGATGTGGAAAGTTTTGTTTCAGTATTTCCAAAGACTATCAAGTTGTAACCTTGAAGCTAAGGATGTTTATCATAAGAGACACTGATTACAATATTATTGCAAAAGTAAACTCACTTAAACTAAAACGTCACCCCCTCAACTTTATCCAGATTACCCATTAACTAATACATGAGAGTTCTTAGCTCTAACTAACTTCTCAACCATAGTAAAAAAGAGGAGTTGGTTCCCTTAAAAACAGGAACATGGTCAGCTAAGGGACTCCTCTTTATGCAAATTTTAAAAGCTAGTGACTAGTGCAGAAACTCAATTTTATATTTCAAACTGTTGGCTAAAAGGTATATATTTCTATAAAATTCGAACCAGAATGGGTAGAATGTTTAGAAAAATAAATAAATAAATTAAGTATAGAGCTCAGAATTTCTTTAAGCCGTTTTATTTATTTATTTATTTTGGCTGTGCTGGGCCTTCCTTGCTGCACAGGCTTTCTCTCGTTGCAGCCACCAGGGGCTGCTCTCTGGCTGCAGCGCATGGGCTTCTCGCTGCAGTGGCTTCTCTAGTTGCAGAGCACAGGCTCCAGGCACACGGGCTTCAGCAGCTGCAGCGCAGGGGCTTTAGAGCACAGGGTCAGCAGTTAAGGCACAGGGGCTTAGTT
This sequence comes from Oreotragus oreotragus, assembly GCA_006410675.1. NCBI lineage: Eukaryota > Metazoa > Chordata > Mammalia > Artiodactyla > Bovidae > Oreotragus > Oreotragus oreotragus. Next base: position 26,102 of record SJYX01003462.1, read on the forward strand.
ACCCTGCAGCATGTGGGATCTTCCCATGTCAGGGATCGAACCCACGTCCTCTGCATTGACAGGCTGATTCTTTACCACTGAATCACCAGAGAAGCCCTGGAATTTTTTTTTTTTCTTGCAGCAAGATACCACAGTGCACCCTGGCTACAAAAAATAGACAAAAATGGAAGGAGGGGCGGGGGGAATGGGTAAAATCTTGTAAACCAATGGAAGAACTTGGAAGACAGTTTTTAAAAACTCATCTGAAGGCAGGAACAGAAAGGATAACATGTCCACTTCTAGAACACAGGGTCTAGGAGGAAGAGTGGGAATGGGGTGGTGCTGAGACTAGACCTGAACCCACGTTGCTCGTGTTTGACCAAAGACCGCTCCACAAGAAGCTAGGAATCAGGAATGGCTATCAGTTCAGTTCAGTTCAGTTCAGTCATTCAGTCGTGTCCGACTCTTTGCGACCCCATGAATCGCAGCACGCCAGGCCCTGTCCACCACCAACTCCCGGAATTTACCCAAACCCATGTCCATCGAGTCCGTGATGCCATCCAGCCATCTCATTCCCTGTCGTCCCCTTCTCCTCCTGCCCCTAATCCCTGCCAGCATCAGGGTCTTTTCTTCGCATGAGGAAGGAAATGCTCAGCAGAGGCAGAAAGCAAACTTTGTCATTACTGTTACATTTGTTGCAGTGATCTGTGGTCAGTGATCTTTGACGTTAACTGTTACAACTCACTGAAGGCTCTGATGATGGTTCGCTCTTTTTTAGCAATAAAGCATTTTTTTTTAATTTAGGTATACATTGCTTACTTAGACATAATACTATTGCACACTTAATGGACCGGATGTGCCTGCGTGCCAAGTTGCTTCAATCATGTCCAGCTCTTTGCAGTGCTATGGACTGGAGCCCACCAGGCTCCACTGTCCATGGGATTCTCCAGGCAAGAATACTGAAATAGGTTGCTCTGTCCTCACTCAGAGGACCTCTCCTACCCTGGGACTGAACCCACATCTCTTATGTCTCCTGCATTGGCAAGTGGGTTCTTTGCCACTAGTGCCACCTGGGAAGCCCAGTAGACTGTATAGTATGGTGTAAACAGAAGTTTTATATGCACCGAACAGCCAAAAAGTTCATGTGAGTCACTTTATTGTGATAGTCACTTTATTGCAGTGGTCTGGAATTAGACCCACTGCATAATATCTCTGTATAAAGATAATATCTCACCCTAGAGCAAAGGGCAGATGTGGTTAGTGTCCGTTAGTGAGATTTGTGTCCCCTGACTCAGGGTTCTTCGCCTGTAACTCAGCCTACCATATGTGCAGCTGCCATCTGCTCTCCTGTGCATCCCTTGATAGGGTTAAATCTCTGGAAATCAGCTCGAAACAAACAGAGAAAATGACTGGTGGCTGAAGGCTACTGCTATGGCTGTGCGGAATAAACTGTTCTTTGTGGCTCAGGAGTCTGGCTTCTGTCAGCATCCATGAAATGGCGTCAGGATACCTCGTGAGCTTGCAAGCGGGGTAAAATCTCAGATGCTTACCATTTCTCAACAGAGAACTCATTTCTTCTGCTCTGACCTCCCTTCGGGAGCCAAATGTGGCCCATGCAGATTTAGAAGTGAGAAATAAAGAATGTGGTTTAGGTGCTTTGTTTTGTAAAACTGAGTCACAAGTTCAAAGCTAGCATGGGAAAGAAAAGGAACTTCTGACTCTGTTAGATGAAGGCTCTGAGGAGACAGGAGTGATGGCTTGCCATAGGCTAGTTTCTGCTTTCCTGGGAGTTTGCAGGAGCCCTTCATAAAATAGGGGCCAAAGTCAAAGAGAGTGCTGGGAAACAGGACTTACCATCCCTGGGTATCTGGCTGCACACTGAATCAGGCAATAGGGAGGGGTTTCGTATATTTTCCTGGATTTGGTACATTTAGTGATAGAAACATCATTTTTAATTTACGGATTCAAGATAAATCCTACCACATCCTCAGCTTCCTCATTAGGTAAGAGTGTAGCAGATTGACAGCAAAGTGGTATGTATGATCTGATAATTATTGTGTCTAACATAAACACCTCAGTTCTAGAAAGAGTGAGATACTTAAGTATGTAAGGAACCGTGTATCTATTTTACAAGTAAGTTACATATTTAAGTATGTGAGAAGCTGTGTGTCTGTCTGTTATGTGTAAGTAACGTTCTGACATTAATTTCAAATTCTAGAAAACTGCTAAACTGTAACAATGTTGCTTCTGGTCCATCCTTTCAAAACTGAATAATGGCAAGATTAAAAGTTCAGTGGAATATCTCCAGTAGGAAACCAGTTAGGTGTGTCTGCTGAGGGACTTAACGCTTACTTTTAAGACCTTATGTGTGATACATTAACTAAAATGACTTATGCAAGAATAATATAGTTTTGGATGGAAGAAAATGTGAAAATACAGTTACCAGGTACAACATACTGAGGGAAAACTTGGAGAAATGAAACTTTCTAAGTAACTCTGAGGAATAGAATGCACCTGGGTTGATGACAGTTATCAGCAGATTGTCAGCACTTATCCTTCATGACTTAAGTTTGAGGATACAATTTTGTAATTCTTCAAAATACTTATCTTTAGAGTTGGATTCCACAAAAGATGAAAAACCCTCTATAAAACAAATCAGAATATGAGATAATTTCAAAGTTTTCCCCCATGGTGGCAGTATCAATCACAAAGATGTATTTGGAGCATTCTTGTAAAATGCAATTTTTTAAAATGATAATCTTTCCTAGTACATGGTAATGTATTCTAAATGGATATTAAATCTTTTGAAAAAATACATTATTCTGCATTTATAATCTTTTAATGCAAATATGACTCACTAATACTGTTATAAAAGTATTCTACAATTCCAAGGAAAAAATTTAAGGCTGATTTTTGTAATGCTATTCCATTTTAATGGTTTACTTGGTACCATCTTCTTAATATGAATTAAGAATTAATGTGAACAAAAGAATTCAGTTCGCTTATAATAGCTTAGCAGGCGAGCTTGTTGGATTATTCCAACAAAGCATACTGGGAAATATCATTGATTCAACACATTTGACCATTTGTAATTGTTATGTACTGAGGTAAGAGCCCCAGGGCAACAGTGATGAGCTGTAAAATGAGGCTCCCATCAAACCTTTCGCTGTGTTGTAGGAGAGTAAGATGTTTACAAATGACAAAAATGTACTGAGTGTCACTGAAGAAAGGAAGATCTGTGAGGACAGAGATTACTTACATCCTACTTTCTGTTGAACCTTATGCACCATGAAGATAATTTTGGCACTTAGTATGTATTCCTTAAAAGTAAACAAAAAGGTAGCATTTACCTTGCTCTTGAAAAATGTAATGGTAGGTGCAAGAAATGATAATAGGGGCCTCCCTAGTGGTTCAGGTGGTAAAGAATCTGCCTGCAATGCAGGGGACAAGGGTTCAATCCCTGGGTCAGGAAGAGCCCCTGGAAAGGGAATGGCAACCCACTCCAATATTCTTGCCTGGAGAATCCCATGGACAGAGGAGGCTGGAGGGCTACAGTCCATGGGGTCACAAAGAGTCGGACACAACTCAGTGACTAATACACACACACACACACACACACGACATGATAAAGCACATTTGTAAAAATCAGAATTATATTTGTGGGTGTTTTCACTAATTCAGTTCTTTTCCATCTGTTGATAAATGGCATAGCATGATTTCAAACTTTCCTCTCCACGTTTCCCTGTCATTGTGAACCAGGAAATCATCAATCGGCCTAAGGGTACTGCAGGCCCGGTAGGAAGTACACTGAATCACGGTTCATCCGTCCGATGACTGTTGTTTCTTTCAAAGGAGTCACTTTGAAATACACATGGCTCAATTATGCTACCATCACTCAATATATGTTTGAAACTCTTCTTTGTACATTGCCTTCAGAATCTGCATCAGTTGCTTTCAAACATCTTCATCCTCCTCTGTGTTCAAAAAAGATTAGAAATCAGAATGACCTCAGACCTCTCAACAGGAGAAAATGGAAAATAAAACTGGTAGAGCCAGGGCTGCACAATTCTGAAGAAATTGTCTTATGAGACATATTTACCTTCTATATTACAGATTTCTTTATTTAATCTTTACAATGATTATGAAATATGTTAGCTTTTACGGGGGCGAAAATTGAGAATAAATCCCTGTCTTCCTCCATTTCAAATCACTATTAGTATGTCAGAAAATACCCTTTTCCTTAGAGCCATAGAATCAGGATTCAGAAAAAAAAAAAAAAAACTTGGTTTATAAAAGAAGGCAGTGGTGAGAAGAGATCTAGTCTGGTTAGGAACAGTATGTGAACTTGTAACAACAAATAATGCATTAGCTATGTGTATGTATATGTATAGCTTTATACATATGTATGTTGTATAATAGTAAACTCTTGTAGAATTCAGAGAGTTAAGTCAGCACAGTCTCTACTTCTGCCTTTGATAAACATGCTCTCTGACCTGTTGTTGCCACTTCTTTGTTCTTGCATTTGCTTTCATTGAGATATAACTGACATACAACATTGCATAAGTTTTCTGTGTACCAGACGGGGAAGGCAATGGCACCCCACCCCAGTACTCTTGCCTGGAAAATCCAATGGACGGAGGAGCCTGGTGGGCTGCAGTCCATGGGGTCGCTAACAGTCGGACAGACTGAGCGACTTCACTTTCACTTTTCTCTTTCATGCATTGGAGAGGGAAATGGCAACCTACTCCAGTATTCTTGCCTGGAGAATCCCAGGGATGGGGGAGCCTGGTGGGCTGCCGTCTATGGGGTCACACAGAGTCGGGCACGACTGAAGTGACTTAGCAGCAGCAGCAGCAAAGTGTACCAGATGTTTACTCAAAACATTCGTGTATTGTGATATGATGTCCGCTGTGGCACCGGTGACACCTCTGTCGTTTCACATAATTATCATTTCTTTTTGTGGTGGGAACAATTATGTTCTAGTCACCAAGCAACTGTGAAGTTTGTAATACAGTATTGTTGGCATTAATTATCATGCTGTGCATTAGACCTCCAGGGCTCATTTATCTGCTGGTTAAAAATCTACCGTTAACAGCATCTCCCCACTTGCCCCAGCTCCCAGCCCCTGGCAACCACCATTCAACTCTCTGTTTTTATGAGTTTGGCTTTTTTTTATATGTATATTCCACAGATAAGTGGTGATGTCATACAGTTTTTGCCTTTTTCTGACCCCTCTTATTTGGCATGATGCCCTCAAGGTCCATCCAACCAGGCTGTCACAAATGGCAGGATTTCCTCCTTCTTATGGCTAAAACAGATTCCATTGTGTGTGTATATATATGTGCGTGCATGCTCAGTTGCTCAGTCATGTCTGACTCTTTGCAACCCCAAGGACTGTAGCCCATTAGGCTGCTTCCTGCATGGAATTTTCCAGGCAAGAATACTGCAGGGGGTTGCCATTTCCTCCTCTAGGGGATCTTCCCAACCTAGGGATCGAACCCATGTCTCCTGCAGTGGCAGGCAGATTCTTTATCATTGAGCCACCTGGAAAGCCCATGTATATGTCAATACATATATGTATATATATATTTGTATGTGTGTGTGCATATACATATTTTTAAAAATGTATCTTCTGTTTCCACTCATCCATTGACAAACATTTAGGTTGTTTCCATACCTTAGCTACTGTGAATAAAGCAGCAATGAACTTGGGAGTGCAGCTATCTCTTTGATATCCTATTTTCATTTCCTTTGGGTATACACTCAGAAGTGGGATTGCCAGACCATGTTGTTGGATGTTCAGTCATGTCCGACTCTGTGAACCCATGGACTGCAGCACGCCAGGCCTCCCTGTCCCTCACCATTTCCTGGAATTTGCCTAAGTTCATGTCCATTGAATCGGTGAGGCCAGCCAACCAGGGCAACAGAAGATAAGATGCTGGATCATATGGCAGTCTTATTTCTAATTTGTTGAGAAACCTCCATACTGTTTTCCTGCTGCTGCTGCTAAGTCACTTCAGTCGTGTCCGACTCTGTGTGACCCCATAGATGGCAGCCCACCAGGCTCTCCCCATCCCTGGGATTCTCCAGGCAAGAACATTGGAGTGGGTTGCCATTTCCCTCTCCAATGCCTGCAAGTGAAAAGTGAAAGTGAAGTCGCTCAGTCATATCCGACTCAGAGGGACGCCATGGACTGCAGCCCACCAGGCTCCTCCGTCCATAGGATTTTCCAGGCAAGAGTACTGGAGTGGGGTGCCACTGTTTTCCTAGTGGTTACCAATTCACATTCCCAGCAACCGTGTACACACTTCCTTTTTCTCTGCATCCTCTCTATACTTATTATCTCTGCTATTCTTGATAATAGCCTTCTAACAGGTTTGAGAATATGTCACTGTAGTTTTGAGATGCATTTCCCTAATGTTTAGTGATATTGAGCATCTTTTTATGTATCTTTCTGCCATTTGAATGTCTTTAGTAAAATGTCTATTTAGTTCCTCTGCCCATTTTTAACAGCATTGTTGAGTTTTATTATTGAGTTGCATTAGATTTTTATATATTTAGACTTTAACACCTTATCAGATACATGGTTTGCAAATATTTTCTCCCATTCTGTAAGTCATCTTTCCACTTTTTGATTGTTACTTTTGCTGTGCAGAAGCCCTTTAGTTTGAGCGACTTCCCTGGCGGTTCAGTACAGGGTGCACAGGTTTGATCCCTGGTCAGGAAACTGAGATCCCACATGTCCCATAGCATGGCAAAAGAAATAAAGAGGAAGCCTTTTAATTTAATGTCGTCCTATCTGCTTTTTGCTTCCGTTGCTTGTGCTTCTGATAGCACACCTAAAAGTTCATTACCAAGACCAATGTCAAGTAACTTTTTTCCTATATTTTCTGCTAGGACTTTTATTATATCAGGTCTTATATTTACTCTTTAATTCAAGTTAACTTTGTAACTGCAAAATGGGGTCCAATTGCATTTTTCTGCCTTAAGTTATTCAGTTTTCCCAAGACCTTTTTTTGAGGAGACTGACCTTTTCCCATTGAGTGTTCCTGGCTCAAGTATTAGTTGACCATAAAAGCAAGGGGTTATTTCTGGGCTCTATTCCACTCCATCAGTCTGTTGTCTAGTTTTTTAAAATGGCAGTACCATACATTTGAATTACTATAGTTTGGAGTCAAGAAGTGTGATGCTTTCAGCTTGGTTATTCTTTCTTTGGAGAAGGCAATGGCACCCCACTCCAGTACTGTTGCCTGGAAAATCCCATGGACAGAGGAGCCTGGTAGACTGCACTCCATGGGGTCGCTGAGGGTCGGACACGACTGAGCGACTTCTCTTTCACTTTCACTTTCATGCATTGGAGAAGGAAATGGCAACCCACTCCAGTGTTCTTGCCTGGAGAATCCTGGCGATGGGGGAGCCTGGTGGGCTGCCGTCTATGGGGTCGCACAGAGTCGGATACGACTGAAGTGACTTAGCAGCAGCAGCAGCATTCTTTCTTTGATTGCTTTGACTGTTGAGGTCCTTTGTGTCTCTGTACATATTTTAAGATTGTTCATTTCTTTTCTGTGAATAATGCCATTGGGATTTTGATAAGGATTACACTAAATCTATAGACGACTTTGGGAAATATGTTCATTTTAAGAATAGTTAGTGTTTTAGATCCATGGTCTACCTTTCCATTTCTGTGTNGGTCCTTTGTGTCTCTGTACATATTTTAAGATTGTTCATTTCTTTTCTGTGAATAATGCCATTGGGATTTTGATAAGGATTACACTAAATCTATAGACGACTTTGGGAAATATGTTCATTTTAAGAATAGTTAGTGTTTTAGATCCATGGTCTACCTTTCCATTTCTGTCTTGTCTACCGTTGGCTCCTTTTGGCCTTGTAAAAGGAGGTTAAAATCATCAAGGCTTGCAATTTTCATTGTACAGATCTTTCACTTCCTTAATAAGATGTATTCCTAAGCATGTTATTGTTTTTGATACTATTGTGAATGGGGTAGTTTTCTTTTTCAGATGTTTGTTAGTGTATAGAAATGCAACTGACTTCTGTATGTTGATTTAATATCCTGCAGCTTTGCTGACTCCATTGGTTCATTCTAACAGTTTTTTTTTTAATTGATCTATAGCATTTTCTCTATATAAGATCACATCATCTGCAAATACAGACAATTTTACTTCTTCCTTTCTGATCTGGATGCCTTTTATTTGTCTTGACTAATGCTCTGGCTAGAGCTTTCAGTATTATGATGAATAACAGTGGTGAAGGTGGAAACCATTGTCCTGTCCTTGATCTTAGTGGGACCGCTTTTAGTGTTTTACCCTTGAGTATAATGTTAGCTGTGAGTTTGTCATATATGGCCTTTATTAAGTTATGTTCATTCTAAACCATATTTGCTGAGGATTTTTATCATGAAAAGATGGTTTATTTGGACAAGTGCTTTTTCTGCAGGTATGCAGATGACTGCGTGACTTTTCTTTCCCATTCTATTAATGTGGCTATCACATGTATTGATTTGCCCACGCTGAACCATCCTTGTATCTCGGGAATAAATTCCACTTGGTCATGGTGTAGAGTCTTTTAAATATGTTGTTGAATTTGGTTTGCTGATACTTGGTAGACATTTTCTGCCTATATCTTCCTCAGGGCTATCAGTCTAGTTTTCATTTGCTTGTAGTGTCCTTGTCTGGCTTTGGTGGCAGAGTAATGCTAACTCCATTTTGGCCTTGTAAAAGGAGCTTAAAAGTTTTCCCTCTTCTTCAGTTTTTTGGAAGAGTTTAGGAAGAACTGGCATTGATTCCTCATTAAATATTTGGTGGACTCTGACAGTAAAGTCATTTGGCCCTGGACTTTCCTGCACTGGAAGGTTTTAATTTCTGATTCAACCTCCATACTAGTCATTGGTCTTTGCAGACTTTCTGTTTCTTCCGGATTCTGTCTTGGTAGATTGTACATTCCAAGAAATGTATCTGTTTCTACACTATTGACTTTGTTGATGTATGACTGTTTAATAGCAGTCTCTCATGATCCTCTATTTCTGTAGCATGATTAAGTGTCTCTCCTTTTACTTCTGATTTAATGAATTTGAGCCTTCTCTCTTTTTGTCTTAGCTGACTTATCTAAAGATTTGTTAATTTTGTTTGTCTTTAAAAAATAAAACAATTCTTAAGGTTTTTTTTTTTCCTATTGTTTTTCTGGTCTCCATTTATTTTCTTTCTCATCTTGTTATTTTCTTCCTTCTGCTAACTTTGGGTTGAATTTATTCTTCTTTTTCTAGTTCTTTGAGATGTAAAATTAATGTTTATTTGAGATGTTTCTACTTTCTTTTTTTTTTATTTTTTACTTTACAGTATTGTATGGATTTTGCCATACATCAACATGAATCCACCACAGGTGTACATGTGTTCCCAATCCTGAACCCCCCTCCCACCTCCCTCCTCATACCATCCCTCTGGGTCATCCCAGTGCACCAGCCCCAAGCATCCTGTATCCTGCATCAAACCTAAATATATGCATTGATTGCTATAAACTTTCCTGTCAGAAATGTTTTTTGCTTTGCAGCATCCTATCAATTTAATTTTAATACACTGTTTCCATTTTCATTTGTTTCAAGATATTTTAAACTTTTATCCCCTCCTTTTATATTTATGTTTATGTAGTTACTTACCTCTTTTTGTATTGTATATTTATTCCCAGATTTTAGTAGTTATAACTGTTTTCAATACTGTTTTCCTTTAACCTTTATACTGTAGCTTATTTGTTAACACACCATCCTATTATAGAATTAGCATTTCCTAAGTCTGACTACACATTTAGTTTTACCAGTGTATGTATACTTCAATATGTTTTTATGTCCCTGATTAGTGTCTTTTCATTTCAACTTGAAAAACTTTCAGCATTTCTTGCAAGCTGAGGTGATAAACTCCCTCAGCTTTAGTTTGGGAAAGTCTTTACTTCTCTGTACCAGAAAATAACTTGGTCAGATAGCATAATCTCAGTTAGCACTTTTTTCTTTTAATACTCTGAATGTTGTCCCACTCACTCCTGGTCTTTGGGGTATCTGCTGAGAAATCCATTGATTGCCCAGTGGGTTCTGTGTAGATGACAATCTTTTTTCTCCTGGCTGTTTTTAGGATTTTCTTTACCTTTAGTTTTAACAGTTTCATTACAACATGTCTTGGAGAAGATCTTTTTGCACTCAATTAGAGAGAGCTGCCATTTTTCAATGAGCTAATAATAAAGATTATGGTTGTTCTCAATCAAAGAATTAATCTCTGTTCCAAAAATCCTATTTTTAAAAATGTTTTAATTAAATGTATGTTTGCCTGAAGGATAATTGCTTTACAGTGTTATGTTGGTCTCTGCCAAACGTCAACATGAATCAGCCACAGGTATACCCGTGTCCTCTCCCTCTGGAACCTCCTCCCATCCCATCCCTCTAGGCTGTTACAGAGTCCTGGCTTGACTTCCCCGAGTCATACAGCAAATCCCCATTGGCTATCTATTTTACATATGCTAATGTGTGTCTCCACATTACTCTCTGCATGCATCCCACCCTCTCTTTCCTCCACCCCCCACCCCGTATCGTAAGTCTGTTCTCAATGTGTCTCCATCGTTGCCCTTCAGTTAGGTTCATCAGTTCCGTCTTTCTAGATTCCATATATATATGCATTATTATACAATATTTGTTTTTCTCTAACTTCACTCTGTATAATAAATAGACTGTAGGTTCATCCACCTCATTAGAACTGAATAATATGCATTCCTTTTTATGGCTTAGTAATATCCCATGGTGTATATAAGGAGAAGGTAATGGCACCCCAATCCAGTACTCTTGCCTGGGAAATCCCATGGACGGAGGAGCCTCGTAGGCTGCAGTCCATAAGGTCGCTAAGAGTCAGATACGACTGAGCGACTTCACTTTCGCTTTTCACTTTCATGCATTGGAGAAGGAAATGGCAACACACTCCAGTGTTCTTGCCTGGAGAATCCCAGGGACGGGGGGAGCCTGGTGGGCTGCCATCTCTGGGGTCGCACAGAGTTGGACACGACTGACGTGACTTAGCAGCAGCAGCAGCATGGTGTGTATGTGTGTGTATATATATATATATATGTATATATATATACACTAAAACTTCTTTATCCATTCATATGTTGATGGACATCTAGGTTGCTTCCATGTCTTAGCTGTTATAAATAGTGATGCAATAAACAGTGGGGTACGTGTGTCTTTTTCAATTATGGTTTCCTCAGGGTATATGCCTAGTAGCGGGATTGCTGGGTCATGTGGTAGTTTTATTGCTAGTTTTTAAAGGAGTCTCCATATTGTCTTCCATAGTGGCTGTATCAATTTACATTCTCACCAACAGTGCAAGAGATTCCCTTTTCTCCATACCCTCACCAGCATTTATTGTTTGCAGATTTTTTGATGATGCCCATTCTGATCAGTATGAGGTGATATCTCATTGTATTTTTGATTTGCATTTCTCTAATAATGATCGATGTTGAGCATCTTTTCATGTATTTATTAACATCTGTACAAACATCCTATTATTATATACTACCATTCCCCAAACTCTTCCAATGTATGATCCTACTTTGCTGCTCTTATCCTTAGACTTGCTGAGGTGATTATCAGAATTTTGAAATTAAATCACTAAGGCTTTCATAATATTTAAGAAAGAATGCCAGAAGGATAACATAAGTAGAATGAAAATGAAAAGATTTCTCTTTAAAAGTCCCAATATTCCAGACTAAATACTACTCATAAAATAATATTTCAGATATAAATAAAATAAATTATCTGGTGATTGGACAGGGAGGCCTGGCGTGCTGCGATTCATGGGGTCACAAAGAGTCAGACACGACTGAGAGACTGAATGGAACTGAACTGAACTTTCAGAAAAATGATTACACAGGAATGTTTTCTCATAGCTCTAAAGTAATTCTCATATATGTTTTTAACTTACCTAATGTACAATGATAATTTTCTCTGACAATATTTTGGTCTTGAGTTTTATGACCATCCTGGATTTCCTAGCCTCAGATATTCAGTATCCCTATAGCCTTCACAGGGTCATGGAGTCAGTATTCAAAAAAAGAGCAAAAATAATCTCGGTTTATAAAAGAAGGCAGAGGTGAGAAGAGATCTGGTCTGGTTAGGAAGAGTATGTGAACTTGTAAAAATGAATAATGCACTAGATATCTGTATGTATATGTGTAGTTTATATATATAGTTTTATACATATATATCAGTTGTATAACAGTAAACCGTCATAGAATAATAAACTATTATAGATAGAGGGAGCTTGTCTTTTTCTTCATCTCCTATTTTCCTCCCCTATTTTTACTTGATAAAGAGAAGATCTTAAGGCAAGAAAAAAGAACTTTTCACATTTTATGCTACAAAGTTCTAAGGTTTGCCTCAAAAGATGTTTGATATCAGGACGAGAAAGGTGTAAACAGCTATTCCATTGTGAAGAAATAAAGAGACTTTACTTCATTCTCAGGAAGGCCCTCCCAGGGACCTTGCAATGAGTGAGACAGGGGCCTGTTTTGCACCTTGGAGATTGGGCAGGGGAGTGGGGGGAGTGCTTTTTCAGGCTGCAAAAGACAGAGGAACGTCTGCAGGAGATAGAGGAGTGGGAAAGACCCGAGTGAGCAAAGGCCACTCTTGGGGAAAATGAGGAAGTACTTTATACCTCTCTGTTCTTTAGTTATGCCTGCGTGCCCAGCCAGAGAAGGCAATGGCAACCCACTCCAGCACTCTTGCCTGGAAAATCCCATGGATGGAGGAGCCTGATGGGCTGTCATCTGTGGGGTCGCACAGAGTCGGACACGACTGAAGCAACTCAGCAGCAGCAGCAGCATGTTCAGCCACTCAGCCGTGTATGACTCTTTGAGACCCCATGGACTGTAGCCTGCCAGGCTTCTCTGTCCATGGACTTTTCCAGGCAAGAATAATGCAGGGGCTTCTCTGGGGATCTTCTCAACCCAGAGATGGAAACCAAGTCTCCTGCATTGGCAGGCGGATATTTTAGCACTGTGACACCTGGGAAGCCTTGTTCTGTATTCTGTGTGTCTCAACTGACTGGTGATAAGAGAGTTTTTTTCCCTTGGTTATGGAGTGTAAGTACCTCAGTACTTTTCCAGATGCTGTAGAAAACACAAACGATGTCTGTCTGTCTGTCTGTCTGTCTACCTATTGAAGGAAAGATTCAAAGATTATGCCCTGAACTGTCAAATAATAATAGGGAAGAGTACAGAATTTTTTTCCACTTTATTCACTTCTGTATTTTTTGAGTCTTAAGAATTAAAACATAAATTATGGGGGAGAAACTGTTGCCAATATTCTTTTCTCTGATTGTACTTTTTCCTTAGGGGAAGAGTCTCAGAAAGATGAAGATTTGGTTTTCAGTCTTTAATTATGTTCATCCATCTTTAGTCAAAGGGTATATAGCAATCAATGTAACTTCCTGGTGGCTGGGTGATAAAGAATCCACCTGTCTGGGAATGCAAACTAGTACAGCCACTATGGAGAACAGTTTGGAGATTTGTTAAAAAACTGGAAATACAACTGCCACACCACCCAGCAATCCCACTGCTAGGCATACACACCGAGGAAACCAGAATTGTACCCCAGTGTTCATCGCAGCACTGTTTACAATAGCTAGGACATGGAAGCAACCTAGATGTCCATCAGCAGACAAATGGGTAAGAAAGCTGTGGTACATATACACAATGGAGTATTACTCAGCCATTAAAAAGAACACATTTGAATCCGTTCTAATGAGGTGGATGAAACTGGAGCCTATTATACAGAGTGAAGCAAACCAGAAAGAAAAACACCAATGTAGTATATTAACGCATATATATGGAATTTAGAAAGATGGTAACAATGACTGTATATGCAAGACAGCAAAAGAGACACAAATGTAAAGAACAGTCTTTTGGACTCTGTGGGAGAGGGCAACAGTGGGATGATTTGAGAGAAGAGCAATGAAACAAGTATATTACCATATGTAAAATAGATGGCCAGTCCAAGTTTGATGCATTAAATCAGGGACTCCAAGCCGGTGTACTGGGACAACCCTGAGGGATGGGATGGGGAAGGAGGTGAGAGGGGGGTTCAGGATGAGGAACACATGTACACCCATCTGATTCATGTCAATGTTTGGCAAAACCACTACAATATTGTGAAGTAATTAGCCTCCAATTACAATATATTTTTTTAAAAATAGTAGCCACAAGAAAAAAGAATCCACCTGTTGGGAAGATCCCCTGGAGGAAGAAATGGCAACCTGCTTCAGTATCCTTGCCTGGAGAGTCCCATGGACAGAGAAGCCTGACAGGCCACTGTCCATGGCATCAGAAAGAGTCAGACACGACTGAGCGATTTAGTACACACGCATGTAGATAGCTTTCTGCTCAGGAACCTGGAGGGAAAAAAATGTTCAGCTTCAATTTGGAAGGATGAGGCTCTGAACAAGAGAAGCAAGTGAGGGAATTTCCTGGTGGAGTCGGTTCAATCCCTGCTCAGGGAAGATCCTGCAAGCCACACAGTAAGGCCAAAAGAAAAAGAAGGGTTGTGAAAATTGACTGAGATAAAGCAAAGTTATACACCTGCAGGTAGTACTATTTATTGAATGACCAGACATGGGAGTGAGGTGATTCCTCACTCAGTCAGATTAGTCAGAGAGAGGAATCAAGAGAACCAGGAGAAAGATGATCAGGTCACTTGCTACAGACCCACAGTTGACAACTAACTTTTCAGCGTGTCATGTCAACGGAGTATCTGAAAACTAGCTGTGGGAGAGTCAACCAATGATGAGAATAAGCTACAAGGGGCTATATCATACAACACAGGGGAAAGAGCCAGTATTTTATCATAACAATAAATGGAGCATTTGCTCAATCTCATCCAACTCTTTGTGGCCCTATGGAATTGTAGCCTCGCAGGCTCCTCTCCCCATGGAATTTTCCATGCACGAATCCTGAAGTGGGTTGCCATTTCCTCCTACAGGGGGTCTTTCTGATCCAGGGATTGAACCCACATCTCTTGTGTCTCCTTCTTCACCACTAGCGCTACCTGGGAAGCCCTAAATGGAGTATAACTTTTAAAAATTGTGAATCACTATATTGTACATCTGTAACATAGAATATTGTACAACAGTTATGCTGCAATTAGAAAGAAATCCAAGTCTAATTTAGAAAGAAAAAGTCCAGAACTTAAAATACAGTAAAAGAAAAGCTTAAAAAAAGAGAGAAAATATGAGTAGAAAGAATAGTCTAAATTGGAGGCATGTAAAGAACTTAAAGGAAGCTCTTCTCTTCGGAGTCCCAGAGCTTAAACACTGGCAGAAATCTGGTCAGCCAATCCCTTTCAATTTACATGTGTCTGTAAATGAGGCTTGAAGTGAAGTGAAAGTCGCTCAGTCGTGTCCAACTCTTTGCAGCCCCGCAGACTGTACAGTCCATGGGCTTCTCCAGGCCAGAATACTGGAGTGGGCAGCCTATTCCTTCTCCAGCGGATCTTCCTGACCCAGGAATCGAACTAGTGTCTCCTGCATTGCAGGCGGATTCTTTACCAACTGAGCTATCAGGGAAGTCCCAAATGAGGCTTAGAGAGGCTCAAATAACCAGGCAGAGGTAATACAACCAGTGTGCTGAAGAGTAAAGGCTAGAGTCTTGATCTCTGGACTTGTGGCCCTTCACAAGAATTATATCTAGTTATGGTCTTGGTTTGTTTTATCTTAATAAAAATAATATTCACATATGTACCATTTCTTTTGAATCTACAATAGTGTTTTAGAGCATAACCATGAAATCCAGAAAATTATCCATGATAATTCTAAGCTTTCTTTGCATGAAATTTCCTGAGAGTGGAACTGAATTCCAGAGACTGTCAACCACCCAGTAAGTTACTCGGGTGCCTCCCTGACTATTTATTTGGATAACATTTGGGTGTTCTGAAGAGCTGAAAATACCCGAAGAGCTGAAGATACCACCAGGGCCTAACCCTTCTTTCTAGGGAGGTTTTCTAGCCCCAGATAGATAAAGATTCTTAAGGTGAGGGCAAGCATTTGAGAGAAATCATTTTTACCTTTCAGGCAATTTTTAATGCAAATTCAAACTGAATCCTCGTCACTGGTTTTAATGAAGAGGATCTAGCATCTTTCAGAAACTCTTTTACCACAGCATCTGAAAATCAGTGACAACATCAAAGCATATTCTCATCTCATACTCAAAACCTTTTGTGAGTTTAGAGAAGTGCTTTATTTTTGTACACTTAAATAGTTTAACACATAATATACATGGAAAAGATTGTTTTGAGTTAGCTTTATCAACATTAGTTAGTTAGAGTTCAGAAACAATTGTGAAAAAAAGACCTGTTTGTAAAATATTAAAAGATGATGTTTTCCTTCATAATTATCAAGCCCTGGGGCATAGTCTTATAATTACGGTTTCATAGCTGGATCAGTCAGGGTCCAGTTCAGACACAGAAACCGCAGAGCAACTTGAATAGGTAAGCTTTAAGGCAAAATCTAATATGTGCGTCTATTCATTCATTTCTGACTCTTTGCGACCCCGTGGACTGTAGCCCACCAGGCTCCTCTGTCCATGGGATTCTCCAGGCAAGAATACTGGAGTAGGCTGCCATTTCCTCCTTCAGAGGATCTTCCTGACCCAGGGATCGAACCTGCATCTCTTGTGTCTCCTGTACTGGCAGGCATATTCTTTACCACTGCATCCTCTGGGAAACCCAAACTCGAATATAGAGACTTCCTCACTGTAAGAGGAAGTTGAAGAAACAGGATTGACTAATGGAGAGTAAAGAGAAAGAGCAGTTACTGGAGGAACCCTGAGCCCTGGGGCTGAGGCACAGAATCAGGAAGGGACAGACCTGTAAGAGGACCTCACCAGGGGTCCAGACCTCACCGGACAGAACACAGCCCAGGATGGCAGTCCCCTGAGGCCATGTTCACTGGGGGCTGTGGGAAAGCCACTCACGGAGGATGTCAGACTGGAGGTGCTGTGCTGTGAGGGGAGATGCTGAGGGAGGTGCCCACAGGGAAGTTCCACATGCTGCTGCCCGCTGGCTGCCAGGAGAACCTGGGGCTGCAGAAACGCACCCACTGCAGAACCTTCCCAGAGGAACACACAGTTGCCAGAAGCAAAAAAATTCCTTCCTCCTGAGAGTCTCTCCTGGCAAAGCTTGATATCATGCCCACTGGCAAGGGAGAAATATTTTTAGGGCCCATTGTTACAGAGAAGAAAATAAGGGGGATATCAGAAGCTGCAAGTTCAGTCCTTGGGTCAGAAAGATCCCCCAGAGAAGGAAATGGCAACCCACTCCAGTATTCTTGCCTGGAGAATCCCATGGACGGAGGAGCCTGGCAGGCTGTGGTCCATGGGGTTGCAAAGAGTTGGTCACAATTTAGCGACTAAACAACAGTTTGTCACTGTAGGGGGCACACTTTCCAACTTGGATCTGTTTCTCACCTGTTTTATTATTTTCCCTATCATACTTTATTTCTACTCCCATTCCCTCCTCCCACCTTGATTGTGGCTCCCATATGGTTGTACGTGTTTTGGAAATATACATTACCTCTGAAAATGATATGATTTTATGTAGAAATATAGAGACAGTGACATAGCCCTGTTTTAGTGTACAATTGAATCTTATATAAATATAACATAGATTTTTCTTTTGCTCTGTAGAGCTTGTTCTTTCTTGACCTACATGAATGATCTGCACCACAGAATCATCCCCTCTTACTTAATACTGTTGCAATACCCATCCTTGTTGCCATTCAGTATGCGTGTAGCTGATTTCTGCTGGCTGACACAGGGTACTCCCTGCTTGCATTCTCTAGGACACACTAATCCTTTTCCCTGGAAATGGACAACTGCTGCTGCTGCTGCTGCTAAGCCGCATCAGTTGTGTCCAACTCTGTGCAACCCTATAGACGGCAGCCCACCAGGCTCCCCCGTCCCTGGGATTCTCCAGGCAAGAACACTGGAGTGGGTTGCCATTTCCTTCTCCAAAGGCACAAGGCACACCTGCTCATATAAGTGCCATTGCACTTTACTTGGTGACATTATACATCCCATGTACAGTGATAAGGTGACCTAGGCTAGAAGACTGATAACCGGAATGCCAGTTTATTGATGACTGTGGAGACAAATTGCAAAGAGGAATAGACGACTCATGTCTGCGAGTTGCAATATATATCCTCTTCTATGAAAAACCCTGGAAATTAAGTTGAAATAAGTTGGCTTGGTCATTATGGACTTAGACTAGGAGGCGTGATTTCCCATCCATGACTATGTCAGGGACATATATGGGCACGAGAGACTAGATTACTCTCTCCTGCAGGCCAAGGTGCCCCCTCCCCACGTCCCAGCAGTGCAAATGTATGACCGTCTGACTCCGCCCTTCCCAGACTTCATGCACGCTCCTCTCTTAAGTACCCGCCACGTCGTTATACTCATGCTCACCAGCTCAGTGGACATGAGTCTGAGCAAGCTCCGGGAGCTCGAGAAGGACAGGGAAGCCCGGCGTGCTGCAGTCCATGGGGTCGCAAAGAGTTGGACACAACTGGGCGACTGGACAACAAATGATTGCCGTGTTTTCCTATTTACAAAGAGAGGTGTTTACAAACGTGTTTAAAAAAAAATCTTATTTTGATACAATTTCAGACTTACAGGGAGATTATAAGAAGAGTACTAAGGATTCCCCAAATGTTGATATCTTCCCCCCATTTGTTTTATCTTCCCTCCAGTCTCTCAACACAATGGTCCAAAACTTTGCTGAATGTAAATCCTCAGAAATGGCCAGAGCAGATCTGGGGAATGTAGAGACCATTTTACGAGTCAGAAGCCCTCTGGTTTACTTTTTTGGCTGGAGTCTTACTTCCCTGACCGGGTATTGAACCTGTGCCCCCTGCAGTGGAAGCGTGGTCTTAACCACTGGAGTCCCCAGTGAAGTCCCTACCCTGTTTCTTTCATTCTCTACATTTAATGCCATTTAATGTGGATGCCATTCCAAATCTCTGTTATGAACACAAGAACAAACCTCCAATACTGAAATTAATGTGGTATTTATAATGAAAGTTCATTACCTTAGAATGCATTCTTCAAATCTGTAAGCCCAAGATATTAAAAAAAAAATTTAAATATGTTTATGTACAGTGTCAGACTTTATTTTTGGGGGCTCCAAAATCACCGCACATGGTGACTGCAGCCATGAAATTAAAGGACGCTTACTCCTTGGAAGAAAAGTTATGACCAACCTAGATAGCATGTTGAAAAGCAGAGACTTTACTTTGCTGACTAAGGTCCATCTAGTCAAGGCTATGGTTTTCCCAGTGGTCATGTATGGATGTGAGAGTTGGACTGTGAAGAAGGCTGAGCGCCAAAGAATCGATGCTTTTGAACTGTGGTGTCGGAGAAGAATCTTGAGAGTCCCTTGGACTGCAAGGAGATCCAACCAGTCCATTCTGAAGGAGATCAGCCCTGGGATTTCTTTGGAAGGAATGATGCTGAAGCTGAAACTCCAGTACTTTGGCCACCTCATGCGAAGAGCTGACTCATTGGAAAAGACTCTGATGCTGGGAGGGATTGGGGGCGGGAGGAGAAGATGACGACCGAGGATGAGATGGCTGGATGGCATCACGGACTCGATGGACGTGAGTCTGAGTGAAC
>SJYX01003462.1:47675-58436 GCA_006410675.1 Oreotragus oreotragus
CGGCAGCCCACCAGGCTCCCCCGTCCCTGGGATTCTCCAGGCAAGAACACTGGAGTGGGTTGCCATTGCCTTCTCCAATGCATGAAAGGGAAAAGTAAAAGTGAAGTTGCTCAGTCGTGTCCGACTCTTCACGACCCCATGGACTGTAGCCTACTAGGCTCCTCCGTCCATGGGATTTTCCAGGCAAGAGTACTCCGGTGGGGTTGACAGCTGGCAGCCTTCAACTTCCAGTGGTGCTGTGATAAATAAAAATCCCTGTTCACTTCCCAGATATTCTGACTCAGTCAGATGAGGAGGTCAAAAGGTCAATGCGCATTCAGTTTCACCAACCTCCAGAAAGCCTGCATCAGTTTAAATGTCCACCAGCAATGCATGAATAGTCCTACTTCTTTGTATGATCCCCAGTACTGCACATTATCCAGTGTTAAAACTTTAGTCAATCTGATGGATAAGAAGTCTCTCTCTCTCTCATACACACACACACACACACACACACACACACACACACATACATACATACATATATCCTTTCTTAGGACAAATTGTGTAATTAAAACATTACTTAAAGAATAACCAACCAGTTGAGAGTAAATATATAAATAGCAAGGTGGGAAGGGAGGGTGGAAGGAGCTGGGAGACTGGGATAGACACAGGGGCCCTACTGATACTGAGTGTAAAATGGATAACTGATGACCACACTGTCTAGCACAGGGAACCTCACTCAGTGCTCTGTGGGGACCTGACAGGAAGGAGTCCAAAAGGGAGGGGATGCGTGGTTATGTGGGGCTGATTCATTTTGCTGTACAGTAGAAGCCAACACAACATTGTAAAGGAATATACTCCAAAAACTTAATTTTAAAAAAAGGCGTGAATAACCCAAGTAAAGTACTTGGGACCTACAAAATTTTTGCATAGATAGTGTGCCCTGAAAGGCTGTATTTTGACTGGGTGAAGAAACTAAAGTTAACAGAGCTGTGAGTTAAGATAAGTCAGGTGCTGTATGTTTTTGCTTTATTTGGTGCAAAAATTAATAAATCATGTCAAAATTTTCCCACTGTATTTAAATAGCTGCAATGCAATCTTTAAATTTTAAGCCTGAAAGAATGGCTGAGAGTCAAGAGTCACTGTTTTTTTTTTCTTACTGCAAAAGTGAATAATAGCTCATAAAATACATTCCTGTTAGCCTTCATGTAAATTTTAAATGACATCACCAATATATTTTTCCATTTCAGTTTTCCCTTTGACAAAGACCTATTCATCTATTTTGCCCATTTTTAATTGGGTTTTCTTTTTTTCCTAGAATAATGTTTATTTCTTGTTACTTTCAGATATTATAAATATCTTTCCCCTCTCATTTCCTAATTATGCCTTTGGTGACGTCACATAAGAAATCCAACTTTGAGCCACATGATTTATGCTTTGAGGTCTGGTTTAAGCAATCATTTCTTATATGTATGCCACAAAAATATTCCCCTACATTTTCTTTCATAAGCTTTATAATCTTACCTTTCTTATTTAGGCTTTTAAAACATCTGGTATATCATTTTCTGCTGCTGCTGCTGCTGCTAAGTCCGCTGCTAAGTTGCTTCAGTCATGTCCGACTCTGTGCGACCCCATGGACTGCAGCCCACCAGGCTCCTCTGTCCATTGGATTTTCCAGGCAAGAGCACTGGAGTGGGGTGCCGTTGCCTTCCCTGTACTGAGCGGCTACCTGTCACCAGAGGATAACTGGAGGGCTGGAGGAGAACAGGGCTTGTTTCTTAACGTCTGCCTTTTGGTTGCTGTCTGTGTTGCCCTAGCCCAACCTCTTCACCCCAACAGCAGCAACTGTCTCCAGTTTGCGGTGCTTCCTGTTCTCCAAAAATCAGCCTCATCACACTCCTTTGGTTTGCTGGAATCAGCTGGCTGGGCGGAGACTGTCAGCGCTCTGCCCAACTATCCGAGTCCCAGCTCCTAGAGACCAGACCTCTAGCCCCATCCAGCCCTAGAGAAACTCATTGCTTTCTTTTCGCCTCTTAGTTCCGCAATACCTGCTTACAATTATATATATATTAATTTACCTCTGCTATATAACTGGTGTGGTTTTAAATTTCCGACTATATCTTGACTGAGACAAATAACAAGTTCAGAATCAATCTGTCAAATTCAGAAAGAAAAATTCCACAATATTTGTGTTTGTTTTTTTCCCCAAAAACTTTATAAACTTTTTTTTTTTTTGTGTTGGGGTATAGCCGATTAACAATGATGTGGTAGTTTGAGGTGAACCGCAAAGGGACTCAGCCATACATATACATGTATCCATTCTCCCCCAGACTCCTCTCCCATCCAGGATGTCACATAACATGGAGAATATTTGTATTTCAATAGTGTTGGGGTATAGCCGATTAACAATGATGTGGTAGTTTGAGGTGAACCGCAAAGGGACTCAGCCATACATATACATGTATCCATTCTCCCCCAGACTCCTCTCCCATCCAGGATGTCACATAACATGGAGAATATTTGTATTTCAATTGCTCTAAATGTGCAGATTAACTTTGAAAGAATTTATTTGGAAACAATATTAAGTTGGCCACATATTAATATGACAGCTCTTCATTTACTCAGATCATCGATATAGTTCAATAGGGTTTTAGAAACTTTATTCATTTAAGACTACTGTGCTCTTTGGGAAAAAAGGAGCAGATTCTGGTTTCGTGGGGCCCAAAGCATATGCTTAACTTAGAGAACTATCTTTTAGAAAAATAATATAAGATTACACATAAAGAGTTAAGTACAGAAGTAAATTGATTTAGAATGAGAACAAAATAAAAATCATATGTGTTTTAAACTTTACAATATCGATGATGTAAAAACAAATCCAGAAAGATAACAATGCTTTTATTAACTACACAGCACACCTCTATACATTTTGACTTTACATTCATTGAACACATATTCACATGAAAACAATTTTATAATATTTTATAGAATAATATAATGCTAATTCAGTCTCTTTTCATAGTAGACTGAAATTTTTTTATTGATAGTTTAGAAATTTTTTCTTTCAGTTTCATATCTTCATTCTTTGTAAGCCATATATTTTTTAAATTGTTACCAAGTTTGTAACTTCATTCAAGGTTTTTTTTTTTAACTATATATAGGAGTATAAGATTTTAGGACATTTCAATAACTAACAAGTCTTAAGACAGACTTTGAATTGGTGATATTCAACCAGTTTGCTGTTGATGTGTATTATAAATCTTGTGATATAAATGTAAATTATTCCATAGCAAACTAGCAGAAAATTTAATTTTTTTCAATTTTTTAAAAATTTCATTTTTACTTTATTTTACTTTATAACACAGTATTTGTTTTGCCATACATTGACATGAATCCACCACGGGTGTAAACGAGCTCCCACTCCTGAATCCTCTCTCTGGATCATCCCCGTGCACCAGCCCCAAGCCTGTCTCTTATACACATCTTTAGCCTCNTTTTAAAAATTTCATTTTTACTTTATTTTACTTTATAACACAGTATTTGTTTTGCCATACATTGACATGAATCCACCACGGGTGTAAACGAGCTCCCACTCCTGAATCCTCTCTCTGGATCATCCCCGTGCACCAGCCCCAAGCATTCTGTATCCTGTATCGAACATAGGCTGGCGCTTCGTTTCATATGATTTATTGTTCTATCATTTTCTAACAAGGCTGTATAAAGCCTCTAATCAAGAATGGTTATTTATTTTTTCTCCCCATAGATCTGTTCATTGTTGCTTTATACATTTGATCTATATTATTATGTGCATTAACACGACCTTGGGCAAAATCTCCTGATCTATGTTTTTATCTGTTTATAATGTCCTTTTTTGTTTTTTCCCCCACTAACAGAGGCTAAAATGTTACATGTAGTAAAAGAAATTTAAGTAATTTTTAACAAATATCTGTGCCTTTGTTGTTGACTATTATTTTTAGTTTTTTTAATAGAAGTATAATGGCTTGTATATTTTTGAGATTATTTGTCATTTGCTTCATTTGCTATTATTTTCTCCCATTCCGAAGGCTGTCTTTTCACCTTGCTTATAGTTTCCTTTGTTGTGCAGAAGCTTTTAAGTTTAATTAGGTCCCATTTGTTTATTTTTGCTTTATTTCCAATATTCTGGGAGGTGGGTCATAGAGGATCCTGCTGTGATGTATGTCGGAGAGTATTTTGCCTATGTTCTCCTCTAGGAGTTTTGTAGTTTCTGGTCTTATGTTTAGATCTTTAATCCATTTTGAGTTTATTTTTGTGTATGGTGTTAGAAAGTATACAACACTATTTTAAGTTACAGGTGTACAATACAGTGATTCACAATTTTTAAAGTTATACTCCACTTATTGTTCTTATATAGGTTATATTCACCATGTTTAACAATATATCCTCGTAGCTCATTGCACACCTACGAGTTTGTCCCTCTTGCCCCTCTACCCTGTTTTGCCCCTTCCCAATTCCCTCTCCCTACTGGTAACCACTCATTTTTTCTCTACATCAGTGACTCTGTTTCTTTTTTGCCACATGCACTGTTTGTTGTAGGTTTTGGATTCCACATNTTTATTTCCAATATTCTGGGAGGTGGGTCATAGAGGATCCTGCTGTGATGTATGTCGGAGAGTATTTTGCCTATGTTCTCCTCTAGGAGTTTTGTAGTTTCTGGTCTTATGTTTAGATCTTTAATCCATTTTGAGTTTATTTTTGTGTATGGTGTTAGAAAGTATACAACACTATTTTAAGTTACAGGTGTACAATACAGTGATTCACAATTTTTAAAGTTATACTCCACTTATTGTTCTTATATAGGTTATATTCACCATGTTTAACAATATATCCTCGTAGCTCATTGCACACCTACGAGTTTGTCCCTCTTGCCCCTCTACCCTGTTTTGCCCCTTCCCAATTCCCTCTCCCTACTGGTAACCACTCATTTTTTCTCTACATCAGTGACTCTGTTTCTTTTTTGCCACATGCACTGTTTGTTGTAGGTTTTGGATTCCACATATAAGTTGTTTCATACAGTATTTGTCTTTCTCTGCCTTATTTCACATAGCATGATGCCCTCCAAGTCCATCCATCTTGTTGCAAATGGTAAAATTTGGGGGCTTTTTTGTGGCTGAGTACTATTCCTATATACGTGTGCATGTATATATAGATATAGATATAATGAGTATGCGTGTGCGTGTGTGTGTATATGTATAAATTCTATATCCATTCATCTGCTGACAGACACTTAGCTTGCTTCCATATCTTGACAGTTGTAAATAATGCTGCCACGGACATTGAGGTGTGTGTATCTTCTCCAATTAGCGTTGCTATTTTTCAGTATATACCCAGGAGTGGAATTGCTGGGTCATATGGTAGTTCTACTTTTAGTTTCTTGAGAAACTTCCATACTGTTCTCTGCAGTGGCAGTACCAATTTACATTCCCACCAACAGTATTCAAGGGCTCCCTTTTCTCCACATCTTGCCAACATGTGTTATTTGTGTTTTTTTTCATGATACCCATTCTGACAAGTGGCAGGTGATATCTCATTGTGGTTTTGATTTGCATTTCACATTTCCTCTTTGGAAAAAAAAATGTCTATTCAGTTTTCTACCCATTTTTTAAATCAGATTTTGTGTTCATTTGATATTGAGCTATATGAGCTGTTTATGTAAGTTGAATACTAATCTCTTATTGGTCACATCATTTGCAAATATTTCCTCCTATTCAGAAGGTTGTCATTTTGTTTTGTTGATGGTTTTCTATGCAAAAGCTTTTAAGTTTAATTAGGTCACATTTGTTTGTTTCTGCTTTTATTTCTTTTGCTTGAGGAGACAGTTCCAAAAAAATGTTATTGCTATGATGTATGTCAAAGAGTGCTCTGCCTATGTTTACCTCTACAAGTTTTATAGTACCTGGCTTTACATTTAGATCTTTAATCCATTTGGGGTTTATTTTTGCATATGGTGTTAGAGAATGTTCTAATTTCTGTCTTTTACACATAGCTGTACAGTTTTCCCAGCACCACTTGTTGAAGAGATTGGCTTTTCACCACCATATATTCTTGCCTCCCTTGTCATAGATTACTTGACCATAAGTGCATGAGTATAGAATCATGTTATCTGCAAACAGTGAGAGTTATACTTCTTCCTTTCCAGTTTGGACTCCTTTTATCTCTTTTTCTTCCCTGATTGCTGTGGGTAGGACTTTTGAGACTACGTTGAATAAAGATAAAAAGCCATATCAGATGGCTTTTTGTTTTTTAATTTACCTACAAAGGTGGAAAACCAACATTTTTCAGATTCCTTTGGAACCATGGCTCAGAATACTGATTAGGTTCTGCCAATTGGAGGTACACACCCAGGATTGGAGAACGGCCTTTTTGGCTATCTTATTTTTCAAATCAAAGTTATAGAGACGTGAGTTTCTGCACCCTTACATCCGCATCCACTGTCCAGCTCCCTGTGTAATTAACAAGAAATTCTGGTGGTTGCAGCATCAGGCTGTGGAATTCTGGTGCCCAGCCACAGTGGACGCAGCATTGCTGGCATGAACCTAGCCTGGATGGTGGTGTGTCTTTTAACTCAGGGATTCCAGGGATGGCCTCTGCAGTAGTAAGTCCCCTAGTAGGTCAGATGTGGGATCTGGGAGTGATTTCTGGAGACCTAGGCTAGATTCCACTCTTCTGGCTTCCTGTGATTTTCAAAGCATTGATTACTGCTACTGAATCGTTTTCTACTTAATAACTGAAGACAGTCACTATTTTCTGCAGTGAACCTCAAAGGTTTATTCAGTTTTTCCTCTTTCATTATACAAATCAAAGAAGTAAAAAAAAAAAAAAAAGCCATTCCTGCTTCCAGAAATTCTCTTATATCCAATCACTCTTTTCCCCTTTCATAGTTCAGGCTTTTAGGATATAAAGGGAAAAGCATCAGCTTTGGATCCTGGAATCAGTTTATGGCCATACCACTCGCAAGCCATTTCATACCTATCTACTAAGTAAAACTTCTGAGATTTTTCTACATCCTTGCATATTTATTTTCCAGTACAGTTGTCTTATTCTGAAAATATGTACATTAAAGTCTCTCACTATGGTTGTGCTTCTGCCGATCTGTCTTGCAGATCTAATACTGGTTGCTTTATACATTTAGCTGCTCTAACACTTGGGGTGTGTGATTCATTAAATTGTTTTCCTAAATTGCACTGTTATGATGCCACAGTGTCTCACTTTTCCCATTAATATATCTGCTCTTGTGTGAGGAGGACACAGTTAAGTTTGAGGTCCCCAAAGGCTATGAGGAAGGTGGCTCTCTTCAACACAAGCTGTAAGACTTCCCATCTTCCCAGATGATACATTCTATTTCTTCAGAACGAGCCTGTCACTTTTTAGGCCTGGGGCTATGCTTCTGTCTCATCTACCCTTCAGGAACTTGGGGGCAGGGTTGTACAGGAAGATACCTGTATTGATATGTTTTCTCATCAGTCTCACTTTTCACTCCCAATTTCTGTGACACACGCTGAACCCGAACCAAAGTCAGTCTGACGTTCTGGAGAGCAGAGAGGAAGGGAGAGACAGAGGGGAAGAGAGAGACAGAGAAGGAAAACCAGTCTGGAAAGTTCAAGGTCTGTTGTATTTTGATTTTCCTGATGGAAGGACAGATTCTTCTTATGCTTCCATTACTGGCTATGGGTTCCTCACCAGAGGAGCTAGTGGTTAAAGGCATGAGTTTTGAGAGAGACTTCCTTGACTCAAACTCCGTCTCCATCATTTAGCAGTTGTGTAACTTTGGGCAAGTTACTTAATCTCTATAAATCTCCAGTCCTCAATTTACAGAGCAAGACTATAATCATTTCTGCCTCACGGTAACCGTGAGGAGTAAATGCTATGATGTGCTGTGTTTCATACAGCACTTGCCACCCAGGAACCTCTTTGTAAGTAGTGGCTGCTGTTACTGCAGTTATTCATACTGCTACCCAACAACATCACGCTCCTGCATCCTCATTTTCAAATGCAGTGGCTGGGAGTTAACTTAATGCTATTTCCTTAGAAATGTGTGCATGTAAATTTTCCTCTGTCAGCCTTCCCGGCTCAGGTTTATTTAAATCTACTTTAATTGTGGAGGACACAGAGTTCTTTTTGTCTGATCTGGTATTTGTTTCATCCCATTACCAGCTCCCTGCAGCGCCTGATGCTCAGTACTTACAATTACTCGCCTAACACTGAGATCTCGGCTCTCCAGCAGCACTGGCCTTGGCAGCATCACCTTGCCTGCCCCTCCTTGAGAGAAGGGCTTAGGTTGCACTTCCAGATCCTGAGGCAGGATGAGGTGCAGAAGGGGCCAAACTTCCCTTCTCTCTAAAACAAAATGAGAATCAAAAATGAACTCTGAACTTACACAAATCCCACACACGCACATTGAAAAGTTGATGCCCTTTTCAAAGGAGGTAGGAAATCAGATTTACTCATTGACAAGGGATGAACATGGAACATTTTAAGTGCTATAAGCAACCTCTTAACTGAAGCTTGTGAAGGGAGAAAGGAACGAGATTCTGATAAGCTTAAGAAAAGCCATAGTAAAAATTACAGGAGTAGTACCTGGCAATATACTAATGCTATTTGTTGGAGTAGGAGATGGCAGCCCACTCCAGTACTCTTGGATGGAAAATCCCATGGACAGAGGAGCCTGGCAGGCTACAGTCCAAGGGGTCACAAATTGTCAGACAGGACTGAGCGGCTAAGCACAGCACCAGTGCTATTTATAATAACATGTTGGTTACGTTTAGTCTTTTAAGGAATGCTCATATGCATGTGGATAATACACATTTGCAGTCTGGTCCCCCCAAACATGCATGTCTAGTCAAAGTTTATTGGAGAGAGAAACAGTCATCAGTCTTGTCTATACTTTGTAGGGTCCAGGGTAAATGTCTCGTATCACAGAGTAAAAGTCAGAGCCTCATAAGAGGCCTTGCGATGCAATAAAGAGAAAAAGGCTTTGGTGTCAAGGCTGTTTCTGAAATAAGACTCTATCCTTTATTATCTTGATGACTTTGGACATATTTAAACTTCTTCTCTAGAAAATATTCCTAGCTATTTCATCTCTAAAATAATATAACAGCTACTTTAAAATATTGCTGCAATGATTAGAAATCATGCTTATAAATACCCTGGAATATATAAGGTATTTAAATGGTAGCTACTATAAAGAATGGCTTCTTGTCAGACTGATGTGAGGTATATTTAAACTTTTGTTTAGATGTGTGTGTTATAAAGAATTCACCCTTGCTCAAAGAGGTCTGGAGAATATCCTACCTAATAAAAATGTCTTTGTTTACCCGGGGGTTTCAAGTCTCCAAGAGAGTCTAACAGTGTGATTCAGGGTGGGGGCTTTGGGTCCCATGATATTAGCTCAGCCTCTCCAGGAGCTGGGGACTGAGATCAGCCATATGTACAGGCAACCAGGTCTACATGACCAATAAAGCATCTGGACACCAAAGCTCTGGTGGGCTTCCCTGGTTAGCAATCCTTCCTGTGTGTTGGCATACATTGTTGCCAGGAATGTTAACTATTCAAGACTCCACAAGAGGGCAGTAGGAAGCTCAATGCATCTTTGGCTGATTTTAATCTGTATCATTGTAGTGTAACAAACTGTAGCTGAGAGTCATTTTAGTGAGTTCTAGGCCTCTTTCTCGGAGAAGGCAATGGTACCCCACTCCAGTACTCTTGCCTGGAAAATCCCAGGGATGGGGGAGCCTGGCGGGCTGCTGTCTATGGGGTCGCACAGAGTCGGACACGACTGAAGCGACTTAGCAGCAGCATGCCTCTTTCTAGTGAATATAAAAACTGAGGATATTCTTGAGAGCTCTGAGCTTGCAAATAGTATAAGAAGTGAGGGTGATTTTGTGGAATGTTCCCTAACTTTGCAAATTGCTTTGCAACTTCTCCATATGTCTAAAGTAATTTCAAATAAAAATGTTCACTTGCAAACAAAACAAATAAACAACCCAGAATATACCAGAATCTTCTCTGGAATATAAAGCAGATATAGGATACGAAGTGGAGGAGTCTTTTAAAGAACAAAGCCTCAAATCACACCATTAAATGTTATTAACACCAGGAACTTGACTTTACTGCAACCACTGTAGCTCTTTCACTAGGGCTGTTTCTGCCTTAGAAACTCAACCTTGCAAGCACTAGACAAGCACCACGACTGCTGCCCCTGTGACCTGTACCAGCAAAAAGTGGAAGCCCCACTGACAGTACTCTCTCATATACCTTAACTACAAAGGAAGCTTGCAGCTTGAATTCTGACATCTCCCTTTGGGGAGGGATGGCTTATTTGTGGGGAAAAATTTTAAAAGAATAACTAAATGCATGATGGAACAAATATACAAAAGAGAACAAAGAAATTGTAGCTCTAACTAATTCACTCACGATTAGAAAGATTATTAACTCCATACATTACCGTGCGACATCACTTCAGTCATGTCTGACTCTTGGCAATCCCAGGGACTGTAGCCCGCCAGGCTCCTCTGTCCATGGGATTTCCCAGGCAAGAATACTGGAGTGGGTTGCCGTTTCCTCCTCCAGGGGATCTTCCTGACCCAGGGACTGAGCCCGTGTCTCTTATGTCTCCTGCAGGCAGGCGGGTTCCTTACGAATAGTGCGACCAGAGGCAGAGGGGCAAATATAAAGCAAGAACAGGTATCATTAGTTTACCTTGGGCTTCCCCGGTGGCTCAGCTGGTGAAGAATCCGCCTG
>SJYX01003462.1:61434-88499 GCA_006410675.1 Oreotragus oreotragus
GGGGATCCAAAATCACTACAGAAGGTGGTTGCAGCCATGAAATTAAAAGATGCTTACTCCTTGGAAGAAAAGTTATGACCAACCTAGATAGCATATTCAAAAGCAGAGACATTACTTTGCCAGCAAAGATCCGTCTAGTCAAGGCTATGGTTTTTCCAGTGGTCACGTATGGATGTCAGTGTTGGACTGTGAAGAAAGCTGAGCACTGCTGAATTGATGCTTTTGAACTGTGGTGTTGGAGAAGACTCTTGAGAGTCCCTTGGACTGCAAGGAGATCCAGTCAGTCCATTCTGAAGGAGATCAGCCCTGGGATTTCGTTGGAGGGAATGATGCTGAAGCTGAAACTCCAATACTTTGGCCACCTCATGCGAAGAGTTGACTCATTGGAAAAGACTCTGATGCTGGGAGGGATTGGGGGCAGGAGGAGAAGGGGACGACAGAGGATGAGATGGCTGGATGGCATCACTGACTTGATGGACGTGAGTCTGAGTGAACTCCAGGAGTTGGTGATGGACAGGGAAGTGTGGCGTGCTGTGATTGATGGGGTCGCAAAGAGTCGGACACAACTGAGAGACTGAACTGAACTGAAAGATAAATACAGATGACTCTGTTACCCACCAGTGTAAATTACTGTTTACCATTTCTTCCCATTGAACGGTATAATAAATTCTACTTTGTGAAGGAAGGCATAGTGAGCTGCTTTAACTGAAGTTGTCTGCTAGTTTCTCCCTGTATTGTTTTGGTAGTATCCATGACTCTGATATGCCACCTGTAATCTGCAAATATATCTCCTCTGGCAAATACACTTCCTGTGTAATACTGTATCCTACTTGCAAGTGTTTTGGGAAGATACTGCACTGACTCTGCCTGTGGTAATACTAGAAGCAGCCGCCCCCTTCCACCAGGAAAGTCCCCCAGACATGTTTGGAGTATGAAAAATCATGAGCTTGCAGCATTTCCTTGGGTGGGGGGAAACCCCACACAAGAAAACCAAGGAGCTATAAATAAACTTTATCTCAGCACACAGTTTTATTTTCCTTTTTCAAGACAGTCATGAGGTTGATGGTGATTCTGTTCAAGTCTTTTACTAGCCAGGCACCGACCGAGGCAGACCCGGTTGATAGGCGGCAGGCTCTCGGATCCAGTGGGGTTTCTTGGCAGTTCTCCACCCACTGGGGGAGGCAGCCCTTGGCCGGTGTCCCCCGGTTTAGGAAAACGGCAAGATCTGCAGAAAGGACTTGGAAGGGGCGCCATCACTGCCTTGATTCTGCACACCCTGATCTTGCCCTGCCTTTTGCTCTCTGCCGTTGTCTTACCCCTCTTTGCTGAAAATAGATTGTCAACATTATGGCACCCCACTCCAGTACTCTTGCCTGGAAAATCCCATGGACGGAGGAGCCTGGTAGGCTACAGTCCATGGGGTCACAAAGAGTCAGACATGACTGAGTGACTTCACTTTTGCTTTTACATGGGAGGGAGTTCCAGCTTCTCTCTGATGACAGAAAGTGAAAAGTGACAAACGTCTCTTAAGATAACAAATCATCTCTTGCAGTAACAGGGCCTTAGTTCATAAAGAATGATAAACTCTTGTGAAATTCCTTGTCCCTTGTTAGCTCGGGGGGTGAGAACAGTCTAGCGACATAGCGGAGGGAGGAAGAAATGACTCCCCGAGATCAGGCAGGTGGGGGAGCCACGGAACCATTAGCACCCGTGTCCTCGCTACCTCCATCCTGCCACTTGCCGGAGCCGTGATGACGTTTGTAAGTCAGTGCAGCGCTCCACCTGCCAAGCCTCCTTTTCCACTGTTGTTTTATCATCACAGCTGAGCTGCTTCCAGACTTCTCTCCTTTCTCTGTCCAGCGTCTTGAGAGAATAGTCTTATACTTTCGGTTGTTCTTACTCAAACCTCAGCTCCGCCCGCCCCGCCTCTGCCCCAGCACCTGGCTTGCTGGGAGGTCACCGAGAGCTTAAGAATCACACAACAGCCACCTGCACACCTGACCCTCTTCTGTCTTTCTGCAACATTAATGCCACTGGAAGTGTTTCTCACAACTTCCTCTCTGTTTTTTGGAATTTTCTGGAACTGTACTTCTTTGGATTTCTTTTCCTTCCTGTGATTTATCCTTGAATCCTGATCTTGGCTTAGCTGCACTGCCTTCTTTTGCCCTGAAATGTTCCACCTTCCCCTTGTTCTTACCTTGGCGCGTCTTTCTGAACTCCTAGGGTTCAGGTATCACTCTGATGGCCGTGCCTGCCCAATGTACACCATTAGTCCTGATCCCCTCTCTGAACTGGGTGATGGACAGAGCTACCGGTTATCTGTTCAAGAGTTCACAGGTAGTATGTCTAAACCCAGCTCCCTGAGCTGTTGAGTCATGATTTCACCTCATCAACAAACACGAGATAAACACCTGCTTACTCCAGACAGTAGGAAGGGACCAGTGCAAGCCTGGACCACATCAGAGCCTGTCCTCAAGGGCTGGAGGTATAGTTTGAATGGGGCCAGTGTTGCCAGAGGGTGTCTGGGGGACTGGGTAAGTTTAGTCAAGTAACTTAGAGTTTGAGCTAGGTGTCCGAGTCACAAGGTGTGGTCTCATGGAAAGGACAGAGGAAGCAAAGTAGCTGAAGCCCACGAAAGCAAGAGG
The DNA here is from genome assembly GCA_006410675.1 of Oreotragus oreotragus. Lineage (NCBI taxonomy): Eukaryota > Metazoa > Chordata > Mammalia > Artiodactyla > Bovidae > Oreotragus > Oreotragus oreotragus. The sequence continues at coordinate 64,080 of SJYX01003462.1, forward strand.
GAATGACCCATACAGCTTCAGTGGGGGAGTGACATGGAAGAAGAGCATGGCTGGTGGGTCAGGTCTGGCTGAGGACATCGCAAGAGAATGAGGGTGGAGGGCTGTAGGGGCGGCAGCTGACATCTGTGGCTGTGTGTGTGTGGAGTAGGCGGTGCCTTTCATAGACATACCCTCGGGCCGGAGAGGGGATGGAGGTAGGGTGGGTTCCTCGCAGGGAAAATTTAGACAGTGTAGTGTCTATGCAGACATGTTCTCAAGATCAGCATCCACTTGGGGTTTGGTAACTGACAGCTGCTTCCAGACTTCTCTCGTTTCTCTGTCCAGCGTCTTGAGAGAATAGTCTTACACTTGTCATTCTTACTCAAACTTCAGCTCCCTCAGCCCCTCCTCTGCCCTAGCACCTGACTTGCTGGGAGGTCACCGAGAACTTTGGCATTGGCTTGGCATTCTCTATAATTGTTCTGGCAGTGGGTTTAGCTGTGCTTAGAGAGGCGTGTGACATGTGTGGTGTTTGGTGGCTGGGGGCAACACTGACTAGTTTTATGAGGTCCTCCGGTACTTCTGTGAGGTGGGCCTTGTAAATTACTGTCCTTTTGTTTAATGATGAGACAAAGGCTCAAACTGAGGAGCACTTCCTGAATACAGGCAGTCCAGTTTTCTACACAGAGCTTTCTGGCCCCAGGACAGGTGCTCTTCCCATTCCAACTTGGGATGTAGGATTTAGAGTGAGTAGAAAAGACCCTGTGGGGAGGGCTGCAGGGAACCAGAGCTAAAGGAAGGGCTCCTGAACTGCAGAAAACCCTTGTGATGACACCTCTGGGGATTCAGGACTTTTCTAGTGATGCCGCCCATGAGCAGGAGGAGAAAGACAACGCGGCCCTCCTGGGATTGGCACGGTGGGCACCGCACAGGGCTTGGGGTGAGTCTGGTGTCACGGCAGATCACAGAGTCGGGGACAAAGCTGGGGGTGCGTGTTCGTGGTTGAGGCCTGAAGGGATGGCGTGGGGTGGTTCACTGAGGGAGCCCCACCTGGCCTGGTGCGCACGCAGGGTGTTGAGGCCTTTGGCACGTGCAGCTTCCCCTCCCAGAGTTAGACTTGCTTTGGAAATAAGGTCTGAGGTCGCTCACTCATTTATTTAGCATTTACTATAAGCCAGTGAGTTCTCAGGCCCAGAGTTCATGGTGGTGAGCTACCTAACAGGCCTGGCCCTTGTGGGTTTGCGGTCTGTGCAGCAAGGCAGACATTACACCAATAACTGCACCGTAGCGTTCAACTCCAACCATAGCAGAAGCTCTGGAAGAAAAAGCACAGTGGAATGTGTAACAGGAGGAGCTAGTGCTGGACGCAGAGATCCAGTCAGGTCGCCCAGTGAGAGTGCCTTCTGCAGAGATCTGGGGGACCGAGCAAGGGTTAGCCGGTACAGTCATCATGGGAGGGCAGGAGGGCTGTTCAGACAGCAGAAATGCCCCGAGTGAAGGCCCCGAGGCAGGAAGGAGCTTGAGAGAGAAGCTGTCTGTGCTGGAACGCCGGGAACCAGGAGTCCGGCCAGTAGGTCATTAGGAATAGGCCACGTGTGGATTTGTGGCACCTGTTTAGGTTTTGACCTTTACCCTTGGAGGAGGGGTTTTACAAAGATCATTCTGGCTGCTGTGGGGAAAATGAGTTCTGTGTTAAGAGAGTGTGCGAGGCAGAGTGATGGGCTGCCAAAGATCTCCACAGCCTGGTCACCAGAAAGTGTGACTCTTGTCAGGTCACAGAGCAAAGGGGAGTTAAGATTGCCAGTCAGCTGACTAATAATGGGGAATGTATCTTGAATTGTACAGGTGTACCCAGTGTCATCATCACTGGGGTCCTTAAAAGCAGAAGATGGGGATAGGAGTGAGTCAGGGAGCGTGAGGCTGGAGGAAGAATCACAGGTGTGCGTCATTGCTGCCTGGAGATGGACTAAGGGAGCCATAAAGCAGGCGGCAGTGCGATTGGCTTTTAGAAGCTGGAAAGGCGGAGGAAATTGAGCCCCCCGACAGCCCCCAGATAGGAACCAAGCCCACCTTAATTTTAGCCTGTGAGTCCCACATCAGACCGCAACAGATCTGTGGGATGAGAAAGTGTGTTCTTTTAAGCCACTGAGTTTGTGGTGGTTTCTTCTGGCAGTGACTGGAACTTACACAGACGGACATCTGAAGGACCGTGGGGAGGCACTTAGGGAGCTGCAGGTCCAGGGTTGAGAAGAGCAGGGTGGATCAACCCAGGTCAACCCAGTTGCCAAATTGACACACTTAAATATCAGATAACTGTAGGATTCAACCAGCCAGGATGTTTGGAAGATGGCAGCACTTCAGTATCTGGAAAGTATCCGCTCCTGTTCTCTTGTAACACTGGTTGTGTTCTTTATGTATTCACAATACTAAGGTCAGTCATACTCTCCGATGAGTCAGGAAAACCATCAGATTCTTGGAAGAAATCAGAGCCTAGCAACTGAGCCATTTCCAGCATAGTTTGGTGACTTTGTGAAATCTGGTATTGTATTCTCAGCATTAAAATTTGGGGTAAAAAAGGTTCAGGGATATCTTGGCCTTGTACTAGTAGGCTGCCGTTACTTACAATGCTGACTAGTTTCAGCATCACTTCTGTAGGCCTCTGGGAATGAAGCATGACCACAGGCTTAATCTGTATCACGCAGAAGTGTTTTTACTCTCATCCCTCCCTTCAGCAACTCTTGTCAGCACTTTTATCCTTGGCAGCCGGTAAGTCAGGTGGGAAGAGGAATCTTGCAGACACTGCCGTTTCTTCCTTCAGCGTCTGAAAGCACGTGCTCTGAGGTGGCAGGATTTGCTGGTATTTGGTTTTCACTTTCTCCTTCCACACCCAGTTACAATCAGGAGGCGCATCGCTGCCTTCTGAGTGTCCCAGATGTTTAAGCATCATTTACGAACCCAGCAGCACATTTCCTTGCTGTTTGTATAGCTTGAGCTCTTTTAGTTGTGAATAGATTGCACCTTTTCCAGCCCACGTCACAGCCCACAAAAGTATCACTGCCTGAATGAAAGCCAACTTCACTTGTACCATGAGTTCCCATCAGTAAACAGAACAGAAGGCTGTCGAGTTTCCCTACCCTGTTACATACGAGTTTCCCTGCCCTGTTACATACTACGTGTACTACAAGAATGGATTTCTATTTTCTCTCTAGTAGTCTGTTCAATTTTAAGACTAAATACATGTTGAAACGCTCAAGTGATAACAATCGCTCTGCTCTATCATTTGCCATTGATAAGATGTGACTTCCAACAGAGTAATTTAATAAAGAAATTTTGTCAGTAGCTTGTTTTTTTGAGGGAGGCACAGCAGTTAAATTGGGCATTAAATGTGGATTGACAGGTTCTCAGCAATATCAAGACTTTTACTCATTTTAGCTGGGTAATGCCTGTTTAGCCTGAGTTCCTCTGTGTCCTTATCAACAAAGCAGATTGATTTGGGCTCTGTCTGAAAATTGTGTGGAAGTTTTATTTGTTTTACACCATTATATTTGCTGAACACCAGCTTATATGAACTGATTAACACAGACCGAACATAGGCATTATGGTAAGAAAATAAAGGATTTTTGTGGAAATCATTATTAATCTTATATTTCAAGTTTGTAAACTGCATGTGAACAAATTTCTTCCTTTACTTTTTTTTTCTCTGAAAATGCCTTTGAACTACTTCCTAATTCTTAAGGACCATGTTTTAAAGATGCTAAGGAAGACAAAAAGGGACTAGGACCAAGCACCAGGAACCTGTGAAGTTATAGCATGGATAGATGTAAAGTGGCAAACGATTGAGGATCATGGCCAGAAACCTGAGATGATTTGGAGAGTGTGATTCATTGAAAACTGAGAAAACAGTAGTTTAATGGGTCAAATGATACTGAGGTTAAATAAGATGAGGTCTGATAAAAGTGCAGAGGACTGAGGACAGCTCATCGGAGGTCCCGGCAAGTGCCTGTGTGCGTGCGTGTATCTCTCTGTGACAGTGGTAGGAGGTACTGGGCCAGAAGCTGGGACACCTAAGTTAGAGTAGGTTTTAGCGTGCCTGGAAAGGGGACCAGTAAGCACAGTGTGTGTAGACACACAGATATAGTTAGTAAGCCTCCACAGGAGATGAGGTGGAATCCCCAAAGCACTCAACAGAAAGGAAGACTGAAAAAAAAGATGAAAAGGGGACAAAGACCAGGGGGCAAGTAAAAAGCAAATAGCAAGATGATAAACTTAACCAGTCAATAATAATAAATAATACTCCAAACATCCCAGTTAGAAGGCAGATTGTCAGACTGGGTTAAAAAGCAAAACCCAACTGTAAATTGTCTACAGGTAACACACATGGAAAATGAAGACACAAGTAGGATAAAACTAAATGGAAAGAGACATACAGTGCTAACTCTAGTTGAGAGAAAGAGTGATATATTAATATTATAGTAGGTTTCAGTGATAATGGTATTATTAGTTATAAAGAATGCTGTATCCTAATGATAAAGAAGTCAGTTCATCAGAAACAACCTTAAACATTTATACACCCAATAACAGAGTATCAAGATACATGGAACAAAACTAATAAAACCGTAAGGAGAAATAGACAAATCCCAGTTGGAGATTTTAATACTCCTGTCTCAATAATTAATGAATACGTAGTTAGGAATGAGCAAGGGTATAGAAGACTTGAACAACATTATCAACATCAGCTTCACATAATCAGTATTCATAGACCATTAATTACATCCAACAACTGCTGAATACACATTTCTTTTTTAACTACACAGAGAATATTTAGCAAGATAGATCATATTTCTGGGCCATGAAAGGAGTCCAAATACATTTAAAAGAATTTGGGTCATAAGTATGCTATCTGAGGGAAATGGAATTAAATTAGAATTCAGTAAACAAAAGGTCTGTAAAATCCACGAGTATTGGTAAGTAATTAGTAACCTTACAAAACCCATTGATTAAAGAAATAAGGAAAAATAGAACATGAAAACCTATCAAATTTGTGGTATGCTGCTAAGCATTACTCAGAGGGAAATTTATAGTTATAGATGCTTATATATACATATATTAAAAAAAAGTCACAAATCAGTGACCCCAGCTTCCTCCTTAAGAAATGAGAAAAAGAAGAGCAAATTAAACTAAGCAGGAAGAAAGATAAAATTTAGAGTGAAAATCACGAAAATGAAACAACAGAGAAAATGAAACCAGAAGAAAAAATAGAAAAAGGGAATACAGATTACCAGTACTGAGAATGAGACAGATAATATCACTGCATTCCTACAAATGTGAAAGGATAGTAAGGGGATGTTATGAACAACTGAATGTCAACTAGTATGATGACTGAGATAAAATTGACATGGTCTAAGACACAAATTACCAAAGCACCCTCAAGAAATAAATCGCACAAATAGCCCAGTATTTACTAAAGAATTTAAATTTGTAGAAGAAACTTACCCACAAAACTGCAGGCATAGTTGCTTGCCAGTGATTTTTATAAACATTTAAGAAAGAATACCAATTTTGCTTAGACTTTCAGAAAATTGAAGTTAAGGTAATACTTCACCACTCATTCTATGAAACTGTCACCATGCCAATACCAAAGCCAGTCAAAGACGCTATAAGACAACTACAGATCAACATCCCTAATGAATGTGGATGCAAACATTCTAAAGAAAATTTTAGCAAATCAGACCTAATATATAAGGTTAGTGCATCATTACCAAATGGTGTTTATCCCCCATATTTAAGGTTTGTTTAATATCTGAATAGCAATCAGTATGTGTTAGTCACTCAGTCATGTCTGACTCTTTGTGACCCCATGGACTGTGGCCCACCGTGCACCTCTGTGCATGGGGTTCTTCAGGGAGAATATTGGAGTGGGAAGCCATTCTCTTCAGGGGATCTTCCTGACCCAGGGATCAAACCCGGGTCTCCTGCATTGCAGGCAGATTCTTTACAATCTGAGCCATCAGGAAAGCTGAGCAATCAGTATAACTCATCTGCAAATACCCTAAAATGAAAAACCATATGATTTATTTCAGTGCATGCAGAAATCGCATTTGACAAAATCCAGTATCTCTTCCTGATACAAGGTCTGAGCTGCCTAGGACCAGAAGAAAACACGCTCAGCCTGAGAAGGGGTGTACGGAAAAGGTTAACTGAACAGGCCTGGGCTGCTCAAACTGCACTTGCTCAAGAAAGAGCCTGTTTTCATGACTGTCCTTTGCTGAACTCCGAAGAACTGAACTCTTGGAATTGATTATCTAATGAGTGTAATTGCATGCTCGCGATCTTCAGCCATGCTCTATCAGTGTCCAGATAGTTTATACTAGCAGTGTGATTCATGGTGAGTGCTAACCTTCTGGAGGTCTGGAACTTTGGCAGCTGAGGTGGGTCACCCACACAGGTGCTATATGCTTGCATGACCAATACCCAGTAGAACCCCTGGAGACCTAGGCTCAGGTGAATGTCCTTGGTGGGCAGCACTTTGTTGCCCACATAGTTTCTGGGAGAATTAGGTGTCCTGTGTGACTCCAGTGGGAAGGGACACTTGAAAGCTTGAACATGGTTCCTCTGGACTTCACCCCGTCCACTCTCCCCATGGTGTTTATTTCACTCTGTATACTTTTACTGTGATAAGCTGTAGCCATGAATCAACCAACTCTGAGTCCTGTGAATTCTCTCATGAGCCTGAGGTTGACCTTGGGGACCCCTGACCCAAGAGACATCTATGAAATAACCTGTGTCTAATATCAAACTTGGTAGTCAAAGAGTGAATGCTTCCCCACTAACATCAGGAAAGAGGAAGTGATGCTTGTTTATGCACCTTTATCCTAGAAATTATAACCAGTGCAGTAAGACAAGAAAAAGAAAGCACAGAAAAGAGCAGACATCTGTATGCTAGAAGAAAGAAGGAAAGCTTCTGTCTGTATGACGCCTGTATAGAAAATGTGATGAAATGTCCAGAAGTTTTCTAGAAATAATAAGTGAGTTTACTAAGGTTACCAAATACAGAAACCATTTCCCCAAATCAACATATCTCTGCATATTAGCAACATTTAATCGGATTGAAATTTCAAATGCAGTTCCATTTACAGTAGTATCCAAAATATGACATACCTAGGCATGAATCTTGCAGAAATGATGTGTGGGATCTGTATACCGAAAACTATAAAACATTATTGAAAACAGTTAAAGAAGATGTAAATATGAGGTATGTCAAGAGACATACCTCATTCACAGATTGGAATACTAAATATTGTTGAGATGCCAGTTCTTCCGGGTAGCTCACTCATTATTCACTCCCAATCAAACATGAACGGACCTAGACTTGCCAAAGCAGTTCTGAGAAAGAAGAACAAATTTGGAGTGCTAACCAGACCACCTGACCTGCCTCTTGAGAAACCTGTATGCAGGTCAGGAAGCAACAGTTAGAACTGGACATGGAACAACAGACTGGTTCCAAATAGGAAAAGGAGTACATCAAGGCTGTATATTGTCACCCTGCTTATTTAACTTCTATGCAGAGTACATCATGAGAAATGCTGGGCTGGAAGAAGCACAAGCTGGAATCAAGATTGCCAGGAGAAATATCAATCACCTCAGATATGCAGATGACACCACCCTNGAAGTGAAGTAAAGTGAAGTTGCTCAGTCGTGTCCGACTCTTTATGACCCTGTGGACTGTAGCCTACCAGGCTCCTCCGTCCCTGGGATTCTCCAGGCAGGAATACTGGAGTGGGTTGCCATTTCCTTCTCCAGGAGATCTTCCCAACCCAGGGATCGAACCTGGGTCTCCCGTATTGCAGGCAGACGCTTTACCATCTGAGCCACTGAACTGAACGCTACCTGATTAAAAGATTCAGTATGAAACTGTGGCCTTCCTAAGTGGCACTAGTGGTAAAGAATCCACCTGCTAATGCAGGAGATGCCAGAGACGTGGGTTCAATCCCTGAATCTGGAAGATCCCCTGGAGGAGGAAATTGCCACCCACTCCAGTATTCTTGCCTGGAGAATCCCATGGATAAAGGAGCCTGGCGGGCTACAGTTCAGAGAGTTGGACGTGACTGAGCAAGCAACATGACATGAAACCACTCAAAACCGTATATTCAAGAGAGAAAAAATGCTTACCAGAATAGAAGGTCTAGAAGTAGGCCCACAAGCGTACGGACAACTGATTTTTTATTAGAAGACTTGGCGGAAAAGGGCGGTTCACTCGGTGTTTTGTTAGAAGAAATGTTTAAGCCCCTTGTGCCAGTGAGGTTCCCCCGTGCTGGTGGATTGGTGTGCAGCCTTGGAGATGTCACATCCGCCCCAGGACCTGCTTTGACCACTCCTGGGTTGGTACAGCCGAGAGTGTGTGCACAGCCTTCCCACTGCCCCTGTCGATTCCATGTGGGCTCTTGTTGGCTTTCCCTGGTTCTCCATATTACTTTTTGACTAGTCTGCCATTCTGCTTATATCAGAGCTCCTCCTTAATTTCATGAAAAGATTGCTATTTTTTTTTTCAATAATGTTCTTAGGCATGAGGTTCAACTCTCTGTTCACATAGAGCCAGCCCCCTCAGGCAGATACGTGGATCCTAAGCAGGGGTGTACCTTTGCTCCCATAAATAGAACCCCAGTGTCACTGCACCTGGAGCTGGAGATGGGAGCCCATTCTTCCCAGAGTGCCACCTTTCTCTGCATGAGCACTGGGTGAGAGGGGACAGCCCTTGGTCTTCTTGACTTACTAAACCTCCTGCCATGAATCCTTTACCCTGGGAGCAAACTAGGTGGAAGCAGTCAGGGCCCCGTATTCACAGCACATTGGGTCTGGACAGGAGCTTCCACCAAATGAGTGGGGACTGGGTAGAGGAAAGGAGATGAGTCCTGGTGTTGTCTGCCCGAAATAGACCTTCTGCACGTGAGGCAGTCGGCCCCTTCCAGGGTGTCGTAGCCCCAGCCTAGCAGCTGGGGGAAGAGAGGAAACCTGTCTTCTGTCTGCAACACAGAGCAGGGGGAGCGGGGCTGATGGAGCAGACCTCAGCTCAGAGGCCAGACCCTCCCTTCCCTGCTCTGAGACTGCATAGATTTTCTTGAGCAAATACTTCTTTTGCCTTATGCTCTTAGGACAGTTTCCAGAGACTAAATGTTGTTCTTTTAAATAATGTCCACCAGTTAAAATGCAGTTTTGTCGTTCCAAAAGTTCCACCCTGTTTCTAAGCTTTCAATAGCTAGTTTTGGACCTTCTTCCTATAATCAGGGGGGCTTCCCTAGTGGCTCAGTTGGTGAAGAATCTGCCTGCAGTGTAGGGGACCCAGGTTTGATCCCTGGGTTGGGAAGATTCCTTGGAGCAGGAAATGACAACCCACTCTAGTATTCTTACCTGGATTATCCCGTGGACAGGAGGCTGCAGTCCAGGGGATCGCAAAGAGTCGGATGCAACTGAGCGACTAACAGTTCACACTTTGACACATATAAGAAACAAGGAGGTTTTCATTACCAAATATTATTTCCTCAAGGTGTTATGTTTATACTAACCAAATAAGTGATACTTATTTTAATAAACTCATCAGAGGGTTTTAGCCATCTGGAATGTTAGTTTTTTCCCACAGGCCAGGATTTTGACTTTAAACTTATCTTCCACCTAGCCTTTCAATTTGATGATCCAAACCAATTTGATTGCTCCCAGGCCTCATAAATATTCCCTTTGGAATAACTAGCATTGTAGACAGGCTCCGCCAGCATACGCATTGCACTTGAAAATTTACAAAATGTTTTTTTCCACTTTACTTTAACTTTTTTTTTTTTTTCTCCTCAGCCTGATTTGCAGGAAGTATCACTGTCTGCCAGTTAACCAGAGGATCCAGCTGAGGATGGCATCCTGGCTGATCAAACCCATCTCTTTGACATTTATTGACTGCCTCCTCCCTGGTGGACAGCTTGTGCACACTCCTTTCGTTGCCTATAAATGTATTATAACCTCGATACATTACTTCTGTGGTTACAGTATTTTAAAGGTATTCACTGAAGCTTGACTTAACTCTTTGAGCCTAATTATATACACTAGCCATTCCTTTGGAGGGTGAACTTGTTGAAAACCATACAAGTTAGTCTTATGAACTGAGTCTGTAGAAAGAAAGTCATAGCATCTGTGAAGCAAAGCGGTCCTATTCACCTTCAGCCCCAGAGGCGAGAAGAGATAGGGGGCTGGCATATGCTCCAGAGGCCTCGGATATTTCTAGAATCTTCTTTGAACTGCAAGCTCTGTGATTCTAGACAATGTAATTATCTTTCCTCTATTTTGCTCCCCCCAACATTAACTGGAGAATAATGACTTCTTTTGTGCCTTGGGTTGTGGAGGAAAAAATTAGTGTAAATTGATGAAGAATTTTCTAAAATCTGAAGCTCTTTAGGGCAGTGGTACCAGCCTGTGGTATTGCCCTCTCTGTACAGGGAAGATGAGACAAGTCTGTGCTGGGCGCCCCCCCCTCTGGCCTGCTGACACACCCACAGCTGCCTGTGACAGGCCGCCTGGAAAGGACTGGTGAGCACGCCCCCTTGTGACCTGGCTCACAGTGTGGTCCTGGGTTGGTGTGACGCTCTACACCACACCGGTTGCACGTGTGCTGTGTCCAGGGGGCTTTTCTGTTTCCCATCCTTTTTCTGCTAGATGGGACTCATAAGCCAAATATTTATCTGAACTCTTTCCTTGAAATTCATCCTTCACAATTTTTCAAGTTATTTTTGGAAGAAAAACTAAATTTAGGTCACTCTTGCTTTCTGTGTCTCATAGTAAAATGGGCAAATTTGGTGAACAGTAAGTAAGAAGGAAGAGCAGGCGCTGTGAATAACTTACACAGCTGATCTTAAAATTTAAATCACTGCCTTTGTTCCTGGGTTAAAATATAGAAGATGGAATGCACGTGCATGTGTGCTCAGCTGCTAAATCACGTCTGACTCTGTGACCTTATGGACTGCAGCCTGCCAGGTGCCTCTGTCCATGGGATTTCCCGGGCAAGAACACTGGAGTGGGTTACCATTTCCTCCTCCAGGGGATCTGCCCGACCCAGGGTTCAAGGCTGTGTCTTCTGTGTTGGCAGGTGGAGTCTTTACCTACTGAGCCACACAGCAGAGGCTAAATCTACAGCTCTTGCTCCGAGGGTGATCTGGTTTTCATTTATTAGCAGCCAATCCACTTTAAAACATGAAGGGAAATTCCTGAACATAATTTTACAAAGCATTCCTTGGAGAGAGTTTCCAAACATGAATGAAAAAATAGCAAGCCCCATCCCCTGTGCTCAGGTACTGTACTTGGTACTCTGCAGGACTGGGCATCATGTCTCCCAGCAGCCCAGGAAGAAGGATCTTCTTATCGCAAGTTTGTGAGAAGGAAACCGTGGTCTCAATAAGGGCATAGAAGCTTATCCCAGGTGACACCACCTGTGGATACTTTAAAGAATGAAATTTAAAACAAGTATTTTCCAAATTACCCAAACCAGTAACCGTTTAACTTTGTGTGTGTGTGTATGATGAAACACACACACAGCAAAGTCTGAATGATACACAGTTAAGTGAATAGTATTGATTAACTGTGGAGAAAGAAGGTGAGAGCTACCAGGAAGGGAAGTGACGGTCAAAGAAGTCTTTATCTTGAATGTTCAGCTTTTTTGCGAGGAGAATATTTTCATATATTAGCTGTGCAAATTAATTTAAAAATCCTTAAAGAATGAGGGCAGAAAGCTACATTCTAGGTAAAGTTGAATCTTCATGACTCACCTCTTTCCCTCTTTTCTGGTGACCTCCTATTCATCACATTCTCCACCCAAAAATGTTTAAAACTTTCAAAAATAATAACATGTACATGATATAGACAAGATTATAAAGTCATTGATAAGGAAATTCAAGGCAGTGTTCCATGGTGTGGAGAAGGCAATGGCACCCCACTCCAGTACTCTTGCCTGGAAAATCCCATGGACAGGGGAGCCTGGTAGGCTGCAGTCCATGGGGTCGCAAAGAGTCGGACACGACTGAGCGACTTCACTTTCACTTTTCACTTTCATGCATTGGAGAAGGAAATGGCAACCCACTCCAGTGTTCTTTCCTGGAGAATCCCCGGGATGGGGGAACCTGGTGGGCTGCCGTCTATGGGGTCGCACAGAGTCCACAGAGAACACGACTGAAGTGACTTAGCAGCAGCAGCAGCAGTTCCATAGTGTGGAAGTGCACAGACCCTAGGTCTGCACTGCCTGGGTTTGAACCCTGGCTTCCCTGTTGTGACCTCCTCATTTAAATGTGGGGTAATAATAGTGCCTGTGTTACAGGGCTGTTGTGAATATTGCTTGTGCAGTGCTGGGGACAGCATTTGGCACCTAGTAAGAGTCCATCCTAAAGGAGATCGGCCCTGGGTGTTCATTGATAGGACTGATGTTGAAGCTGAAACTCCCAACACTTTGGCCACCTGGTGCGAAGAGCTGACTCATTTGAAAAGACTGATGCTGGGAAAGATTGGGGGGAGGAGGAGAAGGGGATGACAGAGGATGAGATGGTTGGATGGCATCACCGACTCAATGGGCATGAGTTTGGGTAAACTCTGGGAGTTGGTGTTGGAAAGGGAAGCCTGGCATGCTGCAGTCCATGGGGTNCCTGGTGCGAAGAGCTGACTCATTTGAAAAGACTGATGCTGGGAAAGATTGGGGGGAGGAGGAGAAGGGGATGACAGAGGATGAGATGGTTGGATGGCATCACCGACTCAATGGACATGAGTTTGGGTAAACTCTGGGAGTTGGTGTTGGAAAGGGAAGCCTGGCATGCTGCAGTCCATGGGGTCACAAAGAGTTGGACACGGCTGAGCGACTGAACTGAACTGAACTAAAGAGTCATATAAAGGTTACTATTATTATCCTAACATTCAGGGAAAAAGCTGTGTTAAATGTATATCCATTTGGACTTTGCTGTGTATATGCATATACACGTGCGTATATAGACATACATTCATGTGGGTAAAGATAAATGTATATTTTTATTCAAATTGGATCATACTGTTTGCATTTATTATAGCCTTTGACTTCTCAATACTATATATTATAAACATCTTTCCATGCCACTAAATGAAATATGAATACTTAATTAATTGCTTTTTTTAAAGATACGCCATACAGCTTGCACAATCTTAGTTCCCTAGCCAGGGATTGAGTCGGGCCCTGGCAGTAAAAACTCCAGTCTCAGCCACTGGGCCGCCAGGGAGTTCCTGAAATACGAATGTTTAAAACAAAAATCAAATGTGTCAGTATTTGGTCCTAACTAGTTGTGGTAGTGTGGACCCTCTAGCCAAATACATGAACATAGGGGAAGACACATTTCTCAGTGCTAAGCTGAGAAGCTGGAGTGCTTCTAGGTGCTGATACAGCTTACTTAAGTGGTTGCATGAACATCGAAATAGCCACCTAAGTGTCTGGTTGTTGGTCTTATTTGTTAAGCAATGATAGTCAATAGTTTTTTTTAAATAAACACCCAAGATTTTTTAAACAGACCATGGACAGTTTTAATGGAAAATTAAAATTTGTGGTTTGCTTCATAATCCCAGACTGAATTGAGGCTTCCCAGGTGGTGCGGTGGTAAAGAACCTGCCTGCCGATGTGGAAGACGTGAGAGATTTGGGGTGGACACCTTGGTTGGGAAGATTCCCTGGAGAAGGAAACAGCAACCCGCTCCAGTATTGTTGCCTGGGAAATAACAGAGGAGCCTGGCGGGCTCCGGTCCTAGGGTCGCCAAAAAGTCAGGCCTGAGACTGAGCACACACAAACGGAGCTTTCCTTTTTTTTCCTGAACAGCCCACTCTGAATCCCAGGGACGGGGGAGCCTGGTGGGCTGCCGTCCATGGGGTCGCACAGAGTCGGACACGACTGAAGNCCGGTCCTAGGGTCGCCAAAAAGTCAGGCCTGAGACTGAGCACACACAAACGGAGCTTTCCTTTTTTTTCCTGAACAGCCCACTCTGAATCCCAGGGACGGGGGAGCCTGGTGGGCTGCCGTCCATGGGGTCGCACAGAGTCGGACACGACTGAAGTGACTTAGCAGCAGCAGCCCACTCCAGGAACTTCTCTTATAAGCAGTTAATCCAAGACCTCCAAACTGTTTCTCCAGCAGTTGCTAAAAACTGGAACTTTATGTTCTGTGTCTGATGTGCAAATGTGATATTCATCATTTTAAATGTTTATCTTCAGAGCCAGTATGCGAGCCAGTATGCTGTTGGTCAGCATCGCAGTTGACATACAGCTCTTTGTGAGAAGAAAGATGATGTGTAGAAACTTCCTGGTGTCCAGTGGCTCAGACTGAGTGTTCCCAATGCAGGGGGCCGATGTTCAGTCCTTGGTCAGGGAACGGGATCCCACGTGCCACAACCAAGACGTGGTGTGGCTGCAAAGTCACTTCAGTCGTGTCCGACCCTTGGTGATGCTATGGACCATGGCCCGCCAGGCTCCTCTGTCCATGGGGTTCTCCAGGCAAGAATGCTGGAGTGGATTGCCATTTCCTCTTCCAGGGAATCTTCCCGACCCAGGGATCAAACTTGTGTTTCTTAAGTCTCCTGCATTGGCAGGTGGATTCTTTGCTGCCGTCTATGGGGTCACACAGAGTCCGACACGACTGAAGCGACTTAGCAGCAGCAGCAGCAACGCCCCCTGGACTTGCAGCCAAGTGAATATATTAAGTAAATAAAAATTAAAAAAAGAAAAGTGATGTGTAAACAGCGCACTGGTTACTCAGAGAACGATCTCCTCTCTTTCTTTCGGCTCTTCAGGAGATGTTTCACAAAGCAGAAGAATTCTTACCCAAGACGACAGACAGCGAGGTGGATGAGATGGACACGTCAGACACACAGTGGGGCTGGTTTTACTTGGCGGAGTGCGGCAAGTGGCACATGTTTCAGGTAGCGCCCCTCTGGGTGGGGCGGCGGGGGTTAAACGCATGGAGCATCATCCTGCTCACGCGAAAAATCAGCAGAAGCTGCACCCTCCAGAAACCAAACCTTGGATAAGTCAGAGAGCAGAACTAGAAGGAAAATCAGGTTCTTCTGGCTCCTCTCCCCTTCCCCAGGTTTTCACAGTGTTTTCTTAGAAGGTATGGTGTGTGTTTTCTGTGTGTCCAGAGGGTGAGTGTGTCTGCAGGGTGTGTCATCTGGGCATGCATGCACAGGGCCAGGCCTGGTTTGGTGGACAGACGGTCAGGGAAGAGACCAAGCCTGCACGAAGCGCCTCTGTGCTCCCAGTGTCGGGTCAGAGGGTGTAGATACGTGTTCTCCTCCAGCCTCATGGCAGCCTGAAAGCAGATGCTAACACTCTTACAGCCAAAGACTGGGAAACGCGGGAAAGCTAATGTAACTGGCCCCAAGTCACACAGTTAATTAACAGTTAGGCCGGGATGTGAGCCCACACTCAAAAGTTTGTGGTCTTTTTTTCTTTTTTCACTTATGAGGCTACTTAAAAGATTTGATTTGAGCCACTTAAGATGTGTCATTTTGGCAGTAATCTGAAAACATTGCAGTACTTTGGGAAAAGGCCTTATAACCAGTTAAGAGGTTTTTTTGGTGTGTGCTGAAGATCCTTATGCCATTGCCCACATGTTGTCTTAGCCGATTCTCCCCATGTGTTGGTAACTAGGACAGGTCAGCAAGTTTCCTCCGTCCCTCCATTCTTTGCCTTGTCCCCCAGTACCTGCCTCTGTGGCCAAGCCGTTTCTGTGAACAGCTGGTAAATGAACTTTCTGGTTTGTCTTAAAGCCGGATACCAACATTCATTGTTCAGTTAGCAGTGAAGATATCGAAAACAGCTTCAAAGCAAACCCTTGTGGCTCCATTTCTTTTACCACTTCCAAATTCAGCTACAGGATAGACTTTGCAGGTATGTTTTCTTTCCCTAATAGTTGTGTGTTCTTAGTGTGTTGATATGCTGAAATCTACAGTTCTGCAGATCAGGATTAGCTGATATATTAATATTTGCAAACAGCGAAGTAAATCCTTTTTGTAATACATAAAGATCCCTCTACAAAAAGTCAACATTTAAAATCTTTTGGATTTGCCTTTTATAAATGTGTGTTCACATGCTTATAGATACTGATGTATATGGAGAGTTTCGTGTATCTTGAGTTCATATAACGCTTCTCACCTAAGGAACACAAAACACCTCTAAGCCATTGTTTTGCTCCTCATCCTTTCAGTCTCTTGAAATAGGTAGGAGCCATCAGGCGATTCAGGATCAACCAGAGCAGTTACGTGACAAAGTCCTAGGTGGCCGGTTCTAGTTTGAAGACCACAGTTCAGCCACGTAGCCCATCTCTTGGTGTCTCTTTTAGAAAACGACTCTTCAGTGGACATTGCCTTCACCCACTTTCTGATTTCTGGCTCTCTCCTGGGCTAGCCGCCTAATTTGGAAATCAGCCCCACTTGGATTTCATCTGTGATGAAATTAGTCCGGAATGAACATTCATCTCTGATGAAATCCAAGGGCATGCTTTTAGGGACCCCATGACAAACCTCTTGCACTCACACTGCCGTCTCCAGTTGCCAGCCTCAGCTGTTTACTGCTCAGAGGCAAACAGGACCTGGAGGGAGGGCGGCTTTCTTAACAAAAGTGCCTTTGCGCTGCCACACAGCACTGTGATCCAGGTCAGGTGTTCTTTCCTGGTTTCTGAGAGTAGAGTCAGAAACCTTGTAACAGCGAGTGCTGGCTGTGGTGGGGGTGGGGGGCTGGTGAAACCCAGGAGATTCCCTTGGAGGAGCCAAGGCCCAGACATGCCTTCATGCCTGAAGGGGGTTAAATTGTCCACTAAGACACTGATGCCGCCAAGTCTCCAATGACTCCTGTGCCCCCAGAGTTGTTTATTTGTTTTTAATCAAGAGTTAGTGCTGACTACAGAGAAGGCGATGGCACCCCACTCCAGTACTCTTGCCTGGCAAATCCCATGGACAGAGGAGCCTGGTGGGCTGCAGTCCACGGGGTCGCTAGGAGTTGGACACGACTGAGCAACTTCACTTTTACTTTTCACTTTCATGCATTGGAGAAGGAAATGGCAACCCACTCCAGTGTTCTTGCCTAGAGAATCCCAGGGACTGGGGCGCCCAGTGGGCTGCCATCTATGGGGTTGCACAGAGTTGGACACGACTGAAGCGACTTAGCAGCAGCAGCAGCAGTGCTGACTAAGCATAGCATTTTTTATGACATTAGGCAAATTGGCTGCCTTTAAGGGCCGACGCTTGTCTTAGACGGAAGGTGCTGGTGGACATGTGAGGCTGATGCACACTTGTCAGTGTTGAAGCCACACTGAGAGACGTCACGACGTGCAGACCTCAAGCTTCTGGTGGAGGGCAGGACTCGTCAAAGCGTTTGGTCGGTGGTCCAACAAGCCACGTGTCTTTGAAAGAACACTTTCTAGTGAACTGTATTTGGGGGAACATTTCTCTTGGACAGTGCAGTTTATTTTAAAAAAGTCTATCAAAAAACAGGAGTCACATAAACACCAGCTCCCGCCCCTCTATATAATGACACTGTTTCGAAAGTGTAGGTATTAGAATTTCCCATGTACATTGGCAAAATTAGCCCCCATCATTTTGTCACAAGCCAGCTCAGCTTCTCTTTATAAAAAAAATGGTGAGAAGTAAACTCAAGACAAGCTGGTATAAGATGGAGGCATCACAGGGTTAACTCCATGTGCTGGGACGACCTTGCTTTCTCACTGCGTGGTGGTTGCACCAGCTTGTGCAGAGCTTAGGAGTACAGGAGGGGGGAGCACACTTCTCACAGCATCAACCCGGCTGGGTGAACCACCTCATCTTGGAGTGGAATGACAGCCACTAAGACAAGGTGGTAACTTGACCAGAATTCCCTCGGTAAGACTTAGCACCTACCTCAGAGGGGATGATGAGGTGGAGCTGGCAAACGCCGCCACGGCGTGTTTCGTTAGCCTCTAACCACTAGCATCTCTCGTATGAGTCTGTATTCAGTCTAGCTAGGTTTTCTATTTTTTTGGTTTAGGTGTACAATTTAAAGAGAAGGCAAGAGATGTACAAATTTTTGAAACTGTGAGTTGTGCAAGTTTTATCATGGTAATGTATCTTTTTTGTTGTTATTTCCAATATTTTTCAAACAATCAAAGTAAACATTTAAGAAGCCAGTCAGAAGATTCAGTACTTTCTTTCTCTTCCTAATACTTTTTAATTTTCCAAAGTTGAGAACCCCTCTCTGTTCATGTGTTTAACTTAAGCATGGTGCGAAAAGGAATAGGCCCTACATACCGAGCCGTGTGTGAGGCTGGCTTCCTCCTGTGTGAGCTTAGATCAAGCAGGGAAGCTGATAACCAGACGTGTGGTCAGGTATCCCTAATAACGCTGGTGCTGGCACCTGCTCCTGAAGCCCCGTGGTCCCTGACTGTCACGTTGTGCGGCTGCAAAGCTTCATGACGTTGCATCGCCCGGTGTGTTCCCGTGACTCACCTCTTTGTCTCTGTGCACAGAAATGAAGCAGATGAACCTCACCACGGGGAAGCAGCGCTTAATAAAAAGAGCCCCCTTTTCCATCAGTGCTTTCAGGTATTGTGGGGGAAACGGGGTGCAGAGAGAGTGGGCTCTCTCTCTTCTTAATGTTTGGCAGAGGAATAAGTAGACGGAAACTTTTGGTGGGTTGTTTAATGATCTTAATATTAATCTTTACTGAATTTCACGTTTGTTGATGCACGAGCTGTACTGTTATTTTCTACTGGCATTTCCTCTCCTGTCATCCTTTTCATTTCCCTTAGATAGATGTATTTTTCAATTCTTTAGAGCACTTTGAATGGTAGTTTAAAAAATGCCTGATGGTCTCTACTATAAATCCTTAAGACAACCTTCCAAGGTAAGTTCAAATTAGCTTGGAAAGATTATCCTGGAACCATCCAATTATCTGGGTTGTCAATCCTAAGTAATTACCCACTTTGTCTTCACCTCCGCTGAACCCCATTGGGCCACTCCTGGAGGTAATTTCAGATCTGCAGTGACTGAAGGGGGCCTGGGAAGACAGGAGTGCGTGGGACGATGGCCCAGCTGCCTGCTGTCCGTATCCTGAAAAGCCATAAATGCCTCGTTGTTGTTTAGTCAGCAAGTCATGTCCCACTCTGCGACCCTGTGGGTTGTAGCCCCACCAGGCTTTTCTGTCCAGGGATTCTCCAGGCAAGAATACTGCAGTGGGTTGCCATTTCCTCCTTCAGGGGATCTTCCTGACCCAGGGGTCGAACCCACGTCTCCTGCGTTGGCAGGCAGATTCTTTACCACTGAGCCACCAGGGAAGCCCTGCTATAAATGCCACAAGAGAAACAGGAGAATAAATAGGTGTTATTCACATGAATTAAGTTGAAGGGAAAAACCTTAGGACGTGTCTCCTATTATTGGGAATGATCCCTCAGTCGCATATTGAGATTCCTGTTGTTCAAAGAATTTAAAATAAAACAAACAAAAAATGCTGCTGTTTAACAGCATGTGAATTGTAGGAGATGCCCATTTGCTTCTTCCAAGGAGATGTTTTGAAAGGATTAAAGAAAAAAGTTTTTGAAGTTTCCATCAGTTTGCTTCTTGGGACTTTTGGCATATATTTTAGGATCATGATTTATAAGTTATGCAAGTACTTGTATAATGAATGCTCTTGGAAGGGAGAGAACTTTACTTCCTTACCAGCTACATCATATCCTCATTCTTAAGTACAATGAATTTAAGAAAGGAATTGCTTATCTTCAAAGGGTATGTAATCTGAGAGGAAAATGAGACATAATAATGGAAAATGTTATAGTAATTGTATGTCACTATATCTGGTGTCCTTTTGTGGGGAGAGGCATGTAATGCAAGGCACTTTGTTCTCTCACGGACCATAGAAGCAGAAAGACAGGAGAGGGAGAGAAATAACCAGAACAGAGTCTAAGACGCAGGATAATAAAAGGAAGAATGGTTAGGCAGGATACAGACGAGCAGTGACGACAAGGAGGTGTTGATACAGAAATGCTTATTTATTGCAGGAATACGTCGAGCACTTATGACAAGCAAACTGAATAGCACATTTCCTGTTGGCAAGAAATTTGCAATTAACCAAGGCTGTAAATAGTCAACAAATAAGCAAACAGAAGCGTTTTACATAGCTGAAAGATACTTCTGTGGTTGCTTAGTTGCCAAGTTGTCCCTGACTGTTTGCAGTCCCATGGACTGTAAGCTGCCAGGCTCCTCTGTCCATGGGATTCTCTAGGCAAGAATATTGCAGTGGGTTGCCATTACCTTCTCCAGGGGATCTTCCCAACCCAGGAATTGAACCCAGGTCTCCTGCATTGCAGGCAGATACTTTGCCACTGTGCCACCTGGGAAGCCAAAAAGATACTTCAGGCACAAGCGAAAAAAAACAAACAAAAAACAAAGAAAACCTGGGAAAGGTATTGTTTCGTGGTATCACAATCTCTAGTATATGAAGTACTTTAAAGAATCTCTAAGTAGAAAACCAATAGCCCCTTAGAAGAATAAGAGAAGAATGTGTGCAGTTCATGCAGCCTCGCTTATAAAAAAGAGAAATACAAATTATGCCAGGTTATTTCTTATTATCAGATTGACAGAAATTCCAGAGTCTGATAACACGCCTCTTCGGAGAGGTTGTGGACACGTAGGCATTTTCTGCGTTTCTGCTGGGAATGTCAATGACTGTAGCCTTTGAGGAGGGCCTCTGGGAAGTTTCTGTTAAAGTCAGGAATAAATATGTTCTTTGACCCAGAAATGCCATTCCAAAAATGTTATCTTAAGATTTAGCAAGTTGCCATGTACAATGACAAGTGGACAGACTTGTTCTCTGAAGCATCCTTAATGGCAGCAAAGAGTTGAAAAACAGCTAAATGTCATCCGTAGGGAACTTGTGATCAATAGGAGGGGGTGTGTCCATGCACTGGGGTACCCTGCCTCAGCCCAGTAGAATGCACGTCTTCACCCTCCAGTGTCCAGAGTGTCAGCCCTGTGCCAGGCTGTGTGCTAGGGAGCTCCCTCCGTGATACAGAAGGGTCTCTGAGAGCATAGTGAAAAAAATAGAGCAGCTGCAAAAGACACAGGAATATGCTATCGTTCCTGTGTGCAAAACAAACAAAAAAGCCCCATAGGTTTGTGTTAACCTAAAGTTCTAGAATACCCAAAAGACTCAAAGCAGTGATTACTCGGTGTGGAGGCAAGAGGTGAGAACTAGACCAGGGACTGGAGAGGGAGGGAAACCATCTGCCATTCACTGTCTTACACCTTTGTTGTTCCGTCACTGAGTCACGTCCGACCCTTTGCGACACCATGGACTGCAGCACGCCAGGCTTTCCTGTTCTTCACTGTCTCCCCGAGTTTGCGCAAACTCTTGTCCCCATCTTTAAATAATGATTGTGTGATGTCCCCAAAGGTAAAATGAGTTAAAAAGTGAAAAAATAAGTTAAAGACAGGCTAGGAGTTGACACATTTCTTCCACAACCTCCAGTCACCAAACAGGATCCATGTATCACTTATAGCCTTCTGCCATCAAGCTCCCCAAGGTCATTGTCTTTTTCTGTGTTCACATCCAGTGGCTTAAATGTGGTAGATGACTTTACAAGCTTCTGCTTTGGGTGAATTAATTAGGACCGTGCAGGGGCCTAGTGAACAATAAATAGAGAAAGATTTAGATTTGAGTTAATAATAGATCTTAAAGGACATTGAACATGTAGCTGAGGGTTCTGGGTGGTATTTAATAGACACTAAATCTGTTAAAGGAGTTTTATTTTAATCAAGAAGTTGATTTTCTTCTCGGAAATTGCTTTTCTTCACCTAAAGTCTTCCTACATTTAAAAGAAACTCAGGCAAACTCAGGAAAACAAGATCGAAATAATACCGTTTTTGAAGTTTCCCATCAGATTTCTCAACACAGCCCCTAAGAAAGTTGCACACAAGCCAGTATTCAGTAAGTGTTTTAAAATAAAGAAACCAAGGACGACACTTTATTGCTTTTGAGATGATAATTCAGCTTGGGAGAAAATGTCTGAGTCATTGACAGTGATTATAATTGGCTTCGAACATGTTTTGTCTTTTCTGCCCCAAGTTACATCTGTGAGAACGAGGCCATCCCCATGCCGCCACACTGGGAGAACGTGAACACCGAGCTGCCCTACCAGGTGAGGGCAGCACCAGCGACCGCCCGCCCACGGGAGAGGTGGGGAAGGACCCCGGTAACATGGTGCCAACTTCTCTTTCCAGCTTATTCCTTTGCACAGTCAGACACACGAATACAATGAAGTCGCTAGTCTCTTTGGGAAAACAATGGACCGCAACAGAATTAAAAGGATTCAGAGAATTCAAAACCTAGACTTGTGGGAGTTCTTCTGCAGGTGAGACCATTTGCACTCGGAACCCCGCTCCTTGGCCTCTGAGACTTTGCAGCCTCAGAGATGGCAAAGCACAAACGCTCAATGGTGTTCGCTGCCAGCGGCACCCTGTGCTCTCCTCCACGTGTTTTGACCTGATTTCCCAGCCTCTTCCTCATCCCCAGGGAGGGCTGCTCTGTAAGCTGCCAACTTCCTGTACAACAGGGGTCCCCAGCCTCTGCGATCTAATGCCTGGCCCCCTGAGGTGGAGCTGGTGCAACAATAATGGAAATAAAGTGCACAGGACATGCCATTCGCTTGAGTCATCCCAAAACCATCCTCCCACCCCTGGGCCGTGGAAGGGTCGTCTTCCACAAAACCGGTCCCTGGTGCCTGAAAGGTTGGGGACAGCTGTTTTTATCCACAGCTGGATAATTTTTACAATACACATTATTATTTTGAGTTATAGGTCTCTTTCTGCATCTTTCTTTTGAAAAATGATGTCTGTAAAAGAGTTATCGGTGTTAATACACGTACGTCTATTTCATTATTTTAATTTTCATACCTAGATATGTAACTATGTGTTCAGTTTTTTCTCTTGAGAGGATTTTAGGCCATTTTCAGTATGTTTGTTTTTTTGCTTTTACAGTAAGTCATACATGGAATATCTTTGTATATTTTGGAAGATGTTTGTCCGCTGAGAAGAGGGTTGAACTGGATGGTTTTATGTCCTTTCCAGCCCGAAGATTCACAATTCAGTGCAGTTCAACCAACATGTAGCACTCTGGGGATAAAATGATCAAGCCATAGTCCTTGCTCAGGGAATTTCACTATTTAAAGACTCTGTGAACTCTGTTATTTACTGTCTGTAGTGTCATTTTTAGGTATCGGTAAAGCTTGACTGGTTTAAGCAATCAGTCGTTTTACTGTGATGGGGCGTGGTCTGGGAGATCTATAGTGGTTTTTTTTTTTTTAATTTTTAAAATTAAAATATTTAATTGAAGTATAGTTGATTTATAGTGTAGTTTGGGGTATAATTTTTACCCTTGTCTGTTAGCTAGTAATTTCTGATGAACCAATTTAGATGTCCCAAGAGCATTTGAGATGATCTTTTTTCCAGAGCTGTTGTATGTCCACTTATGGTAGATGCTAAATTACCATGTTCTGTTTCACCCTTCCTGTTGCACTTCACTCCTGAAGAATCAGTGATGCCACTTACAGTAGATTTCTGTGTGTTTTGTGTCTGGGCATTGTGTTTTTAGGAAAAAGGCTCAGCTCAAGAAAAAAAGAGGCGTGCCTCAGATTAACGAACAAATGCTGTTCCATGGCACCAGCAGTGAGTTCGTGGAGGCGATTTGCATTCACAACTTTGACTGGAGAATCAACGGCATCCATGGTGCTCTCTTTGGAAAAGGTAATCATCCGAACCTAGTTGGAGTGCTAGGAGACAGTCTTCTCTTTGAGAGACTTTTAATGATGATTCAGGGGCTCGAGGGGCATTAAGTTAAATGTTAGAGGCAAAAGTGAAATGCTAGGCTCCTGGCACACCCTCAGAGTTTCCTAGCCGCCAAAAAGCCACTTCTTGCTTGTGCAAGATGGAAGGAAGACTTTCCACATCTCTCCCAGGTCAGATAACCACCCCCCACTGCCGCCCCCAAGTCCCAGCCATTCAGATGGGGCATCATGTCTAGATTTGCTCGTTTTTGCATTAGCACATTTAGTTTCCACATGTAAGTCCTTTCCATGGATAAGTCTGTACACCAAACTGTTTTATGTTAAGTACACTAAAAAGTAAATCAGTGTGTACATGGTACATAGGTCTATTTTTTGTTTGTTTTTTTTTTTTAGAAAACGATAGGTTGGAATGATGATGAGCTTTAAGCAATAATGGGGGAGTTCAGTTCAGTTCAATCGCTCAGTCGTGTCTGACTCTTTGCGACCCCATGAATCGCAGCACACTAGGCCTCCCTGTCCATCACTAACTCCCGGAATTCACTCAGACTCGCGTCCATCAAGTCAGTGATGCCATCCAGCCATCTTATCCTCGGTCATCCCCTTCT
>SJYX01003463.1:0-11010 GCA_006410675.1 Oreotragus oreotragus
CAGTATTCAGTTGATTCTCCCCACTTTTTTTTAGGTTCTAATTATCTGAGATAATATTCAGTATTCAGTAGATTCTCCCCACTTTTTTTTAGGGTCTAATTATCTGAGATAATATTCAGTATTCAGTAGATTCTCCCCACTTTTTTAGGGTCTAATTATCTGAGATAGTATTCAGTAGATTCTCCCCACTTTTTTTTTAGGGTCTTCGGTTTTTGCATTTCCCTTATCTTCTGACCTTACAGTTGAAAAGGTTTGACTTTGACTATACAACCATGCACAGGATTAAACTGAATGATCGGATGACATTTCCTGAGGAACTAGATATGAGTACATTTATTGATGTTGAAGATGAGGTAAATACTTAAAAATTATACTTCACTTTTGATCAGAGTAACGTGATATTCTTTGAAAAGACAAAGATATTAAACTCTGGAATTATTTATTTGAGTGATAATCTTATGTTTCATAACTTTCTCTTTTTAAAAAGCATGTTTGTTTATTTGACTGTGCTAGGTCTTAGTTGCAGCATGTGGAATCTTTGATCTTAGTTACAGCTTGAGGGATCTCTAGTTCCATGACCAGGGATGGAACCCATCCTGCAGGAGGAGCTTGAAATCTTAGCCACTGGACCACCAGTCTCTTTTATTTCATAACTTGCTTAGTTATTGAAACATAGCAGTCTAGAGATAGGCTGCTTTTGTGTTTCTGGTACATGATAAACAGAGAACAAATACAGTGTACTGAATGAACAAGCAAAATGGGTAATGTGGCCTTAAATTTCTTGTTTTGTCTTAGTGACTTTTTCAAGCGTTATGTTTTCTGGGTTGTTCTCGTTTAAGGTTTTGTTGTTGTTCTTTAGTCAGTAAGTCATGTCCGACTCTTTGTGACCCCATGAACTGCAGCCTACCAGGCCCCTCTGTCCATGAGATTTTCCTGGCAAGAATACTGGAGTGGGTTGCTATTTCTTCTCCTGGGGCTCTTCCTGACCCAGTGATTGAACCCATGTCTCCTGCATTGGCAGGCAGATTCTTTACCACTGAGCCACCAGGGAAGCCACTTAAGGTTTACCAGCTCATAAATTGGTGAGGTTATAAACCTAGATAATAAAGATATTTTTAATTTTTTAAATTAAAACTTTTAAGATAAAGAGTTTAAAATTAAATATAGTTTGAGAATGATACTTTGAGGGCACAGATAATGCTAATTGATTTCGTCTACTCATTGACCTCCCCAAATTCTCTGGTTCCTCTGTCCTTATCCAGTAAAGGATTCATAATATCCCACTCTATTCGTTTGGAAACTCCTCTGATTTAGTTATTAGAAATATGTACAGCTATTTAACATAGCTGTTACAGAGTGATCAATCTTTCTTATTCTCAAAACTGCCATAAAGCATTTTTTTCTGATTGGAATTCATCACAGTAGTTTAAAAATGCCTTTTCCCAGAGGCTCAAAAATAATTTCAAACATTCTCAAGTTTTATTTATGCTCTTAAGTACTAAGAGTCAAATTATTTTCTGAGCCTCACTTCCCCTGTCTGTAGAGTAAGGATGATAATTGATTTTTATAGCTTTTCTAAGAAGAGATTGCATTAGATAGAGTATAGTGCTATAGATAGTATTCACTGAATGGTACCTGTGTCCAGGTAATATTTTGAAAAGTTTAATTTGAAATAATATCTCAAACACTTGTGGTTAAGCTAGGAAATCTATCCATAGTATACTAAACTTTCAAAGGAGATTTCCTACTTGGAGATCAGTATTAGATTGGTCTTCTTACATTCCTAATGTAGTTCTTGTAAAAGGAAGTCTTTTTCAAGAGAAAAAAACTGAGACAGAAGGTTTGACAGGAACTTTGAGGAAGTTATAGGTCCATTTCTTGGGAGAAGAGTAGGTGTTCTGGCTTAGTTAAAAGAGGTTTTGGGAATGATCTCTTTGAACCTCGTGTAGAATTCTAAAGTTGCTTTTCATTTCCATTTTTCCTTGAACCAGACTTTCTTGAAGAATGAAGACTATATGTTAGATGTAATCCTTACAACAAAATTCTTGGCAAAAAGTTGGTACTTACTACATATTGCTTGGTTAATTCAAGAACTTCCATGCAGCGCCTTAAACATATCAAGGG
Organism: Oreotragus oreotragus; assembly: GCA_006410675.1. Taxonomy (NCBI): domain Eukaryota; kingdom Metazoa; phylum Chordata; class Mammalia; order Artiodactyla; family Bovidae; genus Oreotragus; species Oreotragus oreotragus. The sequence continues at coordinate 2,125 of SJYX01003463.1, forward strand.
CCTACATTTTAGAATGTAGAGTTTAAGAGAAGAGTTTTCAAACTATGTATTTAAAATATTTAAGGAGAAGGGAGGAGGGAGTTGTTTGAGGATTTCTAGGAAGAATTCTTTAAGTTAAATTTGTCTGAAAGAGATTTAAAAATCATAAAAGCATGGAAAAGTATTCTTTACTGTTGCTGCATTTCTACCTCCTATAACTAGAGTATAAAATTCTTGAGAGAGACAGTATATTGTTTTTCTTTCTAATTGTCTGTAATACCTAGCATAGTGATAAACTGAATTGAACTTTTTGTTCAAGAAAGGAGATGGTATTCTTTTGGGATTTGAGAACAACAGAAGCTCACTTTGGAGCTTAGGTTCTCTGCTTTTATGGCTTTTGATGAAAGAAATGGTAGTTTTATACTGTTACTTTGCAACTGTAAGCATAAATGAGGTTTAGTAGAATTCTGATTCAGTAATTTGTTAATAGAGGATGTTAATAAGGATGTTAACAGAAATGGTTTTAAAATACACTTTTTTTGTTTAAGGTTTCACTTTTTTAAGAGAAAATAAATTTGCTTAAAGTAGAATAAGTATTTTTTATTAGCAATAGTGTCTTAAATTTTGCAAAAAAGTTCACAGCATTTAAATTAAAAGGTTTATATTTTTCCTTTATTTACCTTATAATTGTAAGATAATTATGTTTTATTAAGAAATCTCCTCAGACTGAAAGTTGCACTGATAGTGGAGCAGAAAATGAAGGCAGTTGTCACAGTGATCAAATGAGCAATGATTTCTCCAATGATGACGGTGTTGATGAAGGAATCTGCCTTGAAAACAATAGCGGAACCGAAAAGATTCCAAAACCTGGACTTGAGAAGGTATTTATTTTATAATTTGTGGTTTTAGTTGAAAGACAGAATAAAGTAATTGCTGAGCTGCTATTATAATTCTCTTTCAAAAATTTAATTGTTACTGTTTTTAGGCATATATGATCAAAATTAAACTTTAGAAAAGACTGCTTACAGGTGGGAACATTGACTTCTGAGACACTGAACTGTAACTGGCCTTTGAAGTAACAGCAAGGCTCTAAATCTTACATCAGAGTTTTCTGATATAGCAAATTGAAAGCGTTAAGCTATATTTGTTAATTTAAAAAATTCTGGCTGTAGCATCCTTTCTGAAATAATAAGATAATTAATCTTTTTTAGATAAGGAACCCCTCAATTTCACTCCCCTGCCCTATGACAGCCCTTAAGGGACTTCAAAAAATGATATAATTCCATGGATTATAATTTTAAAACTACAAGACTGAATAATATCTAGGATAGAATTTTTTTGTTACTAGGTCAGTTGTTTTTAAGATTTTTCAAACTGTTTCACATTTGTGTAATTTATTTTTTTGAGGGTAGAATTACAGATCAAATGTCTTGAGCATGGTGTGATAATGAATTGCCAGTGTGAAGACTGATCATGAATTCAAGTCTTACCCAATCATATTAAATACAGGCTTTCTTAAGGCAGTATTTAAGAATGGAGTTTCACTTGCATAAATCTGTTTTTAGACCAAGACCATTATTCTCATCACCATTACCACTACTCTTTACCTTTTAAAATTATCTGTTTCTTTCAGGGCGGATAGATGAGTGTGAATTGCTGTGATGAATAATGTAGCAGATATATCATAACTTGGTATAAAGATCATTGCTTTCAAGCAAGAGTTGGAAAACTATGGCTCAAGAGCTAAATCCACCCTGTGCCTGGTTTTTCTACATAGACAATTATGTCTTTTTTTTTCCCCGCTTTGTCTTGTTCCACCGCATAGGATTTCCCATACCGTGTTGAATGGGAATGGTGAGAGAAGACACTCTTGCCTTATTATTCCCAGTCTCAGGAGGAAAGTATTCAGTCTGTCATGATTAAGTATGATATTGGCTCTTTCATAGGTTTTATGGTTTTTTTGTAGATGTTCTTTATCAATATGAGGATGTTCTTCTCTTCCTAGTTTGTTGAGAATCTTTATCATAGATGGGTTTGGATTTTGCCAAATGCTGTTCTGGGTTCAACTGATTATGATCATATAATTTGTCTTCTTTAGCCTGGTTTACATTGGTTGATTTTCTGATGTTGAACCAGCTTCGCATACCTGAGAGACATCAAATCAATAGATGAGTGTATTACAGATACTATATAAATACATTAGAAGATGTTCAAAATCATCTTACTTGAATTTTTAAAAATGTTAGTTGAAATGTATTGATTTTGATGTGCATATCAGAATAGTCTCGTGTTAAGCATCTGCTTCTAAAATTTCAGACTATTTTCTTCTTTTTAGATAAATATATAAATTTATATCTCAGTTATGCATTGTTCTAAAGGTTATAGCATAATTAAAATGTGAAGGAATATGTCGAATGAAACTTGTGGTATGTAAAATTATGTGGTGAATTACCATTTTATGATCTTGGAAAAAAGTTGATTTGCCATAAATACATAGGACAACTAACATACTACCTCACTGTGGTTTAGTAGAGAATAAGAAATACACAAATTACGGTTTTGTGTTTCTCCTCTGCTCTGAGTTACTTTTTTTTTTCCTTAGAATTCCTTGATCTATGAGCTCTTCTCCGTTATGGTTCATTCAGGGAGTGCTGCTGGTGGCCATTACTATGCTTGCATAAAGTCTTTCAGTGATGAGCAGTGGTACAGCTTCAATGATCAACATGTCAGCAGGGTAAGGAGGAGTTTTTTAAGATTATTATTCTGAAAGACAGGAGTAGGGATGTTTCTCATCAGTAGAAGGGTTTGTTAAAAATGGAAGACAGTCTGTCCAGTGAAGCATTTTAAGACACATACCTAATCAGTCTTTTGTTTTTGTTTTCAATAAATTTCCTTTGTTTATTGTTGTTATCTCCTTGTTTTGTTTTATTTTGAACTTGTTGAGTGTTGTAGAGATAGATTCCCAGTTTTCTTTTTTGTTTGTTTTTGTTTCTGCTTGTCTGTATTTCTTTTTATTTTTCTATAATGAGCATATATTTTTATTTATAAAAAGGATATTTAACAAAATGATTCCCAGTTTTCTTCTTGGCTTAAGCCTTCATATGGGCTGCCTATTTAAGAGGACTGGAAATGACTGGCCATTAGTAGCCACTGATTATGATTACATTTTGAGAAATGATTATCTGTGTGGTCTGTTTAACTCTGAGGTTAAAACTTGAGTTCATATTGACATAAAGGTGTTAGACTGTACCAAAAAAAGTACTGTAACAATTTTTAGATAACACAAGAGGACATTAAGAAAACACATGGTGGATCTTCAGGAAGCAGAGGATATTACTCCAGTGCTTTTGCAAGGTAAATACCTTCCTGGTTTACTGTTCATAAATTAGAATTACAAGCTTTTCAACATTTTATACATTACAGAGATTTAACCCAGGGGTCGACAAGCTGTAACCTATGGGCCAGATTCAGCTTGCCTGCAGTTTTTGAAAATAGTTTTATTGAAACACCACCATGCTCATTGATTTAAATACTGTATGTTCATCTTTTCCCACCACAACAGCAGAGTTGCCCACAAAGCCTATGGCTTTTATGTTCTGGCCCTTTTTCATAAAAAATTTGCTGACTACTGGCTTAACTGTAGCAGTCATTCAAGAACAGGTTTTTTGAAGATTTTACTGTGTTACCAAGAGAGGACAGAGGATTTTCTCATGAATGTGTCAAAGTAGTCTTTTCCTGCTGCTGCTGCTGCTAAGTCACTTCAGTCGTGTCCGGCTCTGTGCGACCCCATAGACGGCAGCTCACCAGGCTCCCCCGTCCCTGGGATTCTCCAAGCAAGAACACTGGAGTGGGTTGCCATTTCCTTCTCCAATGCGTGAAAGTGAAAAGTGAAAGTGAAGTCGCTCAGTCCTGTCCGACTCTTAGCGACCCCATGGACTGCAGCCTACCAGGCTCCCCTGTCCATGGGACCTTCCAGACAAGAGTACTGGAGTAGGGTGCCATTGCCTTCTCCTAGAATATTTAAATCTAAACCTGTTCAAGAATACATTATTTTTAATTGTTTGAAACAAAAAACTTCTATTTAAAGTAAAAATTTTATGCTAGGAAATGGAATCTTTACAGTCAACTTTTTGTCCCCATTAATCGTTTTTATGTTTTTACTAGCTCCACAAATGCTTATATGCTGATATATAGACTGAAGGACCCAGCAAGAAATGCAAGTATGTTTACATATAGTTACTTGATTTTTGTCTGTGTTTTTTAAACAAGTTTTTTTTTTTTTTTTTTTGCAAACTTTATAAACCCAGATAACTACTTTTAAATGATAGGACTGTTAAATTTTTTATGTGTAGAGATTTAATTATAAAGATAGTTTTGAGGTAATACTAACTGGTAAAAGCATTTGGGAAAAAGTTGAACTTCTCTTTGTAACACACTAAGAAACAAAACTTAACTTTCTCTGCATTATGTACATTGGATATTTATTTCCAATAAGATTGTATTCTGTGTAGTTTGGTGCAGTGATGACAGTCTCTGACCTGTATAGCCGTCATAACTCACAATTTGCATGTACCAGAGGAAATTATTTAATTTTTCTAAGTCTTACTTTCCACATATGTGAAATAGGGATGTTATAGTTTTTTTTTTTTAGTATTTTATAGCATTGTTATAGAAAATTGAGATAAAATTTTGAGCATTTAGTTTCATACTAGAGTTAAATATCTTTGCTTATTTGCTTAAAAAGCAAGTAAAATTTTAAGTCGAGTATGCATCCTTTATTATATTTTAATTTTATTAAGAATCCTAAAAATAATGCTGTATACAAAGCATGTAGATTTGCCTTCCTTTTTTCCTTTTGTAATTGCTACTTTAAAAAATTACAGTTCCTATGTTTTCTTGCTAACTCTCATCTTCACAGAAACAGTATTTGCAGATAGGTGTATGATGTGTGTGTGTGTACATAGAGATATATAGACAGGTGATAATGTCTGCTCATATTTTCACAATTAATATAATCATTGTCTTTGATTTAAACATATTTCCTTTGTTTAGAAATTGCCATACTATAAGTAAGTCTTTTAAGCAGTCTAATTCATGTTTTTGTTTACATTTTCATAAACCCTCATGAGATTGTGAATTCAGTTGTTGCAAGGCCTAGCTAGGACTTATTTATCTTTTCACCAATGATATGATTCCGGGACTGCTGTATAGGGGCTGTTCAGTAATTTACAATGTAATTATAGGAAAGAGAAAAAAGAAATTACAATGAGAACTCATTTCACAATAGAGATTTCAGAGTAGAAGTATTCATTCTCACTTTACACATAAAGAAACTGTACCCAAAGAGTGACTTGTCCAAGGTCATAACTATCTGGAGGTAGGACCAGGATTATAGTTCATGTATCTTCTGTGGCACTCAGTATCACATATGTTTTCAGTAGTGCAATAATTCAACTTTCTTTTGTCTGCTCCCCCCAACTCTAGTTTTGTGATAAAGCACCAGGGGGCACTGTATGTATAATGCAGAATATTTTTTAAATTAGAGCTCGTTTCTAAAAACTGGATTTTTACCTTCCAAAGAGGAGTGATTATTTTTTTAATATAAATTGTTCTCCCTTTTTAATCCCCAGCAATCACTGGCTTTATTAAACAGTGTCATAATCTCATACTGTCACTTCTGACACTTTGAGTTACATTTGAAGTTGTTTGATTAGAAGGCAGCTGGGAACTTCCTTGATGACACAGTGGATTGGAATCCGCCTGCCACGGCAGGGGACATGGGTTCACTCCCTGGTCTGGGAAGATTCCACGTGTCATGGAGTGACTAAGCTTGATTGCCACATCTATTGAGCCTACACTCACATATTGCAACTACTGAGCCTGAGCACGCATGGCCGCTGTTGAAGCCCGTGCACCTGGAGCCTGTGTTTTGCAACAGGAGAAGCCACCACAGTGAGAAGGCCACGCACCACAAGGAAGAGTGGCCCGTTTGCCGCAACTAGAGAAAGCTCGTGCAGAAAATGAAGACCCAGTGCAGCCAAAAGTAAATAAGTAAATGGCGCCTCTTATTAAAAAAGGCAGCTAAAAGACTGCTTTGAGAACAAAGGAAAGATGATCATATTCGTGAATAGTAGTTAAAATAAATACCATTTGTAGTAATAGAGTATCAACAGTATTTATTACATTTCATTATATCCCAGGTAATAACTCTTTGTGGTAGGTGCTGTTAACAAGCTGAGAAAAACCAAGGTTTGGAGAAGTAAACCTGTCCAAGGTTGCACAATTTCATGATAGCACTATTTGAAATCAAAAGTGCTTTTATTTTCAAGTTTAAGGGAGGCTTTTTCACTCCAAAATCTTAATTTACCTGCTAAAGTTGTCAGGAGCCAAGAGGTATATAGGTAAAGATTTGGCTTTTTTGAGACCTAACCATGTGTTATTATTAACTACCTCTTCACCCTTGTCTGGAAGAAGTTTGTGTTCCATGTTGAAAGATTGATGTAATTGAAGTGAATTTTAATAACAGCTGTAGTAGAAGTATATTCTCTGGAAATATAGTAGAATAACATTGTATAAAGGAAGCTCAGTCTCAGTGGCACTGTTGTACCCTGTCTTTACTATTAACAGAATTTCTAGAAGTAGATGAGTATCCAGAACATATTAAAAACTTGGTGCAGAGAGAGAGAGAACTGGAAGAACAAGAAAAGAGGCAACGAGAAATTGAACGCAATACATGCAAGGTTGGATTTCCTAATTTACTTTTAATTAAAAAGTGCTGTTAAACTTTGCTTAACTGCATTTCTCAAAACTTACTCATTGAGTTGTGTAATCATTAAGCAATGTAACCAACTATATTACTGAGGTAAAGTGATTTTATTTTATGTATAAAAAAATAGTAATGTAGTGATAATAGTGCTGGTAAGGTTACAATGAGATGAACTTTGTAGCGTTCTTCTACAAGAATAAATTTATAAAACTTCCTGTCTAGTATTTGTGTTAAATTTATCAAGAGCCTTAAAGGAAATTTATATTCTTTCATATGATTCTCTTAAAAAATATTATCTAATGAAATAATTACAGTGCAGTAAAAATTTCGACTACCACAGCATTCTCCACAGTATTTTCCAAATTAGGGAAAAATTGGAAACAACTTGAATATGTATCAGTAGGAGAATGATTTCATAAATTGTGATACATGCTTATAAAGAAACATATAGTTGTTAAAATGAGTGATTTTGAATTTTTAATAGCTAGACAGTATCAGTTATTAAGTGAGATAAATAGACCCTAGGGAGAGTGATCTCAATTATGTTTTTTAAGAATTAAAATAATTTGAATTACATACTGTCTACAAAAGAAGTAATTTGATTTATGACTTACTGAATTAATGATGATATTTTTACATTTTCTAGATAAAATTATTCTGTTTGCATCCTGTGAAACAAGTGATGATGGAAAATAAATTGGAGGTTCATAAAGATAAGACACTAAGGGAAGCAGTAGAAATGGCTTATAAGGTATGTTTAGTTTTACTGTTGGTATTTAATTATTGATATCTTACATAATGGTATTAACACTTTCCCAAGTTTTTATTATAGTCAGTAGTAGTATAAGCACTTGCAGTAGCTTTTTTTTTTCACTTGCAGTAGCACATTAAATCTATAAATGTATCTCTTAAGGAGCATAGTTTATACCTCTTCTTTGAAATGTAGTTCATTGCTTTTGAGAACTTTCTCACTCTGAAAGCCAGTTAGGCTTTCTAGAACTCAGGAATAGAATTAGAAACAAAGATATTTATTTATTCCTTATATTCAGGTTGTTTTTGTTTTTTATTGCTGAGTCGCTTCAGTCATGTCCTATTCTTTGTGACCCTGTGGACTGTAGCCTGCCAGGCTCCTCTGTCCATGGGATTCTCCAGGAAAGAATACTGGAGTGAGTTGCCATGCCCTCCTCCAGGGGATCTTCCCAATTCAGTGATGGAACCTGTGTCTCTTATGTCTCCTGCATTGACAGGCAAGTTCTTCACCAGGAGCACCACTCTAGCAGATCCTTATTGAATGACTACTGTGTGAGGCATAAGAGAACTAGAATGAACAAGATAACATGAGGTGTTAGAGGTACCAAAGTGAGCAGGATAGGCTCACTGCCTTCATGGGGTTTATAATCCCACTTGGGGAGAAATGGACAAAATATTTAAATACCACAATATTTATATATTTAAAGATAATTTGCAAATATCTTATTGTTTAGATGCTATGAAGTAATTCAGAAGTTTATTAAGGTTATTTAATCTGAGACTTAAACCATGAGAAGGAGACAGCTGTGCAAGAAACTGGAGAAAGAGTGTGTGTAAAAACTAAGCTGAAGAAGTGCGTGATCAAGAAGCTGAAAAAGGAGACATTGTTTTTAGATCGTCTTAAATGAGAATCAGTTCAGTTCAGTTCAGTCGCTCAGTCATGTCCGACTCTGCAACCCCCTGAATCGCAGCACGCCAGGCCTCCCTGTCCATCACCAACTCCCGGAGTTCACTCAAACTCATGTCCATCGAGTCAGTGATGCCATCCAGCCATCTCATCCTCAGTCGTCCCCTTCTCCTCCTGCCCCCAATCCCTCCCACCATCAAGGTCTTTTCCAATGAGTCAACTCTTTGCATGAGGTGGCCAAATTATTAGAGTTTCAGCTTCAGCATCAAACCTTCCAAAGAACACCCAGGACTGATCTCCTTCAGAATGGACTGGTTGGATCTCCTTGCAGTCCAAGGGACTCTCAAGAGTCTTCTCCAACACCACAGTTCAAAAGCATGAATTCTTCAGCACTCAGCTTTCTTCATAGTCCAACTCTCACATCCATACATGACCACTGGAAAAACCATAGCCTTGACTAGACGGACCTTTGTTGGCAAAGTAA
>SJYX01003465.1:0-11549 GCA_006410675.1 Oreotragus oreotragus
CAACTGAACTGATCCTGTTTTAATTTTATAGAGGTTTTATTAGAAGAATATTGCATAGTGCCTTTTTAACATGTATTTAGACTTTCTCCTTTGTTGTTTTAATGTCTTATTTTAACAAACATTGATATGTTCTGAATGGAGGCTCATAAAGAAAATGTGAAATCTGAAAAGATGACTTTTGTGACACTGAAATAGAGAGAGAAGAGGGAATGCTCTTGCCCATTAAATATTCTTTAAATTAGCTGGTGTCCTTATTCTTTAAGGAGTTGTAAATAGGCTGAAGATTCATGAAAAGTTCTCTATAACTTTTAAGCCAGGATCATGGCAGCATTTGCTATCCTTTAAGCTGAGCAGATCAGGAAAGAGAGACATGAACTGGATGGACAGACAGGAAAGTGATGCTCTTCCTACTCTTGTACTACATAGTGCATTTGTCGGGCCATCCATACCTCCTGCAACTCATGACCTTGTTGCTACAACCCAGAAGCTGGATCTATATCCCAGAGAGCAAGAAAATGGAAAAAGAAAGAAAGAAAGAAAGAAAAGAAAAGAAAAGAAAAAAACATTTAAACATAATTTTAAAAAAATTTACATAAAGTTTTCCGAGTTGAGAGTGAAATGAACTAAACAAAATGCAGACGAGATCTTCTTTGTTGTTCAGTCACCAAGTCATATTTGGCTTTTCAGATCCCATGGACTGCAGCTAACTTGGAAAGTAAATGGTCATCTTTAGAAAAAAGTGTGCCTTGGGTTGCTAAATCTTGTTGTTCAGTTACTAAGTCATGTCAGACTTTTTGTGACCACATGAACTGCAGCAGGCCAGGCTTCACTGTCTTTCATTATCTCCCTGAGTTTACTCAAACTCATATCCATTGAGTCAGTGATGCCATCCAACCATCTCATTCATCCTCTGTCATCCCCTTCTCCTGCCTACAATCTTTCCCAGCATCTAGGTTTGTTCCAATGAGTTGGCTCTTTGCACGAGGTGGCCAAACTATTTGAGCTTTAGCTTCAGCATCAGTCCTTCCAATGAGCATTCATGGTTGATTTCCTTTAAGACTGACTGGTTTGATCACCTTGCTGTCCAAGGTATTCCCAAAAGTCTTCTCCAGCACCACAGTTCAAAGAAACAGAAAAAAATGGCTTCTAGTAAAACAGAATTATTGAAATAGAAGGTAAGTCAATAACTTGAACAACAAAAACAGAAAAATTAATAAAATTTGAAAGACAAAATTCTAAGAGGGAATATAGAATAAAATATTAAAATACATATTAATAAATATAGAAAATATTTATTAACTAAAGTATAGGGAGGATAGTTACTTTTGAGATATAATTATATATGTAAGAAACAAATAATAGAACCAAATCAAATAAGAAGGAAAAAAATAAAAGAAGAGAAAATTGAAAAAACTGTGAAGAAAAAGCAAGACTTCTGGAAGATAATCAGAAGATCTTACCATATAAATAGTAGATGGTCCAGAAAGAAAAAAAAGAAAAAAGAAGAAGAAAAAAAAACACCTTAGAAAAATTAGATTTGGGGAAATATCTCCCATATAAGCTAAATAGAACTAGGCCATGTTAATGATATCATTATGAGGATCTGGGAAGGTATAAGATCTCTTCCAGTAGCCTCCAATCATTGAAGATAATTACCAGGTATTAATGGGGGTAGAATCGGACATTAAAACCACAAAGCTTTTTTCTAATTTGCATTATTTTCTTGTTGTTGTTCAGTCGCATGTACAAGTCTGCAATCACATGGACTGCAGTACACCTGTCTCTTATACACATCTCTGCATAATTGTACTCATCTCAAACACAAGCAATACAATGCTCAAAATTCTCCAAGTTAAGCTTCAACAGTACATGATCCGTGAACTTCCAGATGTTCAAATTGGATTTAGAAAAAGCAGAACCAGAGATCAAATTGCCAACATCCACTGGATCATTGAAAAAGCAAGAGAGTTCCAGAAAAACATCTACTTTTGCTTTATTGACTACACAAAGCCTTTGACAGTGGATTACAACAAACTGTGGAAAATGCTTAAAGAGATGGGAGTATCAGACCACCTGGCTTGTCTTCTAGAAAATCTGTATGCAGGTCAGGAAGCAACAGTTAGAACTGGACATGAAACAATAGACTGGTTCCAAGTAAGCAAAGGAGTACGTCAAGGCTGTATATTGTCACCCTGCTTATTTGCTTATATGTGGAGTACATCATGAGAAATACTGGGCTGCATGAAGCACAAGCTGGAATCAAGACTGCCAGGAGAAATATCAATAACCTCAGATATACAGATGACAACAACCTTATGGCAGAAAGCAAAGGAGAACTAAAGAGCCTCTTGATGAAAGTGAAAGAGGAGAGTGAAAAAGTTGGCTTAAAACTCAACATTCAGAAAACTAAGATCATGGCATCTGGTCCCATCACTTCATGGCAAATAGATGAGGAAACAGTGGAAACAGTGACAGACTATTTTTGGAGGTTCCAAAATGGTGACTGCAGCCCTGAAATTAAAAGATGCTTGCGTCTTGGAAGAAAAGCTATGACCAACCTAGACAGCATGTTAAATAGCAGAGACATTACTTTTCCAACAAAGGTCCGTCTTGTCAAAGCTATGATTTTTCCAGTAATCACATATGTATGTGAGAGTTGGACTATAATGAAAGCTGAGTGCTGAAGAATTGATGCTGCTGAACTATGGTGTTGGAGAAGACTCTGGAGAGTCCCTTGGACAGCAAGGAGATTCAACCAGTCCATCCTAAAGAAAATCAGTCCTGAATATTCATTGGGAGGACTGAGCCTAAAGCTGAAACTCCAGTATTTTAGCCACCTCATGCAAAGAACTGACTCATTTGCAATGACCCTGATGCTGGGAAAGTTTGCAGGAGGGAGGAAAAGGGGACAATAGAGGATGAGATGGTTAGATAGCATCACCGATGCAATGGACATGAGTTTGAGTAGGCTCTGGAAATTGCCGATGAATGAGGAAGCCTGCCATTCTGCAGTCTGTGGGATCCCAAAGAGTTGACATGGCTGAGCAACTGAACTGATCCTGTTTTAATTTTATAGAGGTTTTATTAGAAGAATATTGCATAGTGCCTTTTTAACATGTATTTAGACTTTCTCCTTTGTTGTTTTAATGTCTTATTTTAACAAACATTGATATGTTCTGAATGGAGGCTCATAAAGAAAATGTGAAATCTGAAAAGATGACTTTTGTGACACTGAAATAGAGAGAGAAGAGGGAATGCTCTTGCCCATTAAATATTCTTTAAATTAGCTGGTGTCCTTATTCTTTAAGGAGTTGTAAATAGGCTGAAGATTCATGAAAAGTTCTCTATAACTTTTAAGCCAGGATCATGGCAGCATTTGCTATCCTTTAAGCTGAGCAGATCAGGAAAGAGAGACATGAACTGGATGGACAGACAGGAAAGTGATGCTCTTCCTACTCTTGTACTACATAGTGCATTTGTCGGGCCATCCATACCTCCTGCAACTCATGACCTTGTTGCTACAACCCAGAAGCTGGATCTATATCCCAGAGAGCAAGAAAATGGAAAAAGAAAGAAAGAAAGAAAGAAAAGAAAAGAAAAGAAAAAAACATTTAAACATAATTTTAAAAAAATTTACATAAAGTTTTCCGAGTTGAGAGTGAAATGAACTAAACAAAATGCAGACGAGATCTTCTTTGTTGTTCAGTCACCAAGTCATATTTGGCTTTTCAGATCCCATGGACTGCAGCTAACTTGGAAAGTAAATGGTCATCTTTAGAAAAAAGTGTGCCTTGGGTTGCTAAATCTTGTTGTTCAGTTACTAAGTCATGTCAGACTTTTTGTGACCACATGAACTGCAGCAGGCCAGGCTTCACTGTCTTTCATTATCTCCCTGAGTTTACTCAAACTCATATCCATTGAGTCAGTGATGCCATCCAACCATCTCATTCATCCTCTGTCATCCCCTTCTCCTGCCTACAATCTTTCCCAGCATCTAGGTTTGTTCCAATGAGTTGGCTCTTTGCACGAGGTGGCCAAACTATTTGAGCTTTAGCTTCAGCATCAGTCCTTCCAATGAGCATTCATGGTTGATTTCCTTTAAGACTGACTGGTTTGATCACCTTGCTGTCCAAGGTATTCCCAAAAGTCTTCTCCAGCACCACAGTTCAAAGAAACAGAAAAAAATGGCTTCTAGTAAAACAGAATTATTGAAATAGAAGGTAAGTCAATAACTTGAACAACAAAAACAGAAAAATTAATAAAATTTGAAAGACAAAATTCTAAGAGGGAATATAGAATAAAATATTAAAATACATATTAATAAATATAGAAAATATTTATTAACTAAAGTATAGGGAGGATAGTTACTTTTGAGATATAATTATATATGTAAGAAACAAATAATAGAACCAAATCAAATAAGAAGGAAAAAAATAAAAGAAGAGAAAATTGAAAAAACTGTGAAGAAAAAGCAAGACTTCTGGAAGATAATCAGAAGATCTTACCATATAAATAGTAGATGGTCCAGAAAGAAAAAAAAGAAAAAAGAAGAAGAAAAAAAAACACCTTAGAAAAATTAGATTTGGGGAAATATCTCCCATATAAGCTAAATAGAACTAGGCCATGTTAATGATATCATTATGAGGATCTGGGAAGGTATAAGATCTCTTCCAGTAGCCTCCAATCATTGAAGATAATTACCAGGTATTAATGGGGGTAGAATCGGACATTAAAACCACAAAGCTTTTTTCTAATTTGCATTATTTTCTTGTTGTTGTTCAGTCGCATGTACAAGTCTGCAATCACATGGACTGCAGTACACCTGTCTCTTATACACATCTCTGCATAATTGTACTCATCTCAAACACAAGCAATACAATGCTCAAAATTCTCCAAGTTAAGCTTCAACAGTACATGATCCGTGAACTTCCAGATGTTCAAATTGGATTTAGAAAAAGCAGAACCAGAGATCAAATTGCCAACATCCACTGGATCATTGAAAAAGCAAGAGAGTTCCAGAAAAACATCTACTTTTGCTTTATTGACTACACAAAGCCTTTGACAGTGGATTACAACAAACTGTGGAAAATGCTTAAAGAGATGGGAGTATCAGACCACCTGGCTTGTCTTCTAGAAAATCTGTATGCAGGTCAGGAAGCAACAGTTAGAACTGGACATGAAACAATAGACTGGTTCCAAGTAAGCAAAGGAGTACGTCAAGGCTGTATATTGTCACCCTGCTTATTTGCTTATATGTGGAGTACATCATGAGAAATACTGGGCTGCATGAAGCACAAGCTGGAATCAAGACTGCCAGGAGAAATATCAATAACCTCAGATATACAGATGACAACAACCTTATGGCAGAAAGCAAAGGAGAACTAAAGAGCCTCTTGATGAAAGTGAAAGAGGAGAGTGAAAAAGTTGGCTTAAAACTCAACATTCAGAAAACTAAGATCATGGCATCTGGTCCCATCACTTCATGGCAAATAGATGAGGAAACAGTGGAAACAGTGACAGACTATTTTTGGAGGTTCCAAAATGGTGACTGCAGCCCTGAAATTAAAAGATGCTTGCGTCTTGGAAGAAAAGCTATGACCAACCTAGACAGCATGTTAAATAGCAGAGACATTACTTTTCCAACAAAGGTCCGTCTTGTCAAAGCTATGATTTTTCCAGTAATCACATATGTATGTGAGAGTTGGACTATAATGAAAGCTGAGTGCTGAAGAATTGATGCTGCTGAACTATGGTGTTGGAGAAGACTCTGGAGAGTCCCTTGGACAGCAAGGAGATTCAACCAGTCCATCCTAAAGAAAATCAGTCCTGAATATTCATTGGGAGGACTGAGCCTAAAGCTGAAACTCCAGTATTTTAGCCACCTCATGCAAAGAACTGACTCATTTGCAATGACCCTGATGCTGGGAAAGTTTGCAGGAGGGAGGAAAAGGGGACAATAGAGGATGAGATGGTTAGATAGCATCACCGATGCAATGGACATGAGTTTGAGTAGGCTCTGGAAATTGCCGATGAATGAGGAAGCCTGCCATTCTGCAGTCTGTGGGATCCCAAAGAGTTGACATGGCTGAGCAACTGAACTGATCCTGTTTTAATTTTATAGAGGTTTTATTAGAAGAATATTGCATAGTGCCTTTTTAACATGTATTTAGACTTTCTCCTTTGTTGTTTTAATGTCTTATTTTAACAAACATTGATATGTTCTGAATGGAGGCTCATAAAGAAAATGTGAAATCTGAAAAGATGACTTTTGTGACACTGAAATAGAGAGAGAAGAGGGAATGCTCTTGCCCATTAAATATTCTTTAAATTAGCTGGTGTCCTTATTCTTTAAGGAGTTGTAAATAGGCTGAAGATTCATGAAAAGTTCTCTATAACTTTTAAGCCAGGATCATGGCAGCATTTGCTATCCTTTAAGCTGAGCAGATCAGGAAAGAGAGACATGAACTGGATGGACAGACAGGAAAGTGATGCTCTTCCTACTCTTGTACTACATAGTGCATTTGTCGGGCCATCCATACCTCCTGCAACTCATGACCTTGTTGCTACAACCCAGAAGCTGGATCTATATCCCAGAGAGCAAGAAAATGGAAAAAGAAAGAAAGAAAGAAAGAAAAGAAAAGAAAAGAAAAAAACATTTAAACATAATTTTAAAAAAATTTACATAAAGTTTTCCGAGTTGAGAGTGAAATGAACTAAACAAAATGCAGACGAGATCTTCTTTGTTGTTCAGTCACCAAGTCATATTTGGCTTTTCAGATCCCATGGACTGCAGCTAACTTGGAAAGTAAATGGTCATCTTTAGAAAAAAGTGTGCCTTGGGTTGCTAAATCTTGTTGTTCAGTTACTAAGTCATGTCAGACTTTTTGTGACCACATGAACTGCAGCAGGCCAGGCTTCACTGTCTTTCATTATCTCCCTGAGTTTACTCAAACTCATATCCATTGAGTCAGTGATGCCATCCAACCATCTCATTCATCCTCTGTCATCCCCTTCTCCTGCCTACAATCTTTCCCAGCATCTAGGTTTGTTCCAATGAGTTGGCTCTTTGCACGAGGTGGCCAAACTATTTGAGCTTTAGCTTCAGCATCAGTCCTTCCAATGAGCATTCATGGTTGATTTCCTTTAAGACTGACTGGTTTGATCACCTTGCTGTCCAAGGTATTCCCAAAAGTCTTCTCCAGCACCACAGTTCAAAGAAACAGAAAAAAATGGCTTCTAGTAAAACAGAATTATTGAAATAGAAGGTAAGTCAATAACTTGAACAACAAAAACAGAAAAATTAATAAAATTTGAAAGACAAAATTCTAAGAGGGAATATAGAATAAAATATTAAAATACATATTAATAAATATAGAAAATATTTATTAACTAAAGTATAGGGAGGATAGTTACTTTTGAGATATAATTATATATGTAAGAAACAAATAATAGAACCAAATCAAATAAGAAGGAAAAAAATAAAAGAAGAGAAAATTGAAAAAACTGTGAAGAAAAAGCAAGACTTCTGGAAGATAATCAGAAGATCTTACCATATAAATAGTAGATGGTCCAGAAAGAAAAAAAAGAAAAAAGAAGAAGAAAAAAAAACACCTTAGAAAAATTAGATTTGGGGAAATATCTCCCATATAAGCTAAATAGAACTAGGCCATGTTAATGATATCATTATGAGGATCTGGGAAGGTATAAGATCTCTTCCAGTAGCCTCCAATCATTGAAGATAATTACCAGGTATTAATGGGGGTAGAATCGGACATTAAAACCACAAAGCTTTTTTCTAATTTGCATTATTTTCTTGTTGTTGTTCAGTCGCATGTACAAGTCTGCAATCACATGGACTGCAGTACACCTGTCTCTTATACACATCTCTGCATAATTGTACTCATCTCAAACACAAGCAATACAATGCTCAAAATTCTCCAAGTTAAGCTTCAACAGTACATGATCCGTGAACTTCCAGATGTTCAAATTGGATTTAGAAAAAGCAGAACCAGAGATCAAATTGCCAACATCCACTGGATCATTGAAAAAGCAAGAGAGTTCCAGAAAAACATCTACTTTTGCTTTATTGACTACACAAAGCCTTTGACAGTGGATTACAACAAACTGTGGAAAATGCTTAAAGAGATGGGAGTATCAGACCACCTGGCTTGTCTTCTAGAAAATCTGTATGCAGGTCAGGAAGCAACAGTTAGAACTGGACATGAAACAATAGACTGGTTCCAAGTAAGCAAAGGAGTACGTCAAGGCTGTATATTGTCACCCTGCTTATTTGCTTATATGTGGAGTACATCATGAGAAATACTGGGCTGCATGAAGCACAAGCTGGAATCAAGACTGCCAGGAGAAATATCAATAACCTCAGATATACAGATGACAACAACCTTATGGCAGAAAGCAAAGGAGAACTAAAGAGCCTCTTGATGAAAGTGAAAGAGGAGAGTGAAAAAGTTGGCTTAAAACTCAACATTCAGAAAACTAAGATCATGGCATCTGGTCCCATCACTTCATGGCAAATAGATGAGGAAACAGTGGAAACAGTGACAGACTATTTTTGGAGGTTCCAAAATGGTGACTGCAGCCCTGAAATTAAAAGATGCTTGCGTCTTGGAAGAAAAGCTATGACCAACCTAGACAGCATGTTAAATAGCAGAGACATTACTTTTCCAACAAAGGTCCGTCTTGTCAAAGCTATGATTTTTCCAGTAATCACATATGTATGTGAGAGTTGGACTATAATGAAAGCTGAGTGCTGAAGAATTGATGCTGCTGAACTATGGTGTTGGAGAAGACTCTGGAGAGTCCCTTGGACAGCAAGGAGATTCAACCAGTCCATCCTAAAGAAAATCAGTCCTGAATATTCATTGGGAGGACTGAGCCTAAAGCTGAAACTCCAGTATTTTAGCCACCTCATGCAAAGAACTGACTCATTTGCAATGACCCTGATGCTGGGAAAGTTTGCAGGAGGGAGGAAAAGGGGACAATAGAGGATGAGATGGTTAGATAGCATCACCGATGCAATGGACATGAGTTTGAGTAGGCTCTGGAAATTGCCGATGAATGAGGAAGCCTGCCATTCTGCAGTCTGTGGGATCCCAAAGAGTTGACATGGCTGAGCAACTGAACTGATCCTGTTTTAATTTTATAGAGGTTTTATTAGAAGAATATTGCATAGTGCCTTTTTAACATGTATTTAGACTTTCTCCTTTGTTGTTTTAATGTCTTATTTTAACAAACATTGATATGTTCTGAATGGAGGCTCATAAAGAAAATGTGAAATCTGAAAAGATGACTTTTGTGACACTGAAATAGAGAGAGAAGAGGGAATGCTCTTGCCCATTAAATATTCTTTAAATTAGCTGGTGTCCTTATTCTTTAAGGAGTTGTAAATAGGCTGAAGATTCATGAAAAGTTCTCTATAACTTTTAAGCCAGGATCATGGCAGCATTTGCTATCCTTTAAGCTGAGCAGATCAGGAAAGAGAGACATGAACTGGATGGACAGACAGGAAAGTGATGCTCTTCCTACTCTTGTACTACATAGTGCATTTGTCGGGCCATCCATACCTCCTGCAACTCATGACCTTGTTGCTACAACCCAGAAGCTGGATCTATATCCCAGAGAGCAAGAAAATGGAAAAAGAAAGAAAGAAAGAAAGAAAAGAAAAGAAAAGAAAAAAACATTTAAACATAATTTTAAAAAAATTTACATAAAGTTTTCCGAGTTGAGAGTGAAATGAACTAAACAAAATGCAGACGAGATCTTCTTTGTTGTTCAGTCACCAAGTCATATTTGGCTTTTCAGATCCCATGGACTGCAGCTAACTTGGAAAGTAAATGGTCATCTTTAGAAAAAAGTGTGCCTTGGGTTGCTAAATCTTGTTGTTCAGTTACTAAGTCATGTCAGACTTTTTGTGACCACATGAACTGCAGCAGGCCAGGCTTCACTGTCTTTCATTATCTCCCTGAGTTTACTCAAACTCATATCCATTGAGTCAGTGATGCCATCCAACCATCTCATTCATCCTCTGTCATCCCCTTCTCCTGCCTACAATCTTTCCCAGCATCTAGGTTTGTTCCAATGAGTTGGCTCTTTGCACGAGGTGGCCAAACTATTTGAGCTTTAGCTTCAGCATCAGTCCTTCCAATGAGCATTCATGGTTGATTTCCTTTAAGACTGACTGGTTTGATCACCTTGCTGTCCAAGGTATTCCCAAAAGTCTTCTCCAGCACCACAGTTCAAAGAAACAGAAAAAAATGGCTTCTAGTAAAACAGAATTATTGAAATAGAAGGTAAGTCAATAACTTGAACAACAAAAACAGAAAAATTAATAAAATTTGAAAGACAAAATTCTAAGAGGGAATATAGAATAAAATATTAAAATACATATTAATAAATATAGAAAATATTTATTAACTAAAGTATAGGGAGGATAGTTACTTTTGAGATATAATTATATATGTAAGAAACAAATAATAGAACCAAATCAAATAAGAAGGAAAAAAATAAAAGAAGAGAAAATTGAAAAAACTGTGAAGAAAAAGCAAGACTTCTGGAAGATAATCAGAAGATCTTACCATATAAATAGTAGATGGTCCAGAAAGAAAAAAAAGAAAAAAGAAGAAGAAAAAAAAACACCTTAGAAAAATTAGATTTGGGGAAATATCTCCCATATAAGCTAAATAGAACTAGGCCATGTTAATGATATCATTATGAGGATCTGGGAAGGTATAAGATCTCTTCCAGTAGCCTCCAATCATTGAAGATAATTACCAGGTATTAATGGGGGTAGAATCGGACATTAAAACCACAAAGCTTTTTTCTAATTTGCATTATTTTCTTGTTGTTGTTCAGTCGCATGTACAAGTCTGCAATCACATGGACTGCAGTACACCAGGCCTCTTGTATATACAACATACAGAAAATATTCTTATGTTCTCATTAAGACCAACAAAAATGGACATTTTGCTTATCTCAAATTGGATCTTGGATCCAACAGACCCCATTGCTTTGTTTGAAATCTTTTTTGACTCTTTATCTAATGCTTGCATGCAAATGTTGCTTAATTCCTACCCTTAAATACCAAGTCTCTGTACTTTGGACTCTCTGCAAAGTGGTAAGCTCTCATTTGATCAAGAGCATAAATTAGATAATGATCAAAGTGGTAAGCTCCCATTTGATCAAGAGCATAAATTAGATAATGATCATGACACTTAAAATTAAAAATTGATGGTCATATTTAAAAACACAAACCCAAAAATCCCCTCCGTACTTTGGAGTAAAAACATAACAAATGTTATGGAGGAGGCAATCTAATTCTGCATTATTAGGTAAAACACTTTAAAAATAAATCTATCTAACAATCTGTGGGATAAACCAAAGTTCTAGAGGGAAATGCTTTTAACAATTAATATTATTAAAAGAAAAAAATTCATGTAATCATTTTATGCAATTATTACTGGATGTTATTCTTTAATAAATAAAAAACAGAAGTTAATAAAATTGAAATCAGAGTTTAAGAAAAAATAAAA
>SJYX01003467.1:12493-62502 GCA_006410675.1 Oreotragus oreotragus
GGCAGGAGGAGAAGGGGACGACCGAGGATGAGATGGCTGGATGGCATCACGGACTCGATGGAGGTGAGTCTGAGTGAACTCCGGGAGATGGTGATGGACAGGGAGGCCTGGCGTGCTGCGATTCATGGGGTAGCAAAGAGTCGGACACGACTGAGGGACTGAACTGAACTGAACTGGATTTCCTCCCCCAGCCTTGTCTTCACCCTTGTACTCGTTACTGTCTACCCACCGCATAATACCTAGAGCAACTCTCCTGAAATCCAAGTCAGATCCAGTCATTCTTCTGCTTAGCATCTAAGGCCTTCACAACCCTTCAGTATGAAGGCCAATTCTATTCTCCTCACCTCCTGAATAATCTCCTGTTTTTTATCCCTTAGTCACTCAACTCCTATCACATTAGTATTCCTGGAACCCATGAAGCATACTTCCATCTCAGGGACCTCTTTCTTGCTGTTCCCCCTGCTTAGAATACTCTAAGATATCTGATCATCTTGTTCCTCATTTTCTTCAGATCTCTGCTTAAAATCACCATTCCAGGTGATCATATTCCTGATTCCCACCATGATCTTATTCTCCTCATCCTATCTCATTTCTTCCATTGTACTTATCACAGAAAGCATATACCATAAAGACATCTTTGTTTTCATACACATGTCACCACATACACACACTAGAATGTAAGCTCTGCAAGGCCAGACACTTCGTTCTATCAGAGCCTAGGACCATGTGAACACCTAGTAGTCACTCAATTAAATTTTGCTTAATTTTGCTTAAGGTAGCATGGGGCCCTCCTCTCTTCCTTGCTCTGGTCTTTGCTATATATTCATTGCAGAATTCAGTTCTGCATTTATCCATTATTATTTTTGGACTAATTTTGAAAAATTCTTTAAATGAAAGCATAAGTGACATGAGTCTGTGATAGTGATGAAAGTGAAAGTGTTAGTGACTCAGTCCTATCTGATGCTTTGCGACCCCATAGACTGTAGGCAATGGCACCCCACCCCAGTACTCTTGCCTGGAAAATCCAATGGACAGAGTAGCCTGGTGGGCTGCAGTCCATGGGGTCGCTAACAGTCGGACAGACTGAGCGACTTCACTTTCACTTTTCTCTTTCATGCATTGGAGAAGGAAATGGCAACCCACTCCAGTATTCTTGCCTGGAGAATCCCAGGGATGGGGGAGCCTGGTGGGCTGCCGTCTATGGGGTCACACAGAGTCAGACACGACTGAAGTGAATTAGCAGCAGCAGACTGTAGCCTGCCAGGCTCCTCTGTCCATGAAATTCTTCAGGCAGGAATACTGGGGTGTGTTGCCATTCCCTTCTCCAGGGGATCATCCTAACCCAGGGATCAAACCTGGGTCTTCTGTATTGCAAGCAGATTTTTTTACCATCTGAACCACCAGGGAATCCCTTATTGTTTTAGTTGGCATATTGCCTCAAGTTTCTAGATTAAAAGTGATGAAAGGTGGTATTCAGCAAATGTTTATTTTATAGAGGAAAGAAGAGCATTCACATTAGTGTGAATCTTGGCATATTTTCTATGGTTCTGAACCTAATCACATCCCATCTCCTATTTTCTTGTGTATGACATTAAGTCAGTGAAAGTTGATTGACTCTCTTACAATGGATTTAAGCAGTGCAGTGAGCTTCCTTAAGGTAGCATGGGACCCTCCTCTCTTCCTCACTCTGGTCTTTGCTATATTTATATGTCCTTGTTTAGTTGTTGCTTTGAAATGCTGTCTAATTATGCCCTCCTAACATAACTAATTTCCATAAGCCACACATAAAACCCTAATCATTTCTGTAGTCAAATTTTGCCTCAACAAAGTGTAACCTCCTCAAGGTCAATGGCTATATCTTGTTTTCTTTTTAGCTTTCACCTCACATAACTCATATCAGTTTTTCTCCCAACGTGAGACCACATGAGTCATGGGGGTGCGAACCATGGCTCAAGAAGTAAAAGTCACATTAAAAAAGAAATTATCTTGTTATTTGAGACTTCAGGGAAGGTTTAGCTCCAAAGCAGATGCTGAAATGTTTCTTCCTGTGGTCATTGATATCCTTTAAGCAAACTCCTTATTACATCTTTCAGTTAATCCTGCTTATTATTTTGATGATTATCATGGGTTGCTAATTTAGGTCACTGAGAACAGAGAAATACAGATTACCCACATCTTTAACTTTTTTTCGAAGCCGATGTATATTTATTATGGAGAACTTTGATAACATAAATGAGTGAAAGAGAAAAGTAAAAGCATTCATGATCCATTTCCTAGGAATAACCATGATTAGCATTTTGGTTTGTGTCCTTCCTTTGTTTGATCATAACGCGTTTATTGCTTTGTTCCTGATGTTAATTTTTTCAACTTATTTACACAAGTAATATGTCATTCTCCTTTTGGAAAATATAAATACCATAAACAAAAAGAAAGGGGCCATCACTGATAATCTCACCATCCAGAGATCTCCACTGTTAACATTTTAGGAAATATCTCTTTATAATTGCACTTACACATATACTCATACATAAAAATTATAGAGTACATATATTGTCTCTACTAAAATGCTAAAATATAATATTTCATCACTTACTAAATCACACCATTAAGTATTTTTTACATCATCGTGTTTTTCAGACTCCATATTTTCCCATTATGTGGATATACCAGAACCTATTTTTCATCCCCTGTTATTGAATATATCATATGTTGTTCCCTATATATTTTTTCTATTTAAAGTGCACAATGCATGCAAGAACACATTCTCTTTTTTTATGTTTATGAAATTTGTGGATATGGAATAACCGGGGAAAGATAGCAGACTCCTCTGTACTTTTCTCTCTCTCTTTTTAACTTTTCATAATATTTTCTTGGTCATATCTACATACAGAACATGAATGTCTCCTACTGAATCTTTTTCTTTATAAAATATTCACCAATATAGGGCACTTAAACTTGATTGATCCCTGCTATTTATCAGGCAAATATAGTATGGTATTAAACATGGCTTTAGTTGCATGGACGTTTTGATAGTTCAGCACAGAAGTGGATTCTTGCTGAATCAAGCAACCTCACCAACTTCCCCAATTCCAGATACCTTGACAGGCAGTCATGTTAACTCCAAGAATGTTTAAAAATTAAATTGAACATATTAAATTTATGAGAAGTATTTTGTGCTGGCCTTATATGCTCCAGAGTTTCTTCGATCCACATTAATTTGATACTATAACCATTTTTACTAGGTAATAATTGCTAACACAGCATAATCTGCCAAGTCTCACACATGCATAAGTAAATATACTTATTGTAATTTTGACCTTTCATCTCTTTTGGCTCCTTAGGGCAAGACAATAGGAATCTTAAGCAAAGAAACCCAAAACAGTTCCTTCCAAACTCATTAGGTAAAAAGAGGAGAAAAGTCAGTGAAGAGGCCACACTGCCTTGTACCTGAGTGCAGGTGAGATGCGCAAGGATTGATATACGTGTTGTCATTTTCTGGACCATTAAAAATCCTGTCACCTCTGGAATGAAATGCTGCAGTGATTTACCAGCAGATGACATAACATCGCGCTATCATTTAGAAAGAGAAATGAGAAGCACAGATATTGAACTGAACATATTTTTAAGTTTATCACCTTAAAAAATAAGATATTCTGTGCGGAGAAAAACGTGTAAATTTATTCTCACGGATCAAGTACTTCATCTAAATCATTTTGATTTAAATGACAAACTAAGCTTTGGAGGAATAAACAAGTGAATGAGAGAAAAGCTTTTAGCAAGAGAGCCAAGAGAATGCCTGGTAACAAATTGCAAGCTCTTTGAGATAGGTTTTCAAGGCCATTTAAGCGATTATTTTTTTTTCCTGTTCTTAAGACTTCATTCACCTCTAGAGTAAGCCAGAGTAAGATGACACCAAAACAATCATTTTTTTTTTCACATAAGCTTCTTTATATGACCCAGAAGTAGCAAAGCCTCAGTAATAGCAAGCACCTGCCTGTGACCCATTCAAAAAGTTAAAGCAAAATACACATCTTTTTATTGTGATCTTTTTTGTGTGGTAACACAGATGTCTGAATGTGGTATAAGCAAGAGAGAATAAAATAGACTTTGAGGATTTTTTCCTTATCATAAAATAGTTCACTTGTATTTTGTCATAATGCATCAGAAATTTTATTATTTTTAAAAAAATGAATGTAAAATTTTGTAAAGATCATTTATATGCTGTGCTTAGTTGCTCAGTCATGTCTGACTCTTTGTAACCACATAGACTGTAGCCTGCCAGGCTCCTCTGTCCGTGGGGGTTCTCCAGGCAAGAATACTAGAGTGAGTTGTCATGCCTTCTTTCAGGTTGGTTGGAAAGGGGATCTTTCCAACCCAGGGATTGAACTCAGGTACACTGCATTGCAGGTGGATTCTTTATCATCTGGGCCAACAGGGAAGCCCAAAGATCATCTACAAATGTCTACAAATGGAATTGATACCTACTCAGAAATCACTTGTAGAATCTGAAGCTTTTCATGATTGGAAAACATAAATGTGTTTTATCATAACTGAAGATGCTCCATTTAGGGTTAAAACATGATTTTTGAAGTTTATATTAACTATTTCTGCAGCACTGGCCAGCTGGAGAGTGGCTGGTAGAGAATATGCTGTATGAAAGAATCACTGGGTGTTTCAGACCTGCAAGCACAGGATAAGACAGCTGAGATCTGTAAGATGAAAGAGGAGTGAATTTGTATTGTGTTGTTCTAGGAAAAAAAAATAATGTGCTAGAGAAGGCAAAGTCTCCAGAAGAATGCCTGGTACAAATACTGGGAATGTAATTTTATTTTATTTTATTTTTTTTTTATTTTTTTTTGTATTTATTTATTTTTTTACACGAACTCCCAAACATTAGTGTTTTGCCTATGTTCTCCTCTAGGAGTTTTATAGTTTCTGGTCTTACGTTTAGATCTTTAATCCATTTTGAGTTTATTTTTGTGTGTGGTGTTAGAAAGTGATCTAGTTTCATTCTTTTACAAGTGGTTGACCAGTTTTCCCAGCACCACTTGTTAAAGAGATTGTCTTTACTCCATTGTATATTCTTGCCTCCTTTGTCAAAGATAAGGTATCCATATGTGTGTGGATTTATCTCTGGGCTTTCTATTTTGTTCCATTGATCTATATTTCTGTCTTTGTGCCAGTACCATACTGTCTTGATGACTGTGGCTCTGGAAATGTAATTTTAGAGCACGATTTAGCCCTGGTCCCCTCTTCCTATCACTTGTACCAGAAACACACATCTGTTGAATAAGGCTAACTTGGAGGCCATATTTACATTTGAAGGCCCTGTTCTCTTGGATCCAACCAATTGTGTCAGGGATCACATGTTTAAGATTCCCTTTCTCAAAAAGCCAAAGAAAGAGACTCTAGTCAGATGGTTGTAGACAATGAAACTGGCTATAAGATCAGAGTTGGCTTAATGGCAAGTCAGTGTTACTGGAGTCTGTTGGATGAATCTGGCCTGTAAAAACAGGAAAGAACCAAATGTTTAGGGAGAAGAGATAAGAGTGAAGCCCAGAGAAAGTGATGGAGACAAAAACAATTGATGTTCTCCAGCTTATGAAAGTCCAGAGTCAGGTTAGCCAAGATGATCCTGCATCCTTTTAAGAACCCCTCTTCACCCCCACTCTGGAAGCTATTTTGTGTAGGTTTTCTAATCCTTCAAATAAAAAAAATCTTTAATCAAATAACTCAGAGTCATCTCTTTCCTTATCCCTGTCCTTCAGATGCTAAAACTAGGATGAATGAGTATAAGTTACAGGGAAACGGCTCTCATTGAGTGATGAAAACTGTCCAGACCCAGCAGTGATGGTTACTGAAGTGTTCAAGCAGGATTTATAATCCACTCCTTGCTATCACAGATCACTCCCCTGGAGTTGATTATGCTTGTTTTGTGTTGTTCCATTTATAATCTTTGGTTACAGTCAGAGCAGTGGTTAAGCTTGTCCCTAACTTTGTCCCCACATGACCCTCACCCTCACCAACTGCCCCCAGTTCCACCAGTAATTGCTTGGTCTGCATATGTTTTATTGGGGAAATGACTGTGTACACCAAAGCTCTTTGACCTTGTGAAGTTTTCTAAATCTCCTCTCAAAACCTTAATTTTGTCATCTATAAATTAGGTTCCCAGCCCCTTTCTAAAATCTTTGAGCCAGAAGTATTTCAGATGTCAGAATTTTAAGATGATAGATAGTTCATGATGCTCACATACTGTATTTTACATAGATGCTCACTGAGTTTGCACAGACACCCTCTAATTATGCTGTATCTGCAGTGAAATATTTGGATATCCACACCAACTGGAATAAAGACTGTAAATCAGGCTCACATCAACTCAGGTTAGATCTTGCTGTCAAATAAGTTGACCACAGAACCAATAAAACCCTTTTGTGCTTCAGAATCTTTTGGATTTCAGGACTGTGGTTAGGATTTGTGATCTAGAGTACTTACCTTCTAGGATGTTGTGAGAATAAAATATGACCATGTCTGTAAAGCAGTGGGAATGGGCTGGCCTGCGTGTCTACTGCCAGTGTTCAGTTACAGTGGTTTCTGTCTGTTTTCTCTTCCCTCTCAACCTTGAGTGACAACTTCAGGTCAGCCAAGCCCAAACTTTGTGAGAGGCTTCAAAATCAGCTCCATAGCCAGCTGAATTTTCTTTCTGGGGTGTTTGGCATGTAGCAAGCGTTCTGTGTTAACTACCATCACAACTATTTCCACCACTAGTAGGGGTATCATTATTATCTCTCAACCACAGAAGCCAAGTGCATAGCTATGATTTCTTTTTTAAGAAGATTTTGCATCCTAAGTGACATTTTTTACTGTCAATTCAAAAGCATAGAACAATGAAAGATCTGGAAACAGTAAAAAAAAAAAAAAAGTTTCTTTTATAGCTGAAAGGATAGTCAAAAGGCAACATACATACAAGTTTGCCTTCAAGGTCATTCTTATCTTGGCTGTCATCACACCATCAGATTTAATGAAAATTAGCCATTTAAGTCACAGATTTTGTTAATCTAAACCATACCCATGCATACCCTAAATGAGAATTTTTAACTCCTATGCCATTATTCCTAAGATGCTTTAAGACTGGAAAATAATCAAAACTCTTACAGGAAAGACTCTCCTTTCTTACCTTAGCAGTTTCTTATGCTTTGTAAAATGCTGCTTTTAAAAGTCCAAAACACTCTTGTGGTGTCCAAAGGAGGTAAAAAGTGCTGTCAGCATTGATTCAATCTTTCCGTCCCACCTAAGATGACCTACAGGGCTGGGAGTTTCTAGGTACTGCCCTTTCAAACATTTCAAATTGTTGAAATTCTGATAGAAATTTCATTTTTCTGCCTACCTCCTCCCTCAGAACTAATCACTAACTTCTCTTCTTTGGCAATCAACACTGACCCCAAATCTAAACACTATAAGATAAACCAGCAGAGGCTAATAAGGGAATTCTAAAAACAGAGAGTTAAATACTTTATAAACACTAACAGAGATTTACTAAGAGCACTCAAGATCAGCAGACAGTTTTAAGAACAGAGTCACAGATGATTGTCCATGTAGGCAAGGCCAAACCTTCCTGTGCCAAAATGATCTAATTTGTTGCATACCAACAAGAAAAGTATCTAAAAGCCAATTGATTTAATCTCATTAATGGTTTAACAGCCCCCCCGCAACCGAACCCACCCACAATCAGCACTGATGTGATAGATTTTCCACAAATTTGCCTCTAAATAAAAAGAATAATCAAATTTGGAATTAAGCAAATTACTTCGGCCTGCCATTTAAAAACAGCACAAGTAATCGAATTAGCTAAATTTATTAGGAGTAAATGTGAATGAACTCAGAAATTGAATTTGGGGACTAGCCCTGATGCAGTCTTTACATCAATATGACAGAGAACAAACCTACATGAAAATGCTTTGTCTTTCCAGAATCTGAAAATACAGAAAACAAACAGAGGATGATGTCCAGATAAAAATGACTGAGTTTTTTCCCCACATCATCATACAACAAAGAGTCCATATCTATTGGAATAACAAAGCCATTTTATGGTGTGAATTTACTTATGTCCTACGATTACTGATGGAGTCGAGCTTCTCAGCCTGGCCATATCTTTTTAGTATTTTGGAAGCATTTTGAACTTTTTAGAAAAATTTCCTGATTATTCCCTGCTGGTCCCCTGGTCCACTGTTATGGCTTAGATTTTTTTGTTCAGTTGTGATTGCCAAGGATAAGCAGTTAGCATTTAGTTTTGAAGGAGGGGTAAGTGGAAGAGGGAAAATGGTATTTCAGAGTCTGAATCAGGAAAACTGTTATCTGTTTTCATGTTTACAAAACAGCTGTTCTTTGTAACACTGGCACTATCTTATGGGCCCACATCAGTGTCATTTAGGTAACAGGCAAAGAGAACTGATTTCAGCCCAGATGCCTGATATGTGTATCATCACTGAACCCCCATGACTCCGTCACTATTATTCGTCACGACTCTGTCACTATTATTGTCCCACTTTACAGATGATGACCGTCAACGTGGGACAGCTCCTCTAGGCCCTCCTGCGCCTGCGCAACCCGAGGAGCAGGGGCTGCGCAGGCGCAGGAGGGCCTAGAGGAGCTGTCCCACATTGACGGTCAGGAACTGCGGTGGTAAGGAGATACCCCTCGTCCAAGGTAAGGAGCAGCCATGAAGAGACAACCCACGCCCAAGGTAAGAGAAACCCAAGTAAGATGGTAGGTGTTGCAAGAGAGCATCAGAGGGCAGACACACTGAAACCATACTCGCAGAAAACTAGTCAATCTAATCACACTAGGACCAGGGCCTTGTCTAACTCAATGAAACCAAGCCATGCCTGCAGGGCAACCCAAGGCGGGCGGGTCATGGTGGAGAGGTCTGACAGAACGTGGTCCACTGGAGAAGGGAATGGCAAGCCACTTCAGTATTCTTGCCTTGAGAACCCCATGAACAGTATGAAAAGGCAAAATGATAGGATATCAAAAGAGAATCTCCCCAGGTCGTTAGGTGCCCAATATGCTACTGGAGATCAGTGGAGAAATAACTCCAGAAAGAATGAAGGGATGGAGCCAAAGCAAAAACAATACCCAGTTGTGCATGTGACTGGTGATAGAAGCAAGATCCGATGCTGTAAAGAACAATATTGCATAGGAACCTGGAATGTCAGGTCCATGAATCAAGGCAAATTGGAAGTGGTCAAACAAGAGATGGCAAGGGTGAACGTCGACATTCTAGGAATCAGCGAACTAAAATGGACTGGAATGGGTGAATTTAACTCAGATGACCATTATATCTACTACTGCGGGCAGGAATCCCTCAGAAGAAATGGAGTAGCCATCATGGTCAACAAAAGAGTCCGAAATGCAGTACTTGGATGCAATCTCAAAAACGACAGAATGATCTCTGTTCGTTTCCAAGGCAAACCATTCAATATCACAGTTATCCAAGTCTATGCCCCAACCAGTAATGCTGAAGAAGCTGAAGTTGAACGGTTTTATGAAGACCTACAAGACCTTGTAGAACTAACACCCAAAAAAGATGTCCTTTTCATTATAGGGGACTGGAATGCTAAAGTAGGAAGTCAAGAAACACCTGGAGTAACAGGCAAATTTGGCCTTGGAATGCGGAATGAAGCAGGGCAAAGACTAATAGAGTTTTGCCAAGAAAATGCACTGGTCATAGCAAACACCCTCTTCCAGCAACACAAGAGAAGACTCTACACATGGACATCACCAGATGGTCAACACCGAAATCAGATTGATTATATTCTTTGCAGCCAAAGATGGAGAAGCTCTATACAGTCAACAAAAACAAGACCAGGAGCTGACTGTGGCTCAGATCATGAACTCCTTATTTCCAAATTCAGACTTAAATTGAAGAAAGTAGGGAAAACCGCTAGACCATTCAGGTATGACCTAAATCAAATCCCTTATGATTATACAGTGGAAGTGAGAAATAGATTTAAGGGCCTAGATCTGATAGACAGAGTTCCTGATGAACTATGGAATGAGGTTCGTGACATTGTACAGGAGACAGGGATCAAGACCATCCCCATGGAAAAGAAATGCAAAAAAGCAAAATGGCTGTCTGGAGAAGCCTTACAAATAGCACTGAAAAGAAGAGAGGCGAAAAGCAAAGGAGAAAAGAAAAGATATAAGCATCTGAATGCAGAGTTCCAAAGAATAGCAAGAAGAGATAAGAAAGCCTTCTTCAGCAATCAATGCAAAGAGATAGAGGAAAACAACAGAATGGGAAAGACTAGAGATCTCTTCAAGAGAATTGGAGATACCAAGGGAACATTTCATGCAAAGATGGGCTCGATAAAGGATAGAAATGGTATGGACCTAACAGAAGCAGAAGATATTAAGAAGAGGTGGCAAGAATACACAGAAGAACTGTACAGAAAAGATCTTCACGACCCAGATAATCATGAGGATGTGATCACTAATCTAGAGCCAGACATCTTGGAATGTGAAGTCAAGTGGGCCTTAGAAAGCATCACTAAGAACAAAGCTAGTGGAGGTGATGGAATTCCCGTTGAGCTGTTTCAAATCCTGGAAGATGATGCTGTGAAAGTGCTGCACTCAATATGCCAGCAAATTTGGAAAACTCAGCAGTGGCCACAGGACTGGAAAAGGTCAGTTTTCATTCCAATTCCAAAGAAAGGCAATGCCAAAGAATGCTCAAACTACCGCACAATTGCACTCATCTCACACGCTAGTAAAGTAATGCTCAAAATTCTCCAAGCCAGGCTTCAGCAATATGTGAACCGTGAACTCCCTGATGTTCAAGCTGGTTTTAGAACAGGCAGAGGAACCAGAGATCAAATTGCCAACATCCGCTGGATCATGGAAAAAGCAAGAGAGTTCCAGAAAAACATCTATTTCTGCTTTATTGACTATGCCAAAGCCTTTGACTGTGTGGATCACAATAAACTGTGGAAAATTCTGAAAGAGATGGGAATACCAGACCACCTAACCTGCCTCTTGAGAAATCTGTATGCAGGTCAGGAAGCAACAGTTAGAACTGGACATGGAACAACAGACTGGTTCCAAATAGGAAAAGGAGTACGTCAAGGCTGTATATTGTCTCCCTGCTTATTTAACTTATATGCAGAGTACATCATGAGAAACGCTGGACTGGAAGAAACACAAGCTGGAATCAAGATTGCCGGGAGAAATATCAATAACCTCAGATATGCTGATGACACCACCCTTATGGCAGAAAGTGAGGAGGAGCTAAAAAGCCTCTTGATGAAAGTGAAGGAGGAGAGCGAAAAAGTTGGCTTAAAGCTCAACATTCAGAAAACGAAGATCATGGCATCCGGTCCCATCACTTCATGGGAAATAGATGGGGAAACAGTGGAAACAGTGTCAGACTTTATTTTTTTGGGCTCCAAAATCACTGCAGATGGTGACTGCAGCCATGAAATTAAAAGACGCTTACTCCTTGGAAGAAAAGTTATGACCAACCTGGATAGTATATTCAAAAGCAGAGACATTACTTTGCCGACTAAGGTCCGCCTAGTCAAGGCTATGGTTTTTCCTGTGGTCATGTATGGATGTGAAAGTTGGACTGTGAAGAAAGCTGAGCGCCGAAGAATCGATGCTTTTGAACTGTGGTGTTGGAGAAGACTCTTGAGAGTCCCTTGGACTGCAAGGAGATCCAACCAGTCCATTCTGAAGGAGATCAACCCTGGGATTTCTTTGGAAGGAATGATGCTAAAGCTGAAACTCCAGTACTTTGGCCACCTCATGCGAAGAGTTGACTCATTGGAAAAGACTCTGATGCTGGGAGGGATTGTGGGCAGGAGGAGAAGGGGACGACCGAGGATGAGATGGCTGGATGGCATCACGGACTCGATGGAGGTGAGTCTGAGTGAACTCTGGGAGATGGTGATGGACAGGGAGGCCTGGCGTGCTGCGATTCATGGGGTCGCAAAGAGTCAGACATGACTGAGCGACTGAACTGAACTGAACTTACAGATGATGAAGCCGAGACCCCAGAAATGTTAGATCACGTACCCTGTGTCATTCAGCTATATGTGATGAAATTAAAATTCATACTATTATTTTCTGAGTTTGAAAACTGTTATTAAAAGTTGATCAACAAATACTAATTTAAATGTTTATATTTTACTTAAAATAGTTTAATTTTCACTCTTAATAACAGCAGTGATAATCTACTTGCTTTCTACTTTCAGTCCCAATTTTCCTGCACTACTTTCATTTCACAGCAATCTGGGGTGTTGGTAGTAAGAACAGTTGCCATTTTATTTTACAGATGAAGAGGCAGAGACTCAGTGAATTTAAGTAACATATCTAAAATCACACATTTATAAGTAAATGTGCATCTCAAGACCAGTTCAAATCCTAAGATTTGTACTACCCTCCATGGCCTCCTCTTTCCAAGGACAATGAAAACAGAATGAAGAACCAAGGTCTATCTTCTCATCTCTGATATCTAAATATAACCAGGTCTCTAAGGTTTTATTTATTTAGAGAAGGGAAATAATTCTATGGCAAATGGTTGGTCACTTCATTCAAATTAACAAGAGGAGATCAGCTATTCTGTGGTCTCAGTGTTGATCTGACACAAAGTAGATTGTCACGTGGTCCTTCTGGCAGGACCTGTAGGCATAATCCTCCTAGAGATGAAAAATGTCACTATTGTAAATTACTCTCTCAGTTTATTTCATAAAGCCTCTGGGTTACAATTTAATCTCACCTTTGCTCAGCTCCTCAGGGGCACCAGTTGCTTTCCTGATTTACAGGGAAAGTGTTAAGCTTTGGTTTCCTTAAGCCACGAGACCAAAGCCGTCAGAAGCAGAGACAACAGGGATCTGACAAGGCCAGGAGGAAATTACACGTCCTTCTCCTGTGTACCTGCCTGAATGTTTATGTGGGATTGGGGAAGGACAAGATGCCCTTCCTCCTGTGAAGTCTCTGCTGATCACAGAAGCAGATTTCAAATAATCTTTTCCATTTTGCTCCTCTGGGCTCCTTGGCTTTGTAAACTGTCAGCAAAGCTGTCAAAGTGGAGAGCTAAGATCTTGCAGTCTTTCTGGGCGGATGCTGCTGGAATCCTGTCTGTGCGATGGCAGATGCAGAGGCTGGAGCAAGAACTAACTGCGTCATTCCAATAGTGCTGAATTCCCCAGGCTAATTAGGGTTTCACATTCTTCTATAACAGTGAGTTAAAAAAAAAAAATGATAGCTACTTGGAGATTCCATTAGAAGCAACACACTTTCAATGTGCCTGAAATTGCTCAGGTATTGTTGCNGGCTGGAGCAAGAACTAACTGCGTCATTCCAATAGTGCTGAATTCCCCAGGCTAATTAGGGTTTCACATTCTTCTATAACAGTGAGTTAAAAAAAAAAAAAATGATAGCTACTTGGAGATTCCATTAGAAGCAACACACTTTCAATGTGCCTGAAATTGCTCAGGTATTGTTGCCAATAGGTAAAAGGAAACCTTCCTCTCTTGATTTGAGGCTATAAGTTATCTGTTTCACTGCAGATCATCTGCTGTTCTTACCTCCAACCAGAGATACAGGGAAGCACTTTCATCAGTCTCTGGGACAACACAGTCTGCCATGATTGTCGATCATGCCAGGTCAGGAACCGAGTGCTGCAGAGCAGGAAGTAGGAGAGAGAAGCAAAATAGTAGCTGTTTTGTGGGGAGTCCTTCCTATGTGGTTGGCCCAGGTAGAAAGAATCAAGTCTCTGATTTCACTTTGTGTGTGTGTTAGTCACTGAGTCATGTCTGACTCTTTGAGATGCTCTAGACTGTAGCCCACCAAGCTCCTCTGTCCATGGGATTCTTCAGGCAAGAGTATAGGAGTGGATTGTCATGCCCTTCTCCAAGGAATCTTCCTCACCCAGGATCGAACTCGGATCTCCCACATTGCAGGCAGATTCTTTGACTGTCTGAGCCAGCAGGGAAACCCTGATTTCACTTTATCTTCCTAATAACCCTATGGAAGAGATATGACTCTTGACCCCATTTCACAAGTTCAGAAAGCTGAGACTTGTCCATCAGCAGAGTAAGTGGTGAAAAAAATAATTTGAATGTTTTATAAGTAGTCAAATAAAAGGTGCAAAATTTTCTTCTTTTTAATGTGAAAACTCATCCTTTGAAGTGTAAATTCTCTGCCAAGGAAACCGCATTCTTTTTATTTCACAATATTTTAAGTAGAATCATTTTATTTTCTTAGCCTCCATTTATCTTAAAATTCATTTTCAATAGAGCAGATAAAATATATATATAGAAGGAATGACTTAAAAACTGGCACTGATTATCCTGACGGATTGGACACCATAAATAAATACATAGCAGGTCAACATAATTACAAAATATCAAACCTATATGCATTCAGCCAAATGTCATTCAGCAAGTATTGGAGTGGCTAGATGTTAAAGCTGAAACTCCAATACTTTGGCCACCTCAAGCAAAGAGTTGACTCATTGGAAAAGACTCTGATGCTGGGAGGGATTGGGGGCAGGAGGAGAAGGGGACGACAGAGGATGAGATGGCTGGATGACTGTACATCACTGACTCGATGTACATGAGTTTGAGTGAACTCCAGGAGTTGGTGATGGACAGGGAGGCCTGGCATTCTACAATTCATGGGGTCGCAAAGAGTCAGACACGACTAAGCGACTGAACTGAACTGAACTGAGTGTCAAATCCATATTAGATAATAAGGACTCATTAATAAAAAGATAGGTAACTTCCTTTTTTTCCCATGGAGCTTATAGAGAAAAAATACATTAAAAATGTATCATTTTGTATGAATAATTTGGTGTGTCTAAAGCTGACAAATTGAAATGAAACAAAAGACACTAGTAGTCAATTTTTATATCAGAAACTTTCATCGAAAAGAGCACAAAAATGTGGGTTATGCAAAATAATAGCATAAAAACAATTTTATTAAGAAAAATGGTCACTATAATGCTTAAGAAGTAGTTATTAAAAAGAATTTATGAGAAAATGAAAGAAAAGAAAGTATGTGATAATATGATGAGCTATAATAAATATGCAACATCCAAAACATTTTTTGATGAGCTTCATAACCATATGTCAGGCTCTTCACTCTTGTGTCTTATTAGAATCCAAACAGGATGCAGAATGAACATCTCGTTGCACATATGCTACATGTACACTTGACTCTCTCTGTAGAAAATACCTTTCAGCATATGATGTTTTTCTGATGCATTTGGGGTTCAGCAATGAAGGACATAGTTCAGTTATTTCCTAAGTTTGAAGGAAAAGGTTTAGAAAATGAAATCTAAGCCAAGCAGTTTCTGTTACCCAGAGAGATAAACCAAAAGCACAGATGCAATGTTCTTCAACTGCTTAATGGATTTTGAATCATTTTACAAAGACCTCACAGAGCATACCTCAATTTAGAAGAATAACCATGAGGCCTCCAATTAGAACTATAATTAAATGTCATTTGGGGACTAATAACCAAGCTTGAGGCATTGTCTGAGTTGATGACAGTGGGGAAGGGATGAAGTTATGCAGTTCAGCTTCTGGTCAGAAATGCCAGCTGATCATTAGACTCCAGTAAATTTCATGCACCAATGTATTTATTGCTACTATAAACTGAAAATATGAAGGGAAGGAAAAGTAGAGATCTATTGATTGCGTGATGGGCCTTGGAAGTTCATTTTTATATCCATTATTCCTTGATAACAACTGTGCCCTCTAGTTTTACCCACTCAAACATGTTTCCATTTCTACCCTTTTGTGAAGATGAGCATAAAATAAGCATGCAAAAAAAATTTTGTATCCACACACGAAAGTGTAATTTTTGTCCTAGGACATCAATCAGGCCTCAAATCTCTACCCCATTGTGGAGACCTAGGGTCCTTTAGGTCTTGGGGTCTAGATCTTGAGAAGTTCAGACATCTTTGCTATCCTTATTTCCTTGGAAAAGATGGGAATTCTCAACCAGCTCTTGAGATAAGTTGTTTAGCTATACATAAGTCCAGAAATGCTACTCTATGGGAGGAAAAACAAAAGTGAAAGTCACTCAGTCATGTCCGACTCTTTGCAACCCCATGGACTATACAGTCCTTGGAATTCTCCAGGCCAGAATACTGGTGTAGGTAACTGTTCCCTTCTCCAGGGGATCTTCCCAACCCAAGGGTTGAACCTAGGTCTCCTACATTGCAGGTGAATTCTTTACTAGCTGAGCCACCAGAGAAGCCTGCAGTTCAGCTTCTGGTCAGAAATGCCAGCTGATCATTAGACTCCAGTAAATTTCATGCACCAATGTATTTATTGCTACTATAAACTGAAAATATGAAGGGAAGGAAAAGTAGAGATCTATTGATTGCGTGATGGGCCTTGGAAGTTCATTTTTATATCCATTATTCCTTGATAACAACTGTGCCCTCTAGTTTTACCCACTCAAACATGTTTCCATTTCTACCCTTTTGTGAAGATGAGCATAAAATAAGCATGCAAAAAAAATTTTGTATCCACACACGAAAGTGTAATTTTTGTCCTAGGACATCAATCAGGCCTCAAATCTCTACCCCATTGTGGAGACCTAGGGTCCTTTAGGTCTTGGGGTCTAGATCTTGAGAAGTTCAGACATCTTTGCTATCCTTATTTCCTTGGAAAAGATGGGAATTCTCAACCAGCTCTTGAGATAAGTTGTTTAGCTATACATAAGTCCAGAAATGCTACTCTATGGGAGGAAAAACAAAAGTGAAAGTCACTCAGTCATGTCCGACTCTTTGCAACCCCATGGACTATACAGTCCTTGGAATTCTCCAGGCCAGAATACTGGTGTAGGTAACTGTTCCCTTCTCCAGGGGATCTTCCCAACCCAAGGGTTGAACCTAGGTCTCCTACATTGCAGGTGAATTCTTTACTAGCTGAGCCACCAGAGAAGCCCATTGCAGGGGCAGGGGCAGGGGGATGCAAGTTTTGAGAGAGCTTTACAATTCCTTTGCTTTACTTTAAGATTCTTAGAAAAGAAACACACAGAAAACCAGAACGTGTCTTTAATCTTTGGACTCAGTTGCTTCAGCCAGTCTTCCCAGGTGGTGCTAGTGGTAAAAAATGGTAAAGAACCTGCCTGCCAATGCTGGAGACATAAGAGTTGCAGGCTTGATCCCTGGGTCAAGAAGATCTCCTAGAAGAGGAAATGGCAACCCACTCCAGTATTCTTGCCTGGGAAATCCCGCGGACAGAAGAGCCTGGGGGCTCCAGTCCATGGGGTCCCGAGGAGTCGGACACGACTGAAGGAATTTAGCATGCACACTTCAGCTGGAACCGAGATCCCACTGCTTCTCCAAAGGTCTATCTAGAAATCAGAAACAGAAATGCATAGCAGGAAATAACTCTAGACAATGGAATAAACTTGCGGTTAGAAGGGCATTTGAGGACATCATGTAAAAGAACCAAAGAAAAAAAAATCACTGTGCTTATTTATGAATAGATGAAGCAAGAAGGCATGGATTCAGGCTACTGTGAGGCCAGAGCAAAAAGTGGCTTCTGAGTAAATGGAAAGAAGTTGAGGAAGTTAGAGCATATAGGACGTGGGAGGATTCAAGCAGTCCCACAGGCACCTCCTGGCTTTGCCAGATCTATTTTGTCAAATCTGGCTTATGGGACCATGTGTTGGAGTGGACTTTGTGGGGAGTCTTATATATACCAGGTAAGTGACCAGATGTCTTTGCCAGTGTATAATAATTTCTGGGAAAGGGTTTTCAAAATTCAGGCCACATGACCCAAAATAGGAAACAACTCTTCTTGCTTTAAGGAAATTTATGGATAATTCAAGATAAGCCATCTGTGCAATAAGAAATACACATCCTACAGATGGTGAGAATCATAAGACATAATATTTTTAATAATGGCAACATTTCAGATGTATTGTATAAGACATATGTACATATGTTCCTCTGGTCTGTTATAGTGGTACTTGTATTTACACACCACATTACAACTCCATCTCTGATAAGGTGCTAGACACATAGTAAGCTATCAATAAGTCTGGAAGGAAGGCAAGAAGAAGGGAGGGAAGGAGAAAGGGGAGAAGGAAGGAAGGAACTTCAGGATTATCTTGGGTAGAGTATTTGTTATGTATATTAATTGTGACTGCCTCTATCTTTGTGTGTGTGTGACAGTTTCGATTAATGTGACATCATATTTTGACTAGTTTTGCTTTTAAAAAGATTTTAATTTATTTTTTATTGAAGTTTAGTTGCTTTACAATGTTGTTAGTTTCTGATATTCAGCAAAGTGAATCAGCTATATGTATACTTATATTCCCTGTTTGCCACCATAGAGCGTTGAGTAGAGTTCCCAGTGCTATACAGAAGGTTCTCATCAGCTATCTATTTCATAAATAGCAGTGTATATATGTCAATCCCAATCAGAAAGTAAAACATAAATATCACATATTTACATATCTATGTGAATCTAGAAAAATAGTATTTGTGAATGCTTAGTCGCTCAGTTGTGTCCGACTCTTTGTGACCCCATGGACTGTAGCCCTCCAGGCTTCTCTGTCCATGGGGGTTCTCCAGGCAAGAATGCTGGAATGGGTTGCCATGCCCTCCTCCAGGGGATCTTCCCAACCCAGGGATGGAACCCAGGTCTCCCGACTCTGGCAGATTCTTTACTGTCTCAGTCACCAGAAAAATGGCAGAGATGAACCTATTTACACATCAGAAATAGGGCCGCAGACAGAGGACAGACATATGGACATCAAGAGGGAAAGGGAGGATGCGATGAATGGAGGACTAGTTTTCTTTTAATCTCATGTGGTGTGCTGGAGCCAGCTTGCATGGCCACGTGTTCAATTTTCAGGAAATCTGTGAACCAGTTGTTGAACATGGCAAATCTAATATATTATATAAAATTGCAATTAAATCGATTATATCAAAAACAAAGGTTAAAAAAATGCTCAAACTTGTTGCTTCCAATTACTTTACTGCATTGTCCTATGATTTAGCCTCTTGGGGTTATTTACTTATGTTGTACCTGTTTAGGGGAAAAACTAAAATGGCATGCTGTTGTGATTATCTTCCCAACTCTACATCCAGTGAGGTCACATGGGTAGCCTGACTCTAGCTAAGGTAGCAATGTTCACTCAACAGAGACTGGCAAATACGACAAGTCAGGGCTTCTTTTGTGGGCGAGGAGGATGGTAGTTAAAGTTTTACCAACACTCGACTGAGCAGACATCTTGGCATTTCGTTGTGTCACTGTGCATTACCCCTTATCTTTTAGAACTGAATCTTGTTTCATTGGATGATGCTCCTTTCAGAAGAAACACTCTTTCCCTCCATTAGGTAGTTAGAGTGAGGCTTCCGATTATATACTCCCATTCCTGGGCCACAGATATAAGAATATCACCCAAGTTAGGCCAATCAAAATGACTCTTCCCCCTGACCATAGGGATAAGCCCAAGGATGAGCATCTGACCTACTCCAAACCAATCAGTTCTTCCCTGAGATTTTCTAGACAGATCTTGGGAATTCTCCTTTCCCTGTGGAATAACTAAGCTGGGATAATGTAAACCCAAGGCTTCTGTGGCCACACTTCCCCCAATATCCACAACACACGTGGGGCGTCCTGAAACCAGCCACAGCAAGCAGCAAACCTGTGAGGCAGAAGACAACCTGGAAATATCATCTGAGTCCCTGGGTTCAGACATGCCTGTTCACCCATAATCTTTCCAGTTCATGTGAATCAACAAGCTCCAGTTTTTGTTTAGCTTGTTTTGAATTGGGTTTCTGTTACTTGCAACTAAAAAGTTGTAAAAGAGTTGATTTGCACTTATCTGCTTATTTTCTCTTGTTGCCCCTGTTTCCTTGGTTGATCAGTTGTATGTATGTATGAGTTATATTTTGATTCTTTAAACTAATCTAGAGAAAAAAGCCATCCTAGGAAACCAGATGCAGTCATTCAGGAAATCCATAAATCTCTCTTAACCAGTGCTTCCAAGGTTTTGCTGCTGCCATGGGAATTGGGGTAATAAAATGCAGAGGTTTATCACCTTCAAACTCAAACTCTGCCAAGAAGAAACAAGGTTCCAACACTATGATTCATTAGTGTTGCTTCAGCAGAAGAGCCGTGTGATGGTGGGGATGTGTCTTGAAATGAAATCTTAATGAAAGGACTGGTAGGTCTGTTGTCTTGATTAAGTTACAGAAGCTGAAGTCCACCATTACTTAATAGCACAACTATGATTAATTGGTATAAAAAGGAAATTAGATAAAAGTAAAGGGAAACTTAGAGAAAAGAAGAATGGAGAAAAAAGACCAGAAACTATTAATGTCTCATTGTGCCCTTGTCTGGTGCAAACGTCCCTCTTTTAAGAATAATGCATTGAAATCCAGTGTTGCTTGCTTCTTTTGCTAGTATGGGCATTTACTAGAGGGTGTGGCCATATGTGGAGAAGGAAATGGCAACCCACTCCAGTATTGTCGCCCAGAGAATCCCATAAACAGTGGAGACTGGGAGGGCTACAGTCCATGGGGTCACAAAGAGTCAGACACGACTGATGCGACTTAGCACGTAGCACATAGTATGTGG
This sequence comes from Oreotragus oreotragus, assembly GCA_006410675.1. NCBI lineage: Eukaryota > Metazoa > Chordata > Mammalia > Artiodactyla > Bovidae > Oreotragus > Oreotragus oreotragus. The sequence goes on from SJYX01003467.1 coordinate 33,106, forward strand.
CCATCGGGGAAACCCCTAAAATCAGGTGGTCAAGATACCCCATCTTATGATTGGTCAGAAACCTTTTTGCCCAGCTGCCCTGACACTTAGTGAATAGTGATGGGACGTGGCAGTGGTGGAAATTATTCATAGGCTCAGCCACGTTGACTTGTAACAGGAGCATCCTTCATTCAGTGCCGGGGTATTGCTTGTACAAGATGGGAGTAGCAGAATTGTCTTCACCAAACTAGTTCTACACCATGATTTTAGACATTAGATTTCACTACATAATCTCCAGACCTTCAGACATCTCAAAGATTCCGTAAGCTACTCAGTATACATTGAATATTATTATTTTTTTTTACTGAAATCAGTCAGAGTCATTTTGTTCTTTATACTTTAGCATCTTGATTGATTCACTGAGGCAACACAGCAGCAGGATCATGGTTAGGAAGGCAGGGAGAAGCATTAAATCCAATGTGAGGGGTGAGGTCTGAAATGGAAGAGTAGGAAAATCCTCAGAAGTTGGGGTGTGTGGATGTCATCTGAGTGTATAGTTTAACAGACAGCCAAGAGTGCTCTATTGAAACACCTCCTGCTGGAAGGAGTGGTCCAATGGCTCAAAATTCTGGGCCATATCAGAAATATAGGATGCTCAGATCTTTCCAGACAAGAGAAATTAGAAAGTGGGACGGTCTCATAATGAATATGGTAATTTCCCCCCAAATTGGTATTTTAGGTGGAAATATTTAATTGTGGTAATACATCTGTTGAACTTTAAAAGAGACAGATAATAGGGTATAAAAGGTCATATTACTCATCACATACATTCTCTGTTCCAAAACACATTGCTCAGAACAAAACTGTTCAGCAAGCTATGACTGTATGTCTTGCATCTTAGGAGAAGGTAAAAATATAAGTAATGTGCATTTTTGTTAAATGACCATTTCCTATGAAAATATCCACTCATTTTTCTGTCTTCTTGGATTATTTTAATTTAAGTGAATTACTCTCATAAAGCAGAAATCATTTGCATATTTTTTCTTATTAATATTTAACAACACTTTCTCATCAAATAATGCTTTTCAAATCATTTACTTCTAGTTGGTTGTTTCTGTTTACTGTATCTCTGCATCACGTTACTCTTCATCTTTTCGTCATGAGTTGTATTTTTAGGAAAAGTCACCTAGTAGGTGATCATCTGGAGGCGCCACTCTTTCGTCTCTGCTTAGAGGATGTTTCTGCTTACCCTAAATGGACCGTGGTCAGCATTTCCTATTTTGCAGAGCAGGAGGTGATGAAAGTGTTGCAAATGAAAGTAAATCATCTGGCTTTAGGTACTGAGGGCAATTGCTCCCATAAAGAGGGATTTTCTCTGTGGGAGGGACATTTGCCTTGTTGGCTTCAATTCTGTCCTGAGATTGTATGAGAGTGTATGAGCTGGAAAGACTGTCATAACTACAATTATGGCAACTTTTGGACCTGCTAGATCCTCTGAGTTTGGCTGATCCAACTTTATCTAGCCAAAGTTTATCACCTTGGACTCTGATTCCTTTTGGGCTTCTTTCTTGTCAGAAGGATGAGATTAACAAAACTCCTGCTGATCCTGGAGTACTTACAGGTCTAAATCTACATGACTTAGATTTAAAAAAGACTCAGGGTGCTTGCAGTGAGAATAAGAATTTGACAGGAGAGGACTCAGCATATTCTTTGAGAATAACATGGAGAAGTAAATTATTTGGTGGCTTATCTGATTTAAAGTGATGTTCCTCCTCTTTCTCTTCATTCTCCTGTGTGTCAGTTTTATACACTCACATGTTCTTGTAGAAAACATGAGAGTGGGAAGGTAAAGCAATGGCTGAGCTATAATGTGGTTCTCCTGATTAAAACTCCAACCCATGAAGCCCCATGTTTCACCCAGTGGTTGGCATCAGATCCCCATATTTGTGGTGATGTACAAGATATCACTCTCAACAATCAATCTGCCATAAAGTATAAACAAAGTGTTTGTTCCCTAACACTGGCATTTGAATGAGGTTGACTATAATGAAATACTGTCAGATATATGAGCTCAAGGATTGTCTTTCCTACTTCTGAAGTTCTGGTTCTATTAAATAATTTATGTTCACAACTGAATGCACAAAGGACCCATAGATATTTATGGAGTTGAACTGAAAGTCGGGAACAGACCTTCTAAACCTAAGATGATGTGTAATTTGGATCCATCTGACAAATACTGAAATACTGAAAAAGCAAATGATATTCTGCTAAGAATGTGAACCTCAAATAAACTGGTGTATTTCTGAATCATAGGCAGGGTATTGAGACAGCCTTCCATCGCTCCTTTCTCTGACTGCATTTCCACCACCACTTACTCTAGAATCTACTGCACAGGCTACCCTACTTACATCTACTCCTGACTTTAAGACAAGGAATCATGTGTCACATAGTTGGGGCAGTAGTAGGGGTTGGAGTAACCATTGAAGAAGTTATCTTTCAGTCCATATATTACTTGTGTGAATGTAAACAAGCTAATGCTTTTACTCATCCATTCACTGAACTTATAGTACTTGAAACTGTCAGGAAAAGAGATACAAAGATGAATTATGAATGGTGACTTTAAAGTAGGGAGACAGATAAGTAGACAGATAATAAACTGTTAAGTGAGTAAGACCAAGGCAATCACTAACTTCAATACGGTTAGTGTAGTAGGACCTGCAGGTAGACACAGGCTACAATAAAGGCCATTTAGCCTAGTGGTTAGGGGTTTCAGTCTGGTCTCCGATCCTGACTCTTCTACAAACTAATTGCGATAAACTTGAGGCAACTTCCCTGGCCATCCTGAGCACTACTGTCCTCGTCTGTGAGAGATATTATATTATTCACTTTTCAGAATATTTTTGAGGATTAAATTAGAACAGCCATTGTGATCTTTTCAATCATGGCCTGGGGACTCCCTGGGGTCCCTGAGATTTTTTTCAGGAATCTGCAAGCTTAAAACTATTTTCATAATAATGTTAATAAATATTTACATTTTAACTCTCCTTTTATTTTTATAATAGTATTAGGATGATATATGCCTCTTCCCTGTTATTCTTTCATGAGTGTACAGTACAGTTTTTAAGAGGCCATGTGATGTCTCAATGGACTGAATACAGGAAAAGATGGAAAAACCCAGATGTGTTCTATTAAGACATCAAAGAGATTTACAGAAATCTATTTTTTGTCTTAAAGACATATTATTTTATTAAAATATAAATGTGACATGTTTAGCATCATTTTATATGGAAGTTGGTGGCTTAGACAATTAAAAAAAAAAAAAATCTGCCTGCAGAACAGGAGACTCAGGTTCGACTCCTGGGCCAGGAAGATGCCCTGGAGAAGGAAATAGCAACCCACTCCAGTGTTCTGGCCTGGAGAATCCCATGAACAGAGGAGAATGGCAGAGTACAGTCCATGGGATCACAAAGAGTAGGACATGGCTGAGTGACGAACCTTTCATTGTCAAATGGATATTTTGAAGTTTTCTCAGGTTTAATTTATAATATTGCAAATGATGATAGATGTGACCCACATAAACAAAAGCTCTTTGGTAGCCTTTCAAGGAGGAATGTAAAGGGGGCTAAAGAACAACAATTTTGAGAACAACTAAACTAGAACATTGGCTGATACTTATAAGAACTATCGAAAAATTAACTGTGACTATTACTGTTATTGGAGACCTAGAAGCTAGATTGTTGCAGTAGGGATTCTCTTAGAGACTCGAAAAAGCCAGTATGGTAAAGGAAACTTGAGGATTTAGTGCCTAGTTCAGCTCAGTTCAGTTCAGTCGCTCAGTTGTGTCTGACTCTTTGCGACCCCATGAAGCGCAGCACGCCAGGCCTCCCTGTCCATCACCAACTCCAAGCTGAGCTAAAATGAGTTGGTCTATTCTGTATGTCTGGATTTAAGAGGTGGCTCATAAATTAACCTAGATATTGGCCATATTTTCCACATTGCACTTATCATGGTGGGGTTACAGAGATGAGAGATAAGTGCTGGCATTGAAGCAGCTAAGAATTTACTTGGAAAGACAAAACTTTTACATAGAAAACTCATGGTACAAGATTATAAAACACGGGCTAGTATCAGCAGATGGATGATAAGTGGCAATAAAGGTCAAGTAAGTATTAGAAGATTTATAGAAGGTTATCACTGAGAGGACATGTCTTTTAGAGCAAATATTTTATTTTTATATTTTAAAATTATGTATCACATGAATATATTTTCTGAATTTATAGTTTAACAATTCTAAGTTTTTGCAGGGTAAAAGGTGACATCAAACATTTAGCTCTCTACCCAATCATCCTCTCCTGTCCTGAGATGATTGCCATACATAGTTTGGCAAATACATTTCCAGACTTTTTTCTATTCATTAAATATAGAGAAAAGAATAATACCAAAACCTAAGACACCGACCAAGTTCCAGATATAATCTGAACTATTGACCTAGATCAACTCATACATCTTCCCCAAATCCCAGAAAGCATTTACCATTGCTATTTCTCTTCACTAATGGGGGAGAATGGACAACCTGAAGCACAGAGAGGATACGAAGCTTGCTCAAGGTCACAGAGCTGATATGTGACATGATACCTTTCACTTAGAAAGTTAGACAGAGGAACACACATAAGAAGGTATATAGAACCACAGTGTTTTAAAATTTTGTTTTTATATAAATGGGGTTGTATCATCATACATGTTGCTGTATCATATACTCGCTTTTTTCACTTAGCAATAAAAACAGAACCTCACTTTATTTGACTGAACAGTTTCATAATCTTCTTGTTCTCTATTTTTTCAAATTATAATTTGAAAAATTAATTTCTGCCTTAGTTTCTACTTTATTCTACCTTATAAATTCTAGATCATACATTCTTGATGGGGGTGATATCCCTAAAAGGGCAAATTTTAGTTCTTGGGAACTGAAAAACCTTGCTCATTTTTACATATAAACACTGATAGATAGACATACAGCAGCTCAACAAATATGTTCCGTAACTGTGATTAGGAAAAAATATTAAAAAGGCTTCTTAGTATAATGATAATATTTGTAGTTGCTTCCCTGGTGGCTCAGATGGTAAAGAATCTGCCTGCAATGCGGGAGACCTGGGTTTGACCCCTGGTTGGGAAGACCCCCTGGAGGAGGGCATGGCAACGCATCCAGTATTCCTGCCTTGAGAATCCCCATGGGCAGAGGAGCCTGGCAGGCCACATCCATGGGGTCGCAAAGAGTCAGACACAACTGAGTGACTAAGCACACAGCATTAATAGTAACAAGAATAATAGCAATGGTAATAAAAAGATCTAAAGATGTTCTTTGAGATGAACTTTGGAATTCACTTGTCAATTTCACCTGCTGATTTTTGCAAAGGAAGGCTGTGGAGACCAGAGAGATGACATGACTTGACCTAGGTGACATTGCAAATTAGGAGCAGATCTGGGATGAACACCCACTCTTGTCTTTCATTTGTAATTCTTTTCATTGTTCAGCCTATTCTGATTTATCTTGGCACCTTGTGTAGGAAATTTCTCCCAGGCTTTTCAGTACTACTGTATATTGGACAAGCCTAAGCACAGTCAGTTCAGTTACTCAGTCATATCTGACTCTTTGCAAACCCACAGACTGCAGCACGCCAGGCTTCCCTGTCCATAACCAACTCCCAGAGCTTGCGCAAACTGTTTTTGCTCTATTGATAAAAGAGTAGATAAAGATGATGTGGTACATATATACAATGGAATATTACTCAGTCATTAAAAAGAATTAAATAATGCCATTTGTAGCAACATAGGCAAACCAAGAGAGTGTTTTGCTGAGTGAGGTAGCTCAGACAGAGAAGGAAAAATACTGTTGTTGTTCAGTTGCTAATTTTGTGTCCAATTATTTGCAAACCCACAGACTGCAGCATGCCAGACTTCCCTGTCCATTACCAACTCCCAGAGCTTGCGCAAACTCATATCCATTGAGTCGGTGATGTCATCCAACCATCTCATCCTCTGTCCTCCCCTTTTCCTCTTGCCTTCAATCTTTCTCAGCATCAGGGTCTTTTACAATGAGTCAGTTCTTTGCATCAGGTGGCCAAAGTATTGGAGCTTCAGCTTCAGTATCAGTTCTTCCAATGAATATTTAGGGTTGATTTCCTTTAGGAATGACTGGTTTGATCTCCTTGCAGTCCAAGGGACTCTCAAGAGTCTTCTCCAACACCACAGTTCAGAAGCATCAATTCTTCGGCACTCAGCTTTCTTTATAGTCCAGCTCTCACTGGGCCTAAGCACAAGTTGCCCATAACCTCCCTCCCTAGTGCAGGGAGGCTGCATCTGAACCTGCCTGCTGACATCCATCATCTGACTTGTCCTTTTCTTTCCCCTGTTCCTTTTTTAGAACCTGGACAGTAAACAATGACATTAATTGGGACCCTCTAGATAATGGAAGAGGTAAACATGAGGGCCTCGGGGTGGGCTCCAGGCTCTACTGAAACTTACCATAAGTTCAGAAGAGAGGAGGACTTTTGGGTTATGTTTATCAGAAAACATAGATGTCTCTATAGAAGACACTGTAGAGGATGAGAGAAGATGAATATGGCAAGGGAAAGAGAAAATGTCCAGGAACAAGAGACGTGGAGCAAAAGGTGAACAGCCGCTGAAACTGGACTCATTATGCCTCCTTCCCTACTTATACATAATAAAGTAAACAAATCAAACAAAACTTTACCTTCTCATCACATTCATTCTACTTACCCATCAGTTCATACCTCTCCTGTATTTCTGCTGAACATCTAAGTAAAGGGCATGTTTGGACTGTTTTTTCTTCGATTTACCTTCTTTTCAACTATCTCTGCTGCTTTTGACTTTCTCAGGGAGGGGAATAGCAGGACTAAGACTTTAAAAAGAAAAAGTGGAGGCTCTTTTACTTAGCAGGTACCATCTGTAATTCTCTCTTGGCTATTGACTACACCAATCCCTGATGCCCACAGACCATTCTCCCTGGGTTCTTACAACTCTACCCTTGATAACTAGTCAGATGTGTTCCAGTGATCCCCACTCCCTTGGGGAGCCTCCTACCACACTGTACCAGGGTTACTATGGAACACAAGACAAATAACGTTACATCACTTCCAAGATTAGGTTATAAAACACACTGCAGATTCCATCTTGGTCTTTTCCTCTGTCTCATGACTTGCTCCAAGGAAAGTCACCTCCCCAGATGAAGCAACTCTATGACAAGGCCAATAAGCTGAGGCACCAAAGTTGCCTTCTGACAGACACGTGGGCGAGGATGAATGTGTGTGTGTGTGTGCTCTGTCACATCTGACTATTTTGCGACCCCAGTGACTATAGCCTGCCAGACTCCTCTGTTCATGGAATTTTCTAGGCAAGAATACTGGAGCAGGTTGCCTTTTCCCTCCCCAGGGGATCTTCCTGACAGAGGGATGAAATCTGCATCTCTTGTGTCCCCTGCATTGGCAAGCAGGTTCTTTAGCAGCTGAGCCAACAGGCAAGCTCCCTCCATGTGAATGAGGATGAATACAGGTCCTAAAGACCAGTCAAGACTTCTGATGATGGTAACCCCAGCTGACAACTCAAGTGCAACCTCAAAGAAACCCCGAGCCTTAGAAATTTTGTGAGATATTATGTTTGCTTCTTTATACTGCTAAGTTGGGGGATAACTTGTTACATAGCAGTAAATGCTAGTATACTTCCTCAACCTTGGCCCTAACAGAACATGCCTGGGGTTGCAGTCTCTTGCCAATGGCCCTTTCCTTACAAGTCTAACCTGGTTTTCCTTAGAAGTCTTCACTTAGTCCAAAGACTACATGCTCCTTGGCCTACCCTCTGTGAAAATGGAAAGCGCAGACTGCTCTGACTGCAGCTTTCTCTTCCTCTCCTTGATGAGGCAAGGAGCAGGCACCAAGCACTGTAACCCCAGACATCAGTGAACATTAATCTTCCAAGCATTCTTCTGTGCTTTATTTTAGGATGGGCCTGTGTGTTAGTTTTCTAAGGTGGTTGTGACAAAGTCCCACAAACTTGATGGCTTAAAACAACAGAAACTTATTCTCTAATAGTCTGAAAGCAGAATTCTAAAATCAAATGTCAGTAATGCCATGTTCCCTCAAAAAACTCTGGGGGAGACTCTTTCCTTTCCTCTTCCAGCTTCTGGTAGCTCCAGGTATACTTGGCTCATGGCTGCATAATTCCAATATTTGCCTCTCTCTTCACATGGATTTCTCCTCTGCTAGTGTCACTTCCTTTTCTGTCTCTTATAAGGACACTTATTGGATTTAGGGTCCATCTGGATAATCCAGGATGATCTCATCTCAAGAACCTTAATTATATCTGTGAAGACCGTTTTCCCTAACCAGGTCACATTCAACAGTTCTGAGGGCTACCATTCAGCTACAGTGTGTGAGTTCCTTTATCTCACCAGGTGGGGAAAAAAAAAAAAAAGGAAAAAAAGCATTATGATTATTCTTGGATTCCCCTTCATACAGCTTTCAGGAAGTTAATTAAGTACCTCTCTGTCTCATTTGCCTAGAGTTAAGGGTAAAGTGAGTGTGTATTCTGATTTATACCTGTTGACCAGTGTAATTTTTTAATAGTCCCTCCCTTGCTCTTATTTTGAAAACAGTCCCAGTTGGGATAAGTTACATGAGCACCCAAAATTAGGCTGTTACCCAACATTTAGCTAGTTTTGGGGGAAGGTGAATAAAACATTTCTTTGGAGTCTCTGGATGCTTAGTAACCAATGATCTAAAAGACAACAGAAAAAGTTTTATGTAACATACAGGTACTATTATTATTAATATTTATTTCCTTAAAAGTGAGTACCCCAAAGGTTTGGGGGTAACATATAGTTTGTGTCATGAGGAAGAAGAAAAAGAATAGAGACTGAATATTTCTATGACTGCATTTTTTAAAAACAGGGCTGAAAAGACCTGATGTGGAGAAAAATGTCAAGAAGACTGAGCAAAGTGCTCACCTCAAAAGTCCTTTAGAATTGCAGATTACACAAATAATGTTTCCCAGTAACAAACCCAGCATTCAATACATATATTGAATTGAATACATTCTCTATAGAGACCTAAGTTAATTTGTGGTATATTTTAGATTCCATATTAATTCTTGAACCAGACTTTGGAGGCATAAGGGAAGTGTGGGACACTAAAGCTTTTCTACACACAGGAGGCTGGTGGAGGTCATGAGGCCTGTTCCGGGAAGTCCCTGTAGGATCCTACTTGGTTACACAAGGAAAGGATTTGGGACCCTAAAGGTAGGGGCCACTAAGTTCCATATCTCTTGCTTAAACACATGATGGGTAAGAGTAAGCCTCAAGTAGGGGCAGGAACAATTTCAATAGCAAAGAAAGAGGCCAGATCAGTCAAACCATAATCTATGGAAAAACTGGCCCCATTGGGTTGATTGATCTCCCTCATGATGTTGGGACACTTCATTCCCAATTGCCAACATGAGTGGATAAGCCCAGGTGAGAAGAAAATGAGCATCGTCAGTGTTCTACAACAGAGGGGTCTCTGTTTTCATTATTTGTTTTGTTGTCCAGTCACTCAGTCACGTCGGACTCTTTGTGAACCCACAGATTGTAGCACGCCAAGCTTCCCTGTCCTTCACTATCTCCTGAAATTTTTTCAATCTCATGTCCATTGAGTCGATGATGCCATCCAACCATCTCATTCTCTGTCACCCGCCTCTCCTCCTGCCCTCAATCTTTCCCAGCATCAAGAGCTTTTCCAGTGAGTCGGCTCTTTGCATCAGGTGGCCAAAGTATTGAAGCTTCAGCTTCAGTGTCAGTCCTTTCAATGAATACTCAGGGTTGATTTCCTTTAGGGTTGACTGGTTTGATCTTGTTGTCCAAGGGATTCTCAGGAGTCTTCTCCAACACCACAGTTTGATAGCATCAATTCTTTGGTGCTCAGCCTTCTTTATGGTCCAATTATCATATCCATATATGACTACTGGAAAAATCGTGGCTTTGACTATGTGGACCTTTGTTGGCAAAGTGATGTCATTGTTTTTTAATAACACTTACTATTGAATTTTTCTTTCTATCTGCTCTATTCTGTTCACTTAAGAAAGATTTGCTGGGTCTCAGTTTCTTATGTGAAAACATAATATATATCCTCTGATTCTTACCTATTTGGGGGGATTATCACCTCTTCAATCAGTTACTTACTATTCATCCTCCCAAAATTAACTTAAATATTATTTCTTCCAATCCTCCATTCTGACAACACTTCACCCAACTCCTCCCAGGCAAACATAGTTACCCAGTTTACTTCCTTTGCTATAGGATAGTCATGGTTTATTATAATCACTTATTTAGTTGTGCATCTTGTCTTTTATGTTTTAAGTTGAGATAATGGTGTCTATTTGCTTGCTTGCTAATTTTTATTCATAGAATCTCACAAATATCTAGCACTCAATAAATATTTGTTGAATGACTGGAGAAGCCTGATACATGGATGGTTCTTACTCATTTGGGGATCATAGATACTTAAGTGGTGGGTAAAATCCATGGACCTTTTTCTTAGAAAACTTCAAGGGGTTCACAACTACCATCCAGTCTTGGTCATGGATTCTGGGTTAATAATCCTTAGGCTGATTGACTTATCAAGCCCCTACCAGCCCTGATATTTTAAGATTCTGTAATATCAAAAGTCTCCAAACCTCCCAGAATCTTAGCATCCTTTGATGCAAAAGCTAGCAGAGTTTGACATAGCCACAATTAAATATCATGTGGCTGTAAGTGATTGGTGCCCCCACAAAATAAAAGTCATTTCAAAGTGTAGAGTCATAAAGTAATGGAGGTTCTGATTTGGGAAGGACCTTCTCAGTGGAAAGAAATGGACAGATCATGCAGTCAATCCCTATTCAAAGCAAGAATCCTCTCTTTACCATGCCTAACAAGAGAACACTTATCTTGTGCTAGAATATAGCCAGATAAAAGAAACCACAATTTGTCATCAAGATTTGAAAACTGGTGGCCCATAGTTTGTATTTAGCTTTCAATGATAATTTTTTCCCCTCTCTGTAAGAGTGTTTTAAAATTCAGAGCATTTCATGCTTTTAAAAAGTCCACGTTTCTGGGTTTCCCCACAAAATCGTGAGATTGAAAAACACTTTCGCACATGGAAACGTGGAAAGAACTCTCCAGTTTGCCACAGTCTGGACCACTCCCACCTATATATCTAGTCAGATTCAATCATATACATTACCTTCCTAAGCTCTGTAAGTGAGGATATGCTGGAGATAGGGTAGGAAGCTCTGGTTATGGCATTCAGCAGTTTCCAGAGTGTAAATACCTCCACCACAGTCAGTGTTAATGGCAGTCTGAGGGCAGTCCCCTTGCTTTAAAATTTCTTAAAAGTTAACAATTCTTTTTCACAAATCAGTACAAGTTGGCAGAGCATACCAGTTATTTGTGATCTTAAAATGTTAGAAAAGCCAAGTTCACTTAAGTTGGATCCAAACTATATTTTCTGAAATTTCTACCTATATTCCCAGATCTTCCCTCTGTATCCATACGACACATTTTAGGTTTTATGATGAGACAGCTTTGTAATTATATGTGAAGGAGGAAGTATCACTGACTACTAGCAAAGCTTCAAATTCTATTTGTCATCTAATATTAGTAATTAATTAAGGTAGACAGTCAAAAACTGATATTACATTAGAAAAAGAACAGGAAGGAAAACCTTAGTGTGATAAGAGCAGTAACTCAGAGTGGTATGATTTTTATTCTGTGTGCTCTTTATTTAGTATTTTCCAATATTTCTAAAATAAATACATATTGTTTATGTAAATGTCTGCCTATAATCCCCAAAGGAAAATTGAATCATTTCAGTCTCATGACAGGTTTAGTATAGAGTTAAATGAGTTACACTTTACAGAGAGGAAACAAAATGCTTTTCAGATCAAAATGGGACACTGGTAAGCAAATTGGTATAAACTGATCCTGTTAGCTAAATGTCCCTACAAAATAGGAAAGGTAAAGGATTGAAAATGAAGCTAGAAATATTATGAGAGTATCCTGATATAGGAGAGGGTAGTAAGTTGCATTTTAAGAACCAGACAATAGCAAGACATGGAAACAACCTAAATGTCCATCAACACATGAGTGGGTAAAGAAGATATGGTATATATACTTACATATACACAATGGAATGCTACTCAGCCATGAAAAGGGATGGGAAAATGCCATTTGAAGCAATATATGGATGGACCTGGAGATCATCATACCAAGATAAGTAAGTCAAAAACAAACATCATACAACATCACTTATATGTGAAACGTAAAACAAAATGATACAAGTGAATTTACTTACAAAACAGACGCTAGACTGTGACACAGAAGACAAGTTTACCAAGGGGGACAGCGGGGGGGGGGGGACAAATTATGATTTGGGGATTAACAGACACACACTACTATATATAAAATAGGTAACCAACAAGGGCCTTCTATATTGCACAGGGAACCCCTACTTAATATCTTGTGATAAAGAACTGACTCATTGGAAAAGACCCTGATGCTGGGAAAGATTGCAGGCAGGAGGAGAAGGGGATGGCAGAGGATGAGATGGTTGGAGGGCATCACCGACTCGATGGACATGAGTTTGAGCACACTCCGGGGCTTGGTGATAGACAGGGAAACCTGGCATGTTGCAGTACATGGGATTGCAAAGAGTCAGACAATGACTGAGCGACTGAACTGAACTGAACTGAATAATCTAGAATAGAAAGAATTCGAAAAAGAATATATCTATCTGTCTATATTTTTTTGCTGAACATTTGAAACTAGCACAACAGTGTAAATTAACTACGAAGTGAAGTGTTAGTTGCTCAGCCATGTCTGACTCTTTGTGATCCCATGGATTGTAGGTCACCAGGCTCCTCTGTCCATAGGAGTCTTCAGGCAAGAATACTGGAGTGGGTTGCCATTCTCTTCTCCAGGGGATCAAACTTGGGTCTCCTGCTTTTCAGGCAGATTCTTTCCTGTCTGAGCCAACAGGAAGCATCACTAAAATTAACTATACTTAAGTTAAAAATAAACAAAAAAATTAACAGCCAGTTTCTACTTACCATATTTTTTTTCCTGATAGAAGTAGGTATGAAAAGTAGCTTACGTCCTCTATTTTGCCTCCCTTTAATAATAAATTAAATTTCACCACTTAGCAATAAATTAAATTTTGCCAGGACCACATTTTGGAAATTTTAGAGTTCTTTGACCTTGGGGTCATAATATCTTAAAGAGGTCTAAAGTCATATTGTAAATCAATTGCTTCTATTCACTAGAATCACACACATACAAAAATGCATACATCATTTCTGATCTTCTCCCTAGCACTTTCTTTAAAATTATAATGCCCAAATAGATTTCTAAATAAAAAGAAAATAACAAAATCTTCCCTTGTGTGACATGCCATGGTGATGATGTCTGAATTATATAAGCACTCAATAAATATTAAGTCAATTAACAAGTTCTCTGAATAGATAATTTTTTAAAACATCCCCAAGAGAAGACATTGCTACTCACAATGCATATCCAGAAAACTGATTGACAGCAGAATGATTTTCCTTACAAATAGAATATACTTTTACAGCTAAAAAAATAGGAGAATAGAATTAGTAGTCCTACCTATGATATCCTTTAAAGATAGGCTTGACTGAAGTCAAATCATACTAGAAGTGGTGATATAGAAGAATTAAAACATAATGCTTATAAAATTTTCCTCCTTTTAAAAAATGCCTATGTAACTCTGATGGGTTGAAATATGCAAAATAAGCTAACATCACTGAGTTAATTACGATTCTCAAAAGCACTAAAACTCATTAATCATATTTAGAGAATTTGTAGGAACCAATGTATTCTTCTGAAAACTGGTCAATCAAAGAGAAGAATTAAATCTATACAATCTGTACCCTAGAATATCTAACTAGTCCTGGAGCTAAAGTTCTTCTTCACAGACAAATTTTAGGTAATAAATGCATAAGGGATAATGCAATTAAAATATCACCATTGACATCTCTGAATGAAATAATAGATTAGATAACTATTAAAAGCTACTAAGACTGTTAGACGAAATGATGATGGAGATTCTTAAAAGGATAGATAACCCGTAACACCTGAACCCCTTCCTTAGTATTCACACCTCAAAAAGAGAGAACCAGACATGAGAAGCTCCCCATGTGATATAAAATAAATTTATAACCAACTCTGAAATATTGCTGCCTAAAAAGGAAATTTGAGACTAGCTGAATCCTTAGATCAAATTACCAGTTGATGATGGATTAAAGACCTAAATGTAAGACATGAAATGATAAAATTTCTAGAACAAAAAGAAACACAACACCCTCGGACAACACCTTTTTGGATCTGCTTCATAAGGCAAAAGAAATAAAAGCAAAAATAAACAAATAGGACCTAATTAAAATTAAAGCTTTTGCATAGCAAAGGAAACCATCAACAGAACAACATGATAACATATGGAATGGAAGAAAATACTTGCAAATGATATGACCAATGGGGGGTTAATATAAAAAATATATAAACAGCTCATAGAACTCAATATCAAAAAAGCAAATAATCCAATAAAAAAAAATTGGGCAGAAGACCTGAATAGAGATTTTTCCAAAGAAAACATACAGATGGCCAGAAGGTACATGAAAAGATGCTTAGCATCACTAATTATTAGAGAAATGCAAATCAAAAATGAGATATAACGTCACACCTGTCAGAATGGCTATCACCAAAGAGTCTACAAATAATGAATGTTGGAGAGGATGTGGAGAAAAGGGAACACTTGTACATTGTTACTGGGAATGTAAATTTGTGCAGTCAGTGTGGGAAACGGTATGAAGTTTTCTCAAAAAAACTAAAATTAGGACTACCATATGATCCCACAATTCTATTTCTAGGTATGTGCCTGGAAATAAATGAGAGCACCTAGAAATATACCTGGAAAGTACCTGGAAATAAATAAATTCAAAAAGATACATGTACTCCAATGTTCATAGCAACACTATTTATAGTAGCTAAGGTATGGATGCAACCCAAATTTCCATCAACAAACCCATGAATAAAAAAGATGTGATGTATGTATACTTCCCTGGTGGCTCAGATGGTAAAGAATCCACCTGCAATGCAGGAGACAAGGGTTCGATCCCTGGGTTGGGAAGATGCCCTGGAGAAGGAAATGGCAACCCACTCCAATATTCTTGCCTGAAGAATCCCCATGGACAGAGGAGTCTGCTGGGCTACAGTCCATGGGAATGCAGAGAATTGGACAGGACTGAGAGACTATATATAATTATATAATGTACATATATAATATATATACTATATAAATATAATGAAATATTACTTAACAATAAAAACTGCCATTTGCAGCAATGTGGTGAACCTAAGACAATATTATGATCAGTGAAATAAGTTAGACAGAGAAAGGCAAATACTGTATGATAGCACTTATATCTGGAACCTAAAAAATAATTCAATGATTGTGTATGTAAAATAGAAACAGGCTCACAGATACAGAAAACAAACTATTGGTTACCAAAAGGATGAGGGAAGGAGGGAGGGGGAAATCAGGGATATGGAATTAAGAGATACAAACTACTATGCATAAAATAGATAAGCAACAAGGATATATTATACAGCACAGGGAATTATAGCCATTATCATATAATTTTAATGGAGTATAATTTTTAAAATTACTGAATCACTATGCTGGACACATGAAGCTAACATAATATTGCAAATCTACTATACTTCAATTAAAAATTTACCAGTTATGGGAAATAAAAGAGGACCAGGAGCATGGTAAATAACACCATGGGAATGTGATCAGCAGAATGTGGGAATTTTAAAGAGCAAATGACCTAGTTTCTTTCACAAATAAAATGCAAAGAAAAAAGTTGGAGAAACATATAGATTAAAACACATTTAACAGACATAACAGGTTAAAGATGTGCAAAGATAAGCAAAAATTCGTAATTCTCACTGGATATTTGATTATATTAGCAGATTATTATTATTTTGATGTGATATGGTATTTGGTTATATATATTTTTGAAAAGAATATCTTTTACAGATACAGACTGAAGCATTATGGTTGAAAGTATATGTCTGACATTTGGTTCAAAATATTAAGATGGATGTGAGGTGTATATGAAACAAGACGGGCCATCTATAGATAAATGCTGAAGCTGAGTGATTGATATATGGTGATGTGTTATATTATTATCTCTATTTTTCTAAGTGTATCAGTTAGATATTATAATAGTACATCATAACAAGTAACCACATAACTTCCCAGTAGCAGATAATAGCAAATCTATGTTGCTTACACTTCTGGGATCAACTGTGGATTGTCTAGGTGGCATTGCCCATCTTGGCTAGGCTAACTCATATGTCTGCTGTTGATCAGCTGTCTGACCTAGGAGGGCCATGGCTGAAGCATTGAGGTGACTCATTTTGAGTTAGAAGTCTCATTCTTCAACAGGATAGTCAAGAATGTCTTATTCCTAATAGAAGTGCAAGATGGCAAATGAAACATATTAAGCCTCTTGAGGACTAGGGTTAGAAATAGCTTTATTCTATGGGCTTCAGCAAGTCATACAGCAAAGAGGGGGAGAGTACTACAAAGTTATGTGACAAAGAGTCTGGACATAAGCAAAGGTGAAAAACGGAGACCAGTCTATATTTGAATTTTCCGTAATTTAAAGATTGTGTATGTGGCTATGTACAATATAGTCAATGTCAACAACTGAAGAGATAAAAGCAATATTTTAATACTAAAATGGCTAACCTAAAGCCTGTGATGTATTCAGGTTGCTTTTGCTAATTCTTTTTCAGAAATTATTGATAACAATACCTACTTCATCAAAGCATTATAAGTATTGTTAGGTTTTGTTTTAAAGTACTTAGCATAGTACTTGGCACCTGAGTGTTCAAAAAATGAAAATAATAGCAACAGGAAAAATAATAATTGCTACTGTTACTATTATTAGCTAAAATTCCTAGTCACTGAAAAGATCATAATAACAATATAATACCTCTTTTACTTCTGCTGCTGCTGCTGCTGAGTCGCTTCAGTCGTGTCCGACCGTTAGCGACCCCATGGACTGCAGCCCACCAGGCTCCTCCGTCCATTGGATTTTCCAGGCAAGAGTACTGGGGTGGGGTGCCATAAATTCTTTGATTATGTGTACCATATCTCATTTTAAAATAACACAAGGTAAGTAACTGTGGATATGCTGAAACATATATCTCTCAAAATGCTTTTGCAGCATTGTTTATGAAAGTGAAATAGAAACAACAGAAAACATGGTGACAATTTAAATGTTTAAAAAAGGAATGCTTAAACAAGTTATTGTGTAGACATACATGAATGCTATGCTTTCATTGATAAAATTATAGACGTATATTTGATTACGTCCAATGCAACCTTATTTTACATAATTTTTAAATTTTCTGCTAAATTTTGATGATTTTCCTTAAGTATTAATTTATTCTTTGTGCATTGTTTTTGATTTTTTTTAAACAAGACTATCTTTATGAAATCTAGAGTATTTAATGTACTGTTTGAGGAAATATGTGATGGAATCCAAGAATCATGGGGTAGACAAAGTCATTAGCTACATCCACACATAATTTATTTAAGTGTCTACATTATTACTATTGGTAAGATAGTAAATTGCCCAATTGCTAACTGTTTATGTTAACTTGTTAGAGGTTCCATGAAGCTAAAACAGTCAAATCAATTGCATGTAGCTATGGCCTCAGACCACAGGGTGGGCTAAAATGAGCAAAACCTAAACCTTCTCCAATAATATGCTCCCCTTAATGCAAGCAATCCAACCAGTCCATCCTAAAGGAAGTCAGTCCTGAATATTCACTGGAAGGACTGATGCTGAAGCTGAAACTCCAATATTTTAGCCACCTGATGCGAAGAACTGACTCATTGGAAAAGACCCTGATGTTGGGAAAGATTGAAGGCAGGAGGAGAAGGGGACGACAGAGGACAAGATGGTTGGATGACACACCGACTCAATGAAGATGGCTTTGAATAAACTATGGGAGTTGGCAATGGACAGGGAAGCCTGGTGTGCTTCAGTTCATGGGTTCACGAAGAGTTGGACACAACTGAGCAACTGAACTGAACTGAATTCAAGATGGAATATGAACCTTGACTAAAGCTAAAAGCAGGTAGGAGTATAAACGCTGAGAAAACATTTGCCAGTATCAGGTATAATCAAGAAGATAAAGGGCTAAGACACAAAACAAATTGAGTCTGTTTTCTTGGACTTCCAAAGGGACTGAAACTTTTAAGCATGTAGTGATTTTTATTGATATTTGTGAAGTCAATAAAAATGACAACTCATGTTAGTCTTTTGTCTTGGCATGAGATAAATATTCCAGAGACTTCCTATAACTATTGGTAGAATGCTTGTCACTAGGTACCTGTGTGATTGAAATGTTGTGGGCGGTATAAAGAAAAATGACCAACTTACTAGCATTTCTAATAAGCAACTGGAGTTAGCTTTATATGTATGAGAAGTAGTTCATTATTTAACTCTCTCTGTAACCACAAAGGCAGCATAAAACCTGTGAAAGCAAGTTGTTACCATTATATACAAGAAGATATTACTTGTTTTTAAGCCAGTCAAAGGCAAGGTTTTTTTGCAATTATACATAAGAAGATATTACTTGGTATACTGACACTATTAAGTACTTTTTCCTAAGCAAATTATGCAGAAAAATACATCTTGTGAAAAAACACATCTGTGAAATTGTACTATTTTTCACATTCCTAGACTAAAATTTACCTACATTTAGTTTCATTTTTTAAACTCACTAATTCATATTTATATTAATATGGTGGGCACCTACCATCTGCCATGTCCTGTTTTTGATAGTGGAGATCAAAGATGATGAGCAAGACAAGGTCACTGCTCAATGGAACACATCTCCTAATAGGAGAGACAGGGGATAAATAAACTAGTGAGTTAATTTCAGATAGTCATAAGTGCCATGAAGCAAATGGGAGCAGGAGAGTGTTGTGGCAAATGTCACCAAAGAGTGATCAGAGAGGACATCCCTGCAGAAGAGATACTAGAGCTGTCCCATGAGAATAAACCAGGATCTGCGGAAAGTTGTTTTTTTTTTTTTTTTTCAGATAGAGACAAGAAGCCAGTGCTAAAACTGTTCTGCTCAACACCGGAAGGAGCATTCAGTCCAGTTGCTCAGTCACGTCTGACTCTTTGAGACCCCAGGAACTGCAGCACACCAGGCCTCCCTGTCCATCACCGACTCCTGGAATCCACCCAAACCCACGTTCATTGAGTCAGTGATGCCATCCAACCATCTCATTCTCTGTTGTCCCCTTCTCCTCCTGCCCTCAATCTTTCCCATCATCAGAGTCTTTTCAAATGAGTCAGCTCTTCGCATCAGGTGGCCAAAGTATTGGAGTTTCAGCTTCAACATCAGTCCTACCAACGAACACCCAGGACTGATCTTTAGGATGGACTGGTTGGATCTCCTTGTAGTCCAAGGGACTCTCAAGAGTCTTCTCCAACACCACAGTTCAGAAGCATTGGTTCTTCAGTGCTCAGCTTTCTTTATAGTTCAACTCTCACATCCATACAGTACCATAAAGTAGGACACTGCTGCAGAAGCCTAATTGGTAGGGAGAGTTAGGGAAAGAATGGGATCGGAGAACTGACCGTTGAGTTTCTGAGCGCAACAAAAAACAACTGAAGGATTTTTAAGCAACACTCATCAAATATCAAATGAGTCCAATAAAGAATGTTCCAATGAACCATTTTCCATGTATTTCAGGAGAAAAACATAAAGAGATGTTTTTCCCATCATTTGCAATATCAAATTCCTGGAATAGTATTTGTGTTTTATACACATTCATAGTAATTAATCTTTAAAACAGTCTCAATATATTCCAGAAAATAGTCATTCCTTAAAGGTCTCTCTTCATTCCAGCAGTGTATGCTTGCACTTGTTAAAATGTGCTTTATGATCTCACGATGCTGGGTTAAAGCATTTCCTCAAATGGGCTGCCACAAATTAGAATGTCTGAATACTGCAGATTACTCCATAATTTGTTTTCTGCCAAATAGATAATGCATTCAGCACATCATATTTATTAGAGCTGAGAAACTTCTACCCTTTGCTCTCTAATTAGGCTTTTCTTGTTACTGTGTGTTTCAGAAAATATGACTGTTTTAGTCCTTAAATCTAATGAACCCCAGCTGAGATGGGATTACAGTTGCTCTTGCAGGAGTGGATTCACCCTTTGTTCTGTTCATTCAGATTCTTCAGTCTGGGGGTTTTGCGGCTGAATGGTAGGGTTTTGACAAAATGTGCATGGCCCCCTTTGTGTCACATGCCAGCCATTTACTCAGTTCTGCCATATTTGTCATGGTAGCCAAAGGATGTCTCAATTAGCAGTACCTGGAAAGTTGCTTAGGAAAATTCTTGTGGATCAGCTATTCACTGTGAGGCACCACTTGGATTTATACCAACTTGATGACCAGCAAGGCTTTCTGTTTTTTAAGACACAGAATTTTATTTTACCTATGCCTGAAGTTACTTCTAATTTAGGGAAAAAACTAATTTGGCAGGAATATAATTGTTGAGCCCTTATTCATAGTTTTTACTTCATGTAATACAAGTTTGGGCTTCTGCAGTGGCTTAGCAGTAAGAAATCTGACTTATTTGATCATTTCTTATACTTTTTCTTTTTGCTGGATACATATTAGATTTTCAAGAAATATTTATTGATTAAGTCTAGCAGATTCTGTTTTCTCAAGAATCAGACCTGAAGCTAAACAATAATACTGGAGATGTTTGCTCTCATTTTGTCAAAAAAAGAGGAGCAATATTAAGTCAAGAACCAGACTCTGAGGTCTGATAGGCTTGGATTCAGATTTCTATTTCTACACATACATTTTTGGGTGAGTGAAGATTTAGCTTCTTATCTTAAAATGGAAATAAAGGTAACTGTTTATTGGTTTTGGAAGGGTGGAGGGAAGGTAATGCACCTGGAGCATTTAGACAGCTACTTTACACATAGTAAGCATTCCACAATGTAGCCTTTATCATTATCATTACTACTACTACTGCTAAATATAAATAACTCATGTTTGGGAGTTCGTGTAAAAAAATAAATAAATACAAAAAAAAATAAAATAAAATAAAAAAAAGAAATAACCTGTAGTCAATTTCATATCTCTACTACATAAACTTTAACTCAAAACTGGAGGGTCACCAGTGCTGTATAAAGGAGTGGGCCGACATGGTGCAGCTGCTCGGGCCACGGCCGTTCGCCGAGATCACCTACGAGGAGCTCGTGGAAGGCATGGGCGGCCTAGAGGAGGACACGGCCCTTCCCGAGGGTCTTTAGGGCTGGCGTGAGGGCCCCGCTGCAGGAGAGCCCAGACTAGTACCTCCGCCTGGAGAGCAGCCTCCGGGACCCCCAGGAAGCAAATTAAAGCACATGTAACCGGAAGCAACGGCACCCCACTCCAGTACTCTTGCCTGGAAAATCCCACGGATGGAGGAGCCTGGTGGGCTGCAGTCCATGGGGTTGCTAAGAGTCGGACACGACTGAGCGACTTCTCTTTCACTTTTCACTTTCATGCATTGGAGAAGGAAATGGCAACCCACTCCAGTGTTCTTGCCTGGAGAATCCCAGGGACGGGGGAGCCTGGTGAGCTTCCATCTATGGGGTCACACAGAGTCGGACACGACTGAAGCGACTTAGCAGCAGCAGCAGCAGCAGCAGAGAAACGAATAGAGTCAAATATATAGCCATATATTTATCCACTTGAATGGAACTTTAAAAATTGATGGGAATCATTAAAATATCCTTTATTCGGAGGTGACTACTCAGCATGTAGAATTCAGCATCATGTGCTATGAATAGATCATCCAAGAGGACTTAGTGACCAAACCCACCAGAAGGATCTTGTTAGGTTGCAGTTTCACCTGTAACAAAATCTGTGTCACTGATTCCAACGTCAGCAAGACATCAGGGCTCTAGAGTGGTGATTTGTGTTGGCATCTCTTGCCTCTTCATGTGCCATATGAGATTAATTTCACCTATCTATGCATTATGTATGCTGCTGTTTTACCATTTATACACTATAAGACAGAGCACTTTCAGTAATAAAAGCTACCACTTACTGAATCAAGGATGGACGTAGTGTAATGCTGCCAAGCCCTAGGAATTTTACCCTAGGAAAGTGAAATTCAGTGGTCTGCACCATCTGCCAACATCCACGGGAACCATCCACCACTTGGGCATTCAAGCAAAAAAAAGGAAATTTTCATTTCAACTTTCAATTTTTGTCCTGGATATCAAAATGACTATTCAGCAATTTTCTGCTTCTTACCACTTACATGTACCTTCAACCAACTTCTCAATGTCCTAATTCCTTAGTCTCTGTAATCTAGCCTTGCTTCTTCTATACATTCTGTAATTACCATCAAGCTTGCATGGTGACTAAGATGGTAAAGAATCTGCCTGCAATGCAAGAGATGTGGGCTTGATTCCTGGGTCAAGAAGATCCCCTGGAGAAAGGAATGGCTACTCACTCCAGTATTCTTGCCTGGAGAATTCCGTGAACAGAGGAGCCTGGCAGACCACAGCTGATGGGATGGCAAACAGCTGGACATGACTGAGCTACTTTCTTACTTAGATCTTAAACTTTTCTATTTAGCCTTGTTCCTGGAATCATTACTTTGCCAACAAAGTTCTGTCTAGCCAAAGCTATGGGTTTTCCAGTAGTCATGTATGGATGTAAGAGTTGGACCATAAAGAAAGCTGAGCACTGAAGAATTTATGTTTTTGAACTGTGTTGGAGAAGACTCTTGAGAGTCCCTTGGACTGCAAGGAGATCAAACCAGTCCATCCTAAAGGAAATCAGTCCTGAATATTCATTGGAAGAACTGATGTTGAAGCTGAAGCTCCAATACTTTGGCCACCTGATTCAAAGAACTGACCCATTGGTAAAGACTCTGATGCTGGGAAAGACTGAAGGCAGGAGGAGAAGAGGAGGACAATGGGGATGGTTGGATGGCATCACCGACTCAATGGATGGTGATGAGTTTGAGCAAGCTCCGGGAGTTGGTGATGGACAGGGAAGCCTGGTGTGGTGCAGTCCATGGGGTCGGAAAGAGTCAGACATGACTGAGCAATTGAAGTGAACTGGGATCTACTGTGTAGTGTGCAGGGTAATTTGGGTCCAAGCTATATTCTCTGCTGGGATCCTGATGTGTCAGAATATTTCTGGGAGATGTGTGGATGATCCTTGATGAAGTCTATTTATATGAAGAACATATCCTAAGGATGTGAGAATGACGTCATCTGAAGGAATGAGAATGTTAGCACCTAGACAGTCTCAGTCATCAGAAGGGAGGAAACATCTT
Organism: Oreotragus oreotragus; assembly: GCA_006410675.1. Classification (NCBI taxonomy): domain Eukaryota; kingdom Metazoa; phylum Chordata; class Mammalia; order Artiodactyla; family Bovidae; genus Oreotragus; species Oreotragus oreotragus. The sequence continues at coordinate 56,585 of SJYX01003467.1, forward strand.
GAGTCAAAACACATCATTATTCATTCATTCATTCAGAGGCTGGAATGACCTTAGGCTATATCTCATCTAGAGCCTTGAAAACATCTTAATAGGTGATAAATTTTCATCTGACCTCTATTGTAGCTTCTGTAATGCCAAGCAACTAACTACCTGAGCATATATAATTTGATTTTTACCCCCACTGTTTTCCTGGTAGCTGAAGAAGTGAGTGGCGGAAAGGTGGAAATAGCTGTCATCTGATGAGAGATAGGACTTCTCAAGTAGGTCACTTGTGTCCCAAGGTCAATTTTCCCGCTTTGAAGGCTCTTTGACTATTATGAGACTTCAGGGATCTCTTGAGAAGGAGAACCCAAAGTGCTGTTTGACTGAAGCTCATTTCCATGATCCTGAGTTTCAGGGAGGAATCTGAACACCAGTTTGTTTGTCTGCAGTGACATATTCAATAGGCAGAGGAAACAAAGTATCTGTTTCTATCATTTTCTCCCCATTGTCATTTCCGTACAAAGCCAAATCACAATCAGAACTTATTTTATTAATTAGCCATGAGAACCTACCATTAGGAATCAGAAATAACTCAAGGTTCACATGATCTGTGCATCCTTCCGCCCTAAACAGACCCACGTGGGAAGCCAAATTATAATCAGAAGTTTTGGCGTGGATTCAGAATAGGGGGTGGTAGATGAATTAAAAGTCTGATGGCTGAAGCTAAGGTTTAATGGCTGAGGCTAAGGGTTAAGAGTGGAAATCTTTCCAGGGGATNTTCCGCCCTAAACAGACCCACGTGGGAAGCCAAATTATAATCAGAAGTTTTGGCGTGGATTCAGAATAGGGGGTGGTAGATGAATTAAAAGTCTGATGGCTGAAGCTAAGGTTTAATGGCTGAGGCTAAGGGTTAAGAGTGGAAATCTTTCCAGGGGAGAGTTGCATCTGCCAGCATGCTAGTGATAGCTATGGCCACACCCCAAGTCTGGAGACTAAGACCCCTCCTCTGTGACTCTTCACCTCCGTGTTTCCATGGCTGAGTACACCTAACTTCGCTTGTTAGGTATGTTAATATATTCAATTGAGTTATAGTTAGTTCTGTAGGCCTCAGCTTTAATGTCACTTCAGGAAACTTCTTTGACATCAGTCCAAATTTAGTCTTTTATGACACTGTCATATCAATCTGCACATTTTCCTCGAGAGCAATTTTCACAATTTGTAATAGTGCATTTATTTGTGTTTTCGTCTGTTGTCTGTCTCTCACTTAAACATTTTAATTTGCATGCTTGTAATATGATCCATTACATATTGATCTTAAAATTTACCTACCAGAGGCAACGTTTCTTTATTTCCAAATTGACCGTGGGACAGGATGATGATGATGAGTCCATCATTGTTACCTCAAAGTACCCATAACAATACTTAGGTTCCCTATTGCTACTGTGTTTCTTTACCACCCGCCTTAACATCTCTGCATATTTATCACCATTTCTTGTTGAAATTCTTTGTCTGGCATCTGTGACTCTACGATATAATAGTTTTCCTCATAGCATTTTACCTTTGCTTTCCCCCAACCACCTTCAAATGTGGGTATTCCTAAAGGTTTGATCATTGCTATGCTCCTACTTTGAAGAAAATATATTGAACATATTGACTATATTATTGCCATTAGTTCATGGAATATGTAGTTATTGAGAACCTATTATATGACAAACACTGAATTAAAGAAAAATATGTTGTATGTCTACAGTCAAGTTGCTCACCATCCTATTGGTGAAAATAAACATTCTATGTTTTCAAATGTAGTTACTAACACAAAACAAGATAGAGTATGGCCAACAGATAAGAAAATGATTGCCGCTGAAAAGATAATTTGTTACTTACAGTTTCCTAGAAACTGTGGCATGCCCCTCCATGGCCAGGGGAATGCATGCGATAAAGAACTGTGGTTGTTCAGAAAGGGGGGAGAATTGTGGATCCTAGACTTTCATGTGGGTTCCATAAACAGGAACTGGTGAAGCAGGGTAAGCAAGCAGGGTTTAGGATTGGCTAGTTGAAATAAATTCAGCATGCTCTGGGGAATAGAATCTGTTCCTAGTTGTTTAGCACCTGTCCCTGGGGTGATTAGGGCAAATGGATAGTGGTTCTGACTATAAGTGCCAATAAAGGAGGTAGTTGGGAACTGGGTTTTGGATTAACTGATTTGCATTTGAAAAGATGCTCATGGGTGATTAGTCTACATCTCTAGGAACTGGCTATAGTCAAGGCTATGGTTTTTCCAGTGGTCATGTATGGATGTGAGAGTTGGACTGTGAAGAAAGCTGAGGGCTGAAGAACTGATGCTTTTGAACTGTCGTGTTGGAGAAGACTCTTGAGAGTTCCTTGGACTACAAGGAGATCCAACCAGTCCATTCTGAAGGAGATCAGCCCTGGGATTTCTTTGGAAGGAATGATGCTAACGCTGAAACTCCAGCTTTAGCCACCTCATGCGAGGAGTTGACTCATTGGAACAGACTCTGATGCTGGGAGGGATTAGGGGCAGGAAGAGAAGGGGATGACAGAGGATGAGATGGCTGGATGGTATCACTGACTCGATGGACATCAGTCTGAATGAACTCCAGGAGTTGATAATGGACAGGGAGGCCTGGCATGCTGCTATTCATGGGATCCCAAAGAGTCGGACATGACTGAGCAACTGAACTGAACTGAACTAGAAACTGGCTACCCTGGAAGGGGCAGTCTTTCAGGTTAGCAAGGTGCCACATGTTAAAACATCAAAATACAGAAAAGAGTTGGATAGTACACTGTAATATGTCAGGCAAGGTTAAGTTATGTTGTGGTGATACATAAATTTAAAACATCTTTTATTTCCTATTCTCACAAAATTGTCTGTGGGTCTGGCTAACTCTATGTAGCTTGCCCTCATACTGTAGCTAAATGATCCATCCTGCTTGCATCATGACAGTCTGTTGCCTTAACTCAAGTTTGCCATGCTCATCGTGGCAGAGAAGAAAGATTCCAGAGGATGGCATAAATTTTCCCCACTTTCCTGTCACCAAAGGGACACAAAGTCTTCTCAGAGTCCATTCATAGAGTTCATTCATAGAACTGCTCATGTGGCCTTGCCTGTGTGTATGGAGCTGAGCTGTATTCTCCTCTCCTTTGTTTCAAGAGTCCTGGTGCAATATTATAGCAGAGATAGCCATGGGACATTCCAAAGCTAACATTTGGCTGGAGGACCGGACTAAGCCTAAAGTATACAGCAGCATCAGCAAGCACTTTTGAGTCGAGATCACACCGAAATAATTCACGTGCTGCACCAGCCACCAACACTAGGGTGTTGACAACAGAGGCTGCCATCCAAAGGTCAGGAAAGGTGAAGTACACCTCACCTGGAGGTCAGTGGGAGCCAGGGGGAATTGGGTGGTAGCACAAGGATGGGTGAATCTGTGCTCTGGACCTTCTCCTGCAGCCAAGATGTCAGCCAGGCTCCTCTCTCCATGGGATTCCAGCAGAGGCTGGGTGTCAAATCAGAAATGAACTTAATTACCCTGAATGGGCAGTATTTTTTTCCCATTCCAAAGCAGACACATGGGGCTTCCCAAGCAGTGCTAATGGTAAAAAATCCACCTGTCACTGCAGGAAATGCAAGAAATACAGCTTAATCCCTGGTCAGGAAAATCCCCTGGAGAAGCAACAGGCAATCCACTCTAGTATTCTTGCCTGGGAAATCCCATGGACAGAATAGCCTGGTGGGCTAGAGTCCATAGAATCACAAAGAGTCAGACACAACTGAGTGACTGAGCAAGCAGAAACATGGGCTCCAAAACGAAGCCGAATTCATTAATAAAAAGTTGTTGTTCAGGCACTCAGTCGTGTCTGAGTCTTTGCCATCCCATGGGCTGCAGCATGCCAGGCTTCCCTGTTCACCATCTCCAGGACCCTGCTCAAACTCATATCCATTGAGTTCGTGATGCCATCCAAACATCTCATCTTCTGTCATCCCCTTCTCCTGCCTTCAATCTTTCCTGGCATTAAGGTCTTTTCAAATGAGTCCGCTTTTTTGCATCAGTTGGCCAAAGTATTGGAGCTTCAGCTTCAGCACCAGTCCTTCCATCAATATTCAGGATTGATTTCATTTAAGATTGACTGGCTTGATCTCCTTGCAGTTCAAGGGACTCTCAGGAGTCTTCTCAGCATCATAGTTCAAAAGCATCAATTCCCTGGTGCTCAAATTTCTTTAGAGTCCAGCTCTCACATCCATATATGACCACTGGAAAAACCATAGCTTTGACTAGACAGACCTTTGTTGGCACCTAATGTCTCTGTTTTTTAATATGCTTTATAGCTTTGTGATAGCTTTTCTTCCAAGGAACAAGCATCTTTTAATTTCATGGCTGCAGTCTCTGTCCACAGTGATTTTGGAGCCCAAGAAAATAAAGTCTCTCACTGTTTCCTCTGTTTCCCCATCTATTTGCCATGAAGTGATGGGACCAGATGTCATGATCTTAGTTTTTTGTATGTTGAGTTTTAAGCCAGCTTTTCCACTCTCCTCTTTCACCTTTATTAAGAGGCTTTTTAGTTCCTCTTTGCTTCCTGCCATAAGGGTGGTGTCATCTGTATATCTGAGGTTTTGATATTTCTCTTGGCAATCTTGATTGCAGCTTGTGCTTCATCCAGCCCAACATTTCTCATGATGTACTCTGCATATAAGTTTAATAAGCAGGGTGACAATATGCAGCCTTGATGTACTCCTTTCCCAGTTTTGAATCAATCTGTTTTTCAATGTCCAGTTCTAACAGTTGCTTCTTGGCCTGCATACGGGTTAATAAAAAATGAAAGACTATTATATTAGCATACCTCAATTTGTACCTATTCCATTTAAAACACCCCTACATGTGTTGAGTTTAACTTTCACTTATTTTAAAGGAAGTTGCCATTTTTTACCCAGAATCAAAACTAAGTTGTAAGTGAAGGGGTCACATATGTTTCTGTATATTAACCCTACATTTTAGCCATTCACAAGTACCTTCCATTTCCATTTGACTAGTGTGTATTGAGAATCAGTTATACTTCCAAAACTGTGTAGATACTAAGTATATAATAGTGAATAGGGCATACATAGTCCCTGCACTTATAAAGTTTATGTTTTACAGGGAGACATTTTAAAAGATGCTCAAATAGTAAATTAATTACAGTTATAATAAATGCTATGAGGAAGGAGGTGCCAGTATTTTGAAGTATATAACAAAGGAGTCTGTAGCACATTCCTGCTTGTTCTGACCTCTTTCTCTCACCCTCTTTTTAGCACACTCTTTCCTTATTTCTGTATTAAAAGCCCGAATCAACCTCGCACATAAACTCATGTCTTCCTATATGAGATCTTCTCTCCTTATCACTACAAGAAGCAGTCTTTCATTGCTTTGCACTCAGTGGCATATTGGTTACCACTTTTTTCATTCAAGACTGAACTTGAGTTGCTTTCATGAGAAAGTGTTAAAAGAATTTTCTCCATGGCAGGGGCCAGTCTCTTTTATAACTTTATATGCCTACTATGATGCTTTGCAAATAGAGGTTCACAATAAACATTTGCTAACTAAATAAATTATGCAGAGTATATCATGAGAAACACTGGGCTGGAAGAAGCACAAGCTGGAATCAAGATTGCTGGGAGAAATATCAATAACCTGAGATATGCAAATGACACCACCTTTATGGCAGAAAGTGAAGAAGAACTAAAGAGCCTCTTGATGAAAGTAAAAGAGGAGAGTGAAGAAGGTGGCTTAAAGTTTGACATTCAGAAAACTAAGATCATGGCATCTGGTCCCATCACTTCATAGGAAGTAGATGGGGAAACAGTGAAAGCAGTGTCAGACTTTATTTTTGGGGGCTCCAAAATCACTGCAGATGGTTATTGCAGCCATGAAATTAAAAGA
>SJYX01003467.1:73229-102903 GCA_006410675.1 Oreotragus oreotragus
GCAACCCACTCCAGTATTCTTGCCTGGAGAATTCCATGGACAGAGGAGCCTGGCAGGCTACAGTCTATAGGGTTGCAAAGAGTCAGACATGACTGAAGTGACTTAGCACATATATTAGGTAAAATAGAGTATGTCCTGGGATTCAGAAAATTTGGGTTCAGATTCTGAATTGGCCATGGGCTTTGTGTCTAATCTTCACTTTTTTGTGTGTGTGTCACATTAGGAGGTTGGACAATTTGGTTTCTAAACTCTTTTATTTCTACAAGTAAACAAAATGTTGCAATGTTTAGCTTTCAGAACTTTCATTTCCATGAAAGTGAAAAAGAAAACAATGAAAAAAATATCCTATAAGAAATCCACTAACTTTTTTTTCAGTTTTATTAGAGTGAAGAAAAAAAACAATTTATTAATAAGATCACTCTGATTCCAATCTTGTTACAGAAGGCGACAGGGAGAAAGGGAACATCTCATGAATAAACCATCACACAAAATCAAAGCATCTCTGAGGTAAAAAAATGCCAGTTTCTCAAACTTAAATATGATCTTTCATTCTGAAATTCTTCTGATATTGAGTGCTCCCTATTAACATAGATAATTCCAAAATTATTTTTATTGAAACATTTACTGGACACGTGGCTTGGGATGCTTGGCAATGGAACAGGAATTAAAACTTCAATGCGAAGAATCTAAGTTTAATCTGATAAATTTCATGAGTAAATTAGACAAACATTATTTGGTAAAGGAGCTTAAGGAAGGGATGACATTTCAAACTGAGATGCCCAGAGAAAGCTGTAGAGAAGAGTTTGATTCGAGTTAGAATGTGTTAAAGAATGTGAAATGTACACCGAGTAGAAGATGCCAAGAGTAACATAGTGCAAAGGTGGGAAGATACAAAGGATGTTTTTTCTGACAGGGAATAAAGCAGCCAGATTGCAGAAGAAGGTCAGATATGGTGGTAGTGGGAGATAAGGTTTGAAAAACGGGTTAGCCCTAACTGGGGATGACATTGAATGACATTGAATGGATGAACTTCAAAGGACTTTATCCTTCAGGCAGTAGGAACACACTCAAAACTTTTAAAAAGACAGCAACATGTGGAAATCTTTTAATTTTAATTTCTATCATTCATTTCCATCACATTTCCATCATTCATCAGAATGAGTTTAAAGAGGAGAGAGTGACAACAAGCAGAAAAATTAACACATTTTTACCCAAAGCCCAGATCTGCATTGACAAAATCCTAAACCTGGTGGGTGGCAGTAGCTATTGAAAGAAAGACAGAAACGCAAAACACTGGGAACAGTAAATTATCTAAGGAGGAGCAACAAGTGAGAGAAATAAGGCACAAATGCCTGTGAGGTTTTAGCATTGGAAAACTAGGTAAATTAGTGGTACTCAAAAAATAGAAAGTACAGGGAAGCATATTTAAGTTTTGAGGAGCCTAACTTTGGCCACCTCATGCGAAGAGTTGACTCATTGGAAAAGACTCTGATGCTGGGAGGGATTGGGGGCAGGAGGAGAAGGGGACGACCGAGGGTGAGATGGCTGGATGGCATCACGGACTCGATGGACATGAGTCTGAGTGAACTCTGGGAGTTGTTGATGGACAAGGAGGCCTGGCGTGCTGCAATTCATGGGGTCGCAAAGAGTCGGACACGACTGAGCGACTGAACTGAACTGAACTGAACTGAACCAGGTCTTTGCACTTCCTTGGTGGCTCAGACCATAAAGAATCTTCCTGCAATGCAGGACACCCCTGTTTGACCCCTGGGTCAGGAAGATCCCCTGGAGAAGGGACCAGCAACCCATTCCAGTATCCTTACCTGGAAAATCCCATGGACAGAGGAACCTGGCAGGCTATAGTCCATGGGGTCTCAAAGAGTTGGAAATGCCTGAGCAACTAACACTGTCATGCTTTCTTTCCATTAGATCTTCAGTTTTTTAGGTAGTGAATTTGGATAATGGAAAGAGAGTTTAAGAAGGGGTAAGCATTGACAGAAGTGCCAAGAGGTGATCATTGTTAATGAAAGTTTTGTGTGCCTTGTGCAAAGAGAGGCCAAATGAACTGAAACATCGGCATTTGAAGCAGAGAAAGGTTATTGCAAGGCCATACAAGAATATGACATGGCCATTCAAAAGGCCTTGAGTTCTTAGAATGGTTTTGGCAAAACATTTTTAAAAGTCAGATGAGGGAGGGGGTGTTGTTGGGTGCATGATCAGATCACACACAATTCTCTAAAAAACGAAGATCATGGCATCTGGTCCCATCACTTCATGGCAAATAGATGGGGAAACAGAGGAAACAGTGAGACACTTTATTTTCTTGGACTCCAAAATCACTGCAGATGGTGACTGCAGCTATGAAATTACAAGACACCTGCTTCTTGGAAGAAAAGCGATGACCATCCTAGATAGCATATTCAAAAGCAGCAACAACAAAGGTCTACCTAGTCAAAATGATGGTTTTTCCAATAGTCATGTATGGATGTGAGTGGAAAGCTGAGTGCCAAAGAACTGGTGCTTTTGAACTGTGATGTTGGAGAAGACTCTTGAGAGTCCCTTGGACTGCAAGGAGATCAAACCAATCAATTCTAAAGGAAATCAGTCCTGAATATTCATTGGAAGAACTGATGCTGAAGCTGAAACTCTAGTACTTTGGCCACCTGGTACAAATAATTGATTCATTGGAAAAGACCCTGATGCTGGGAAAGATTGAAGGCGAGAGGAGAAGGGGAGAACAGAGGATGAGATGGTTGGATGACATCACCGACTCAATGAACATGTGTTTGATCAAGCTCCAGGAGTTGGTGATAGACAGGGAAGCCTGGTGCGCTGTAGTCCATAGGTTCACAAAGAGTTGGACACGATTGAGTGACAGAACTGAACTGACTGATGAGAGGGAAGAGGGTGGTGTCACAGGGGTGAACTTTATCAGTCCTTAGGCTCCAGGAGGCCTGTGCTACAGGGGCTATGTGTTCATAGTCATTAAGTAGTTAACACATTCCATTGGGTAGGGGGTGATCATATTTGCAAAACAACTCAAGAAATCTGCATCAAATACTGTTATCTAGGTACTTCAGAGAGGAGATAAAGCAGAGGATATGGGAGAGGGGTCTGCCCTGGGGAAGACCCCATGGAGTCCTGCTAGGTTACATCACGTCTGTATCCAGGGTAGAGAGCAGGAGGCTAGTCAGACATGCTTTGCACTCACTGATGTGTGAACCTGGCCTGGAGCAGGAGAGCTTGGGTTCTTGGGGGAGATCTGCCTGGATTTATCTCTCAGTCCTGCCACATGCTGATTATTAACCTCAGGCAAGTTACTTATCCAACCATGCCTTGATTCCCTCCTGTAAAAATAGAAAATAATAGTGCCCACCTCTCAGGACTTAAGAAATAAGTCCATGTAAAGTGTTTGGGACACACTAAACTATTTTTATTAACTTTGCGAAGCCTGTTTTTCTGTTCATAAAATTAGGATTGAAATGGTATTTACTTATGGTTAGACAGTTGCTCCATGGAAGAAAAGCTATGGCAAAACTAGACAGCATATTAAAAAGCAGAGACATCACTTTGCTAACAGAGGTTGGTATAGTCAAAGCTATGGTTTTTCCAGTAGTCATGTACAGATGTGAGAGTTGGACCATAAAGAAGGCTGAGCACTGAAGAATTGATGTTTTCAAACTCTGGTGCTGGGGAAGATTCTTGAGAGTCTTCTGGACAGCAAAGAGATCATACCAGTCAATCCTAAAGGAAAGCAACCCTGAATATTCATTGGAAGAACTGATGCTGAAGCTCTAATTCTTTGGCCACCCGATGCAAAGAGCAGACTCATTAGAAAAGACCCTGATGCTGGGTAAGACTGTGAGCAGGAGGAGAAAGGGAGACAGAGGATGAGATGATTGGTTGGCATCATCGACTCAATGGACACAAGTTTGAGTAAACTCTGGAAGATAGTGAAGGACAGGGAAGTCTGGGGTGCTGGAGGTCCGTGGGGGTGGCAAAGAGTCTGATACATCTCAACAAGTGAGCAACAACAAGATGGTCAGACTGTGAGAATTAAGTGCAAAAAAGCACTTAAAGCTATGGGCAAAATGACTAGTCTATTGCAAGGGCTCACTCTGAATCACTACTCAGTCACTACTGAGGAAATATTTATCATGTACCCACTACACACCAGGCACTTTCCTAGTAACTGCAGGTATATTGGTGAAGGAAACTGACACTTGCATCCTAGTGGGGTGAGACAGGAAACAAATGGTAGTATTTATAAGGCTGTGTGCAGAAAGCAAAGCAGGTTCAGGACACTGAGAAGGATATAAGTTGGCTTAGATCGGATGGTGAGGAAACATCTCCCTGAAGAGGTGACTTCTGAGCAGAGCTCTAGCTGAATAAAATGAGAAAGCCAGGCAAGAATCTGTGGGGAACAGCTTCTAGACACAGCTAACCACACCTCTGCCCTGTCTCTGCTGGCAGATGCCTGCAGGGAAACCAAGGAGCAAGAAGTGGGAGGGAGGTCTAGTGAGGGAGGGGCCTGGGGAAGAGTGTGATACAACAGGAGTAAAATCTGAGCTATATATACAATGTTATGTTTTCTAGCAGCTCCATTTTTAAACATTAAAAACAAGCAGGTGAAATAAACCCAATATATCCAACACATCATTGCAACACATAATCACTGTAGAAGATATTATCCAGAAATGTATGAATATATTCTCCTTCCTCCCTCCCTCCTTCCTTCTTTCCTTCCTTCCTCTTTGAAACCTGCTGGGCATTTTCCACTTACAGCACATCTTATTTTAAACCAGCCATATTTCAAAGTGCTCAGGTGCCAACTGTGGCCATGGCTCCCATCCTGGATGGTGCAAATATGGAGCACAGAGCATTGTAGTTCATGGAAAAGAATTTGGATTTTATTCTAAATGGAATAAGCAGCCTTTGGCGAGTTGAAAGCTGACTGAGGAAGGTTTGTGTTTGCTGGGGCGGGGGTTGGGGACGTGGTGAGGTGACATGATTTCGTCTCATCTTTAAACCATCACTCAATAGATGTTTCATCAAGGATGAATTTTGCTTTACACACTTGGTTAAAGGAAAAACATCTCCCTGATCTATTTCTTTAAGATCAAATTAAACCCAGTTCCTAACTCCATCTGCTAGGTTAACAAGAAATGTGTTTACCCTCTTGTTTACCATTTGATACTAAGTCATGTAGGCCCAAACATTATTATGAACCTCTTTCTTTCTTTTCTTTCCTTTTTGACATTTTTAGCCAATTATCGAATTCAGCATTTTTGTGTGATGGTGCCGTTATGCAGTTCCAAAGCTTTGGAGGCCCTTCCAGGCATTAATCTACTCTGGCTGTTACTGAGATGCCCATTTTCAGAGCCCAGGTAATCCCAGAAGGCTGTGGCTTCCAAGCATGCCGCAACGCAGGTCCTCAGCTAAGTGGGAACCCCGCACCTGGTGTCTTGCCCCCTTGGTGCCACTTGTAGCTAGTCTGTCACATTTCCCAGGTAGTTCTTAAATTTATGAGATATACAGTTTTCCTTCTTTTTCTCAACCCTGGGGACAAGTGTCTTCTTGTTTTTCTTTCTTCCTTCTCTCCCAGTCCCCAGAGGTCTTATCAATCATTCAGACTTCTTTCTCCCTTCCCCCTCCCCAAAGATCTTTTCAGTCACTCAGATTTCAAAAGAGACAGGAAGCCTTCAGCAGCCCTGACCCTCCCACCCTCTGCTTCTCAAAGTCTCAGAGGTAAAGAATTTGAATGAACTTGACTACCTACTCAGAACAAATGAATGAAAAATAAAGGAGAACAGATGCAAATTATACCTTGGTGAATTACCCTGCCGCACTAGCTATTGTTATTGTAGAGAAGACCTTTTATTGGTTATTGAATATTTCTAAAAGTCTCTAAGTGGCATAGCTTCACATCAACCAGAAATGTGATCCATGTGTGCCTTTGAAAAAGCATAGAAAGCAAAGAAATGGTTTCTAAATGATTTATTCATGCCTAATTTTCATGTCTAAGGTCTTGCTACTCAAAGTGAGATCCTCAAAACAACAGCATTGGCATTCCCTGCTAAACACAGAATCTCAGGCACTATCATAGTCTGAGGAATCAGAAGTTACTTTCTAACAGAATCCCCAGGTGAGCAATGTGCAGAGCCAAGTGTGAGAAGCCCTAATCTAAGACACAGTGGCTCCAAGTTGGGGCTTACATTTGTGTTCAGTCAGTAGCTCTTCCTGACTAATTAATTCCTAGCAAATTCATTCATCAAAGGTCATAACCAGGGGCCTGTGATGTGTTAGGTGCTGAGCTCAGGCACTGTGGGGATGCAAAACACACCAGTCCTTACCTTCAGGGAGTTCACGGTCTAGTTGGAAAGAGAAGATGCAAATGCCGGAAAAAGTGAATAAGGTTCTAACAGAGGAGGGAGAGTATCAGATTAACGAGAATTTATAATAGCCAGGTGCTTAAGGGACAGAAAGGTAAGATTACTGCCAAGTCTGAAAGATGGGAAGGATTTATTTCCAAATTATAGAGCTTCAATTTCTTGGAATCTAAGTCATTCAGGAAGCATCATCGGGAGAAAAAGAAAGTTCCCTCTAGTGAAGAAGTACAAGTTAAAGGAAGAATTCACTTCTGAGAAAAGCAACACCGTGCCTGTGTCTGTCTCTATATACAAACCCAAGCAAAGCATTACATGGACTCCAGAAAGTGACAGTTTGCTGTCAGAGTTCTCTTTTCCTTGAGGCATGTTTGGTAGCAGAGTGCTGAAGAGAAACAGCCTGCAAGACATCCCTATAAGTATTAGTAACAACCATGAAAACAAAAAAAAGTGAAAGCGTTAGTTGCTCACTCGTGTCTGTGACCCCATGGACTGTAGCTCTGTTCATGGAATTCTCAGGCAAGAATACTGAAGTGAATTGTCAGTCCCTTCTCCAGGGGATCCTCCTGACCCAGGGATTGAACCTGGGTCTCCCGTGTTGCAGGTGGTTTCTTTACTGTCTGAACCATCAGGGAAGCCCTAATAACAACCCTTTGTCCCTGCATAGGGCAAGCACAACTCAAACTTCAGGCGACAACCATTGTTTCCAGCCAAAGTGGGCAGTTTGCTGAGATGTGAAATTGAAAGGCCCTGAATATGCACATAATATTCTCCTTAAACTGAAGTCTTCTACTTACTCTAACAGAAAAATCCCAAGAAGGATGCCTTTCTCTGTAGTGAAACTGTTCAGGTAGGTATTTGGTAATCCGAGTAAGTGAGGGTCCTGAGGTTGGAGTCACACAACAGACCAGAAAAAAAAGATGCTATGACCTGGGTCCGTTCATGCTCTCCTTGCTCCTTCAATATTAATAAAATGTAATGGAGAGTCCCTACCTTTTGTTGAACTCATAATTGTGTTTTAACATTTTAATGATCATTCCTTACGATTTGTAGGGGCCACATGGCCCATAATGCACAATTAGAGGTAAGGTGCCCTTTCTGGGCTTAATAGCTCTACACAACTTTTGTAAATATGACTGGTGTATTGCACTTCTGTTATTCGATTAGCGTTGGCAACCAGGAACTTAAGATATAATTGGATCATGTCAAGTGCATTCACATTGCACATGAATCCAAGAAAAGAATGTGATGAGTGTACCATAGGTTTAATTCAGGGTTATCTAATTGTTTTATCCTAAAATATAGCTCCTCTCCTCTCACTGGAACCCACACACTAAATTAAGGACTTCTGGCTGCCAGAATTCATTTGTGTTCTTGCATTTTCACTTTGAAAATTTCCAAAGGAAAAGAGGAATCCTGCTGATAGCAGAGTAAGCCTCAGCTATGGAAGTCAAACCGGTGATAAATATGAAGAAAACCTTAATCAGTTTTAATGAATACAAATAGCATAATGCCTGGACCAGGGGAGTCCAGGGAAATGTTCAGCATGGTTCATGGGTGGAATTCAACAATTTTTTAAAAGAGAGACTGTTGAGGTAAAAAGGGCCCCTGGTTACTGTAAACACAATGGTGACTGGGATGGGGGTGCATGTGGAGCTATTTATTTGTGCTTGTATAATAAGTCTTTTAAGGTTAAAGCTTTTTTCCCCCCAATATTTTCTCTTTTCAAGGCAGCATGGACTTCCACTGAGCAGGGTAGGTGGTAACCATCAATTGGAAAGAATAGCAAATTGAAATCTCTACTAGAATTTAGTTCAAACAAATGAGAGATGCCAAGTGCACATTGCTTGAGCACGTTCTTGAACCAGACCTCCTGGGCGAGCATCCTGACTTTTCCGTTTCTTCCAGTACTGGAGGGGAGACTGGCTGTGTTGGATTTGCTGAAAAGCAGTTTGTGTGCTCTCTGTGTCTACCAGGCAAGTTAGTTCATCAACTGTGACCCAGGTTCCCTGTAGATGAGAATATAATCACGATTCTGTGCATATTAAAAGAGTAAATACAGATAGATTTAATGTATAAAATAGGTAGACACGTGGTGGTGGTGGTTTAGTTGCTAAGTTGTGTCCAACTCTTGCAACACCAGGGACTATAGCTTGCCAGTCTCCACTGTTCATGGGACTCTCCAGGCAAGAATTCCGGAGTGGTTTGCCATTTCCTTTTCCCATATAGACACATGCATATGTATAAATGAATATATTTATTGCATACCAATATAGCCTGGCATGCTGCAATTCATGGGGTCGCAGGTCTCAAAGAGTCGGACACGACTGAGTGACTGAACTGAACTGAACTGAATAGATATCTTAAAAGAGGCCTGGTATGTACACTGCAAACATCATTGTTTTTATTGTTGTTGTAATTAAAATAATTATTGTTGTTGAGCTGTAAATGAGCTGGCATTACAGGAAAGCAAATCAACAACATGGTCCCATGGAACAAAGCAGTTTCTAAGTCTCTCACTTTCCTCAGACTATTAAAAATAAGAAGTGATTGCTTTTGCTGGGGACCTTGAGTGGCCAGCCATGGATTAGAAACTTCCCCAGTGGCTCAGTGATTAGGACTTTGAGCTTCCATTGCAGGGGACACAGATTTGATCCCTGGTTCTCCAGGTTGGGGAAGTTCCACGTGCCACACAGTGCAGCCAAAAAAATCAAAGAGAGAAAGAAACGTTAAGAGCTTAGCCAGTAGGAGAGATGGCAGTACTATAGGTATGTGAAAAGGTTCCAGGGGAGATATTGCCTAAATTGAATCTCCAGGATGAGAAGAAGTTAGGCAAAGGTAGAGGCAGAAGGCATGTGCAAAGGCCCAGAGGTAAGGGGAAGTATTACCCTTTTACAAGTGCAGGTAGTTCAATTTCATTGGAAGCAGCAGCAGGATAGGTGGGAGGGTGCTGAGAGAAGAGACATGCGAAGAACAGGGAGAAGATAGTAATGGGCTCTGATGTCATGCTTAAGAAGTCATGTTTATTCTGAGAACACTGAGAGGCAGTCAAAAGATTTTATGTAGGGAAGTGAGAGTGAGTCACTGTCACATCTGTGCTTTTGAGTATCACTTTGACTACAACGTGGTGAACGTTTTGAGGAAAATTACTATTGGAGGGTGAGAGTCTATTTGGAAGACTTTCATTGTCATTCAGAGAAGAGATGTGGGTGCCTTAAAATAAACACAGTTCAGTCCTGTCATGTGTTTAATGGGGTTCAATGATATGCTTGAAGTGACAAAGTGAGAGGAGGGAATTGGAGAAAAAGTCAGACACAGAGAAATGGCACTTTTTTTTTGAAAAAAGAGTATCTATTTATTTATTTATTTGGCTGCATAGGGTCTCAGTTGCAGCATGTGGGAGTGCGTGGGCTCAGGAGTTGCAGTGCATGGGATTGCAACATGTGGGATCTTAGCTCCCGAACCAGTGATCAAACCCAAGTCCTGTGGATTCTTACTCACTGGACCACCAGGGAGATCTTGAGAAATAGCATTTAAAAAAGAGAAATAGTAGCAGCTCTACTCATCCATTCCAGAGAAGGAGTATGTACCCCCCAGAGAAAGCCCAGACAGCTCATCAGGTTAAATGCCATTCTGGTGTTCATATACGTATGTGTGTTCACCCAACGCAGCCCCTAAATACAAATCAATGTCTTCGTCTACTGCTTAGCTGAAGAAACAACAATTTGTTTCAACACTAGAGACAAAATGAACTGTGTTGAGTTTGCTGAGAGGCAGTATGCCTTTCTCCATGGGGGTGTCTTCCTGAGCAATTATCCAAGGTAATCCTAACTCTACATGGCTTACATCGAGCCTCAATCGCTTAGATCCTAATCCTCAAGTGAGATGTGACTTCCCTATAGTAGCACTGGAAAGAGAGAAAAGTTGGGGAGTTGGAGAGACGTTGGTAGAACTGACAGAATCTTGTGATGGCTTGACCTGAGTGCCAGAGGTAAGGAAGGTCAAGACTGATGAACAGGGTTATGTTTGGACAACAGAGTCCAACACTCACTTCCTATCCCCCAATATCACCAAGAACTGAAAACTCTCCTTCTACACCCTTGATTTCTGGACTTTATAGGGACCACCTGGACTCTCCCTTGGAGAGCCATACTGGGAAAATTATGCTGTGAACCCATAACTTCTCTCCTTATGTTTACGTAGTGATAGGTTCAGATTTAAAGAAACATGCAAGACAAACCAAATTGAAAAGCTGAAAAGCTATTGACCAGATTTCTCCAATGGCTACAAGGAGGCTGTGGAATTCCCAGAAATTAAGGTACTCAGACCCTATAATCTGCCCAGTAGGTTCAAAGCAAGTAGACTCCCTGAAGCTAAAAGAAATATAGTTGCCATGTGACAGGTGAATAAGCAGTGTGGCAATGAAAGGGAGAAAACTAAGGATTAGTCTAAACTCTGGGGAGGTAAATAATTTCCAGGGTTGACAGGCAGTCAAAGGTAATCCGGGAAGATAGATGAACCAAGTTCAGTAAATCGTAGTGTAATCCTCTTGCCAGAAGCTGCTTTGACATGAAGGACTGGTATATATTCTAGGAATTTATCACATTTCTTTGGCTAGAGCTTCCATGCAGAAATCTGCCTGAATACACTCATAACTGAGCTCCTGGGGAGGTTGAGTAGGGGAGGAAATGGGGAGGGAGATTAGGGGGATATATTAGTCTGGATTCTCTAGGGAAACAGAACCAAGTGATAAGTGATTGATTATAAGGAATCAGCTCACATGATGATGGAGGCCTAGAGATTCCAAAATATTCAGTCAGCAAGCTGGAGTATACTTCCAATCTGAGACTAAACATTTGATAACCAAGAGATCTGATGGTCTAAGTTCCAGTCTGAGTCTCAGTATGAAGACAGGAGAAGCCCATATCTCAGCTTAAAGATCGTCAGGCAGAAAGAAAAAGAATCCTCTCTTACCAAGCCTTTTTTGTTCTATTCAGGGCTTCAATAGATGAAGTACACCCATATGGGAGAGAAAAATTTGCTTTCCTCAGTCTACTGACTCAATTGCTAATCTCATCCAGAAATACCATTTCAGACACATGCAGAAATAATGTTTAATGAAATATCTGGGCGCTCTGTGGTAAGGTTGACACACTAGTCATGTTGATAACATAAAACAAACCAGAACAGAAACTTTAGGTCATCACCTCTTGATTCATGTAAAATAGCTCTGGTTGGATCATTCCCTAGGATTTTACTTGAAGAAAGGGCTCTGGCTATAGTGAAAAGTTTGCAGGACACTTTCAGAGCTCAAATTACTGAAGCATTTACAGCATTTGCTAGCGAGAGTCCACTTGTTTCCTTGTTTGTGCCCCCAATTCCCTGGATACACCAATGGTGGTCTTGCTCTCTTGCGAGATATTGGAATACCTAGTTCATTCAGCTCATTCAGCTGGACAATTCCTGCCTTGCATACTCCTCTGACTTTTCTGGGCCTGAAGTGTGTTTTTCCCACGTGACCTGATGTGGCTTCTTAAGATACAAAGCTTCTTATCTTCTCAAAAAAAAAAAAAATCTGTTCTTCTCTTAGAGTAAGTTGTTTCTGCAGAATCACTCCCTTCAATTTGCACTGTATTATGACATCACCACATCCAGTGATTACCTGGTTGTGAATAAGGCCATCCCAATAAGGAGTAGAGATTTGACTGTAGAAGGTGATGGAGTTGCTTTGGAAGAAGGCTAATTCCTTTCTAGATCTTTTTCTCCTGCTAGAGGCAACTGGAGGAAACAGAAGAGGATTTAAAGTCAGAAGACTTGCAGAGAATTCTGTTGTTATTCAGTGCTTAAGTTATATCCGAATCTTTGTGATCCCGTGGACTATAGCCCACCAGGCTCCTCTGTCCTCTACTATCTCTCAGAGTTTGCTAAAACTCATATCCACTGAGTTGGTGATGCTATCTAACTACCTCATCCCTCTGCTGCCCCCTTCTTTTGCCTTCAATCTTTCCCAGCATCAAAGTCTTTCCCAATGAGTCGGCTCTTAGTATCAGGTGGCCAAAGTATTGGAGAAAAGAAATCTTCAAGATTATAATTTTTCCACCACTTTGATTCTCCCTTCGCACTGGGGCAATTCCTGTAAAACATACAAATATTTAGAAAGCTAAATGAAATGAACAACAGCTAAAATAGGCTCCACTAGGATTGCGTTTCGAACAATTTCAGTTGGCACAGCCACCCAAAGTAATGGGGTTTTTAAAGAACTCTATGAGGTAATCAAGCTTATATTACAAAATAAATATGCCTGCACTAAATCAGACATCACAGTAAACTGCACTCTAGTAGCGACCAATGAGACCAGGAACCAAAGGTTCTAGGCCAAGTTGTGGAGGAATACTCAAAATGGAAAAGATGATATCTGTAAACAATTTTCCCTGGGACGTGGGAAATGACTGCCGTTAACCAATGTTAATGATGGTTTTTGTGGCTCTTCTGAGGACTGCTCTATTAGGTTATCAAGGTTTGCCATGAAAATAGAGGCAATTAGAAAAAGAGTAGAAGTCCATCAAGGTAGGTGCTTTTGAAAAAAAGAATTAAAAGCTTCTACTGTCCTGAACGGGTTTCCCTGGTGGCTCAGGGGTTAAAGCGTCTGCCTCCAATGTGGGAGACCTGAGTTCGATCCCAGGGTTGGGAAGATCCCCTGGAGAAGGAAATGGCAATCCACTCCAGTATTCTTGCCTGGAGAATCCCATGGACGGAGAAGCCTAGTAGGTTACAGTCCATGGGATCACAGAGTCAGACATGACTGAGCGACTTCACCTTCCTTCCTTCCTACTGTCCTGAACAAAACGTTTCACTTATAATGTACAGCCCAGGGGCTGGTTTCATTCCATGGCTGCTGTGGGATTGCTTCCTAGGAATAACATGTCTTAAGCCATAGAATCCATGTTGCAAAAGGCAGGTGCAGACACGCAGCCTTATTAGACCCTGCATGGTCGCAGATTGAGGGCAGGAGGAGAAGGAGTGTGGGGAACAGAGGATGAGATGGTTGGATGGCTTCACTGACTCAATGGACATGAGCTGGAGCAAAAACAGATGGGGAAGCCTGGAATGCTGCCGTCCATGGGGTCGCAAAGAGTTGGACACAACTGAGTGACTGAACAGCAACAACAGTGGCTACAGGAGACTATGCCTGGAGTCTAGATCATTTCCTTACAGAGATACAGAGTCCTTGCAGCCCAGGAACCTGTGCTGGGCAAAGGTCTTTGGGATTTCTTTCTTCCTGTTTTGGACTTGGTATATACTTCTTTGTTCTGCCTAAGTGTGTGCATCACATGACACCTGGCCAACCCCACTGCTGTATCTGTTCCTCTTGGGGCGAGAACGGAATNACTTGGTATATACTTCTTTGTTCTGCTTAAGTGTGTGCATCACATGACACCTGGCCAACCCCACTGCTGTATCTGTTCCTCTTGGGGCTTGAATGGAATCCTTTGCCTGCAGCACAGAGGGGTGTGTGCTATGAGAAGTGCGATAAGGAAGGTTTAGTTCAGTAGGTGGTATTGCACTTCAGCCTTGGGGAAAGAAAGGATCTTCATAGAAAAATAATTCTGAACTGAAATGGCAGTTTAGAAGAGGGCAAAGGCACATGAAAATGCATGAGCTATTTTTCTAAGGGTATGCAGAGTAGTTTAGAGTGTGGTGGGCTGCCGTCCGTAGGGTCACACAGAGTCAGACACGACTGAAGTGACTTGGCAGCAGCAGCAGAACAGAAAATATGTGGAGGCATAAATGAACCCAAATAGACAAAATTTATTTATTAGTTTTTTGAGTGCATGTGATAGAAATCCAAACTCAACCAGTAAGAGCAAAAAGAAGTCAGTGGAAGGATTCAGGCTTGCTTATTTCATGGACTGCCTGAGTGACAGGGTTCATGGGAACATGAGTATCTGAAACAATGAGAAACAATTCCTTGAATGTCAGGGTTATCTGATTCTTCTCTCTGTCCTCCCAGAATGGCAGCCTATGTGTCTCCAGTTTGCATGAATACAGTGACCCATATAGTTATGGATTTTATATGCTACAACTCTGGGCTCATTGACTCAGCCTGGGTCAAGAACCCATCTCAAACCAGTTTGGTCAGAGATTAGAGACAGACATATCCTGGAAGAAGAAAGGGGCAGAGAGGGCAGTGCTGTACAGATAATTCCATAAATTTCTACTGCAAATAGGAAATGACAGCATTATAATTAGCGAGTTTCAGAAGTCTAAATTACCTTCCAATTATCTTCTTCCATTTTTTTTTCTTTTCCTTCTTGCACCAACTTGTGAATCTCCACTCAATATCTCTTTCCTTTGATCATTCTCCTCTCTTATAATCTTTTCTTTTTCAATGGCTTCTTCTCTTTGGGATGCCCTTTCCAGGTATTGTTCAAAGGACAAAGGCAGCAGCCAAAATGTTCTGATCAAAATCAATCATCCCCAAATTAGGATGTAACTATTTACTTCATTCATGCTTTCATTCACCAATTGCTCGTTGAGTATTTGCTATTTACCATGAAGACAGAAGAAGGATTAAAAAGCAATAGAAATAATAATAGCTTCAATGTGTTGAGTGATCCCTATATGTTGTGCCTATATTATCTTATTTAATCACACACAGTAACTCAGCTATTTCAGAGTAAGCAGATGGTTGGGATACAAACCTAAGCTTTATGATTCCAAAATCCCTGTGTAGTCACTACACTGTCTGAAATGAGGCATACTGTCCCTGTCCTAAAGATGATCATTAATTAGTAGATAAATGAAGTACAGAATAATAATCACAATGACATTGGTTAGTATTGGTTTACTAATGAGAAGAATACTGGGGGAGAGGAACAGCTGACCCAGTCTGGAGGGAGGGAGGCATCCTAGAAGACTCAGCTTGGGGTGAATTCTGGAGCTGAATTATAGCTGACCTGGTGGTGAGTAAGGGCTCTGAAGTCTTCTGAGTGAAAATGAAGGGCAGTGCAGGTGTGAGTGAGCAGATGGTGGTCCTTTGCACTCGTTGAATGGCATGACGCTTAGTGGATGTGGTACTTAGGTTCGGATGGGGAACAGAAGCAACAGATTTAACTAAAGCAAACAGCAGTCATATGAGAAGGGTGGTATACATTACACAGAGGACTTTGGACTTTATGCACAGGCAACAGCTAACCTGTAAGGGATTCTAAACATGATCAAAGTAGTATTTTAGAAAGATCATCCCTAGAGGCAGGATAGAGGTCAGAGGCTGGGAGATTAAGCAACAGTGTCTAAAACCTAGTCTACGTAATTTGGGGTAGGTACAAGTCTTCCGTATCTGTAGCTCCAGAGCCTAGTCAATATTTTTTTAATTGAGCACATGGATGAGTAAAGGAACAGTTACAATAACCTAGGCAAGATGTAGTAAGGCTGGAATTAAGACAGTCCTAGTGGGGATGGGAATGGTAGGATGAATTCTCTAGACTATAGAGCTTTAGCAAACCATATCTGCTTTCCAGTGCATTAGTTAATTTTTCTCTGTTTTCATTTTGAAAACATCAAACATGCAACAATATAGAAAATAATATAATGCTTACTACCTAGTATTATATATCTTAACCACCTACCATACTTTTCATGTCTTAAATATTTTTCATAATGCTGTTAGAATTCATTATTATTCTTTGTAATTGTTTTATAATATAAAAGTCAATCAAGGTGATATGCCATCATTTACTTAAGCATTTCTCTATCATTAGACATACAAGCTACTAGTCATGTTTTACATATGTTGCTTTTAGAGAAGGATGCTACAATAAGCAGCTTCATAGATAGTTGTGTCCTTGAGAAAGACCATACCCTTTCCTTTATTGTCCATTTTGCCTAGTTTTTGTAGGAGTCAGTGTCTGGAGAAAGATTGTTGAAGGTATAGTTGATGTAGCCCTCCCTGTAGGTTATTCCTTGGTTGAAGTCTATGAAAAAAGTGACTATGTCTAAAAGGGTGGGGAATCATCCTCAATACAGTGACAAACTTTTCAATAAAATATTCTTTTATTCTACAGATTTTAAAAACTGTTTTAAGATGTATCCATATTGTCTACATCTAGAATGATGTTTGGCACACAGAGGCTATTCAGCATATACTTGTGGAAAGAAGGAATGAGCAAATGAATAAAAGGGAACAAGTGCAGACAAATCAACTGAAAAACCCAAAGCCCATGCCGTGGGCACTTATTTGTGTTCAGTTTCTTAGGACACATATGCCTTAAAGGAACTGCAATTTCTGTCAGGCTCAGAAACATGATGGGAAGGTGTAGAAAGAAGTCAAATTATATTTAAAAGATAAATATATGGGATATGCAGTTTAGAAAAAATATGTTTTATTTCAAATAGAAGGTAGATATCATGAGAAATGCTGGGCTGGAGGAAGCACAAGCTGGAATCAAGATTGCCAGGAGAAATATCAATCTTAAAAGAAATATAGTTGCCATGTGACAGGTGAATAAGCAGTGTGGCAATGAAAGGGAGAAAACTAAGGATTAGTCTAAACTCTGGGGAGGTAAATAATTTCCAGGGTTGACAGGCAGTCAAAGGTAATCCGGGAAGATAGATGAACCAAGTTCAGTAAATCGTAGTGTAATCCTCTTGCCAGAAGCTGCTTTGACATGAAGGACTGGTATATATTCTAGGAATTTATCACATTTCTTTGGCTAGAGCTTCCATGCAGAAATCTGCCTGAATACACTCATAACTGAGCTCCTGGGGAGGTTGAGTAGGGGAGGAAATGGGGAGGGAGATTAGGGGGATATATTAGTCTGGATTCTCTAGGGAAACAGAACCAAGTGATAAGTGATTGATTATAAGGAATCAGCTCACATGATGATGGAGGCCTAGAGATTCCAAAATATTCAGTCAGCAAGCTGGAGTATACTTCCAATCTGAGACTAAACATTTGATAACCAAGAGATCTGATGGTCTAAGTTCCAGTCTGAGTCTCAGTATGAAGACAGGAGAAGCCCATATCTCAGCTTAAAGATCGTCAGGCAGAAAGAAAAAGAATCCTCTCTTACCAAGCCTTTTTTGTTCTATTCAGGGCTCCAATAGATGAAGTACACCCATATGGGAGAGAAAAATTTGCTTTCCTCAGTCTACTGACTCAATTGCTAATCTCATCCAGAAATACCATTTCAGACACATGCAGAAATAATGTTTAATGAAATATCTGGGCGCTCTGTGGTAAGGTTGACACACTAGTCATGTTGATAACATAAAACAAACCAGAACAGAAACTTTAGGTCATCACCTCTTGATTCATGTAAAATAGCTCTGGTTGGATCATTCCCTAGGATTTTACTTGAAGAAAGGGCTCTGGCTATAGTGAAAAGTTTGCAGGACACTTTCAGAGCTCAAATTACTGAAGCATTTACAGCATTTGCTAGCGAGAGTCCACTTGTTTCCTTGTTTGTGCCCCCAATTCCCTGGATACACCAATGGTGGTCTTGCTCTCTTGCGAGATATTGGAATACCTAGTTCATTCAGCTCATTCAGCTGGACAATTCCTGCCTTGCATACTCCTCTGACTTTTCTGGGCCTGAAGTGTGTTTTTCCCACGTGACCTGATGTGGCTTCTTAAGATACAAAGCTTCTTATCTTCTCAAAAAAAAAAAAATCTGTTCTTCTCTTAGAGTAAGTTGTTTCTGCAGAATCACTCCCTTCAATTTGCACTGTATTATGACATCACCACATCCAGTGATTACCTGGTTGTGAATAAGGCCATCCCAATAAGGAGTAGAGATTTGACTGTAGAAGGTGATGGAGTTGCTTTGGAAGAAGGCTAATTCCTTTCTAGATCTTTTTCTCCTGCTAGAGGCAACTGGAGGAAACAGAAGAGGATTTAAAGTCAGAAGACTTGCAGAGAATTCTGTTGTTATTCAGTGCTTAAGTTATATCCGAATCTTTGTGATCCCGTGGACTATAGCCCACCAGGCTCCTCTGTCCTCTACTATCTCTCAGAGTTTGCTAAAACTCATATCCACTGAGTTGGTGATGCTATCTAACTACCTCATCCCTCTGCTGCCCCCTTCTTCTTTTGCCTTCAATCTTTCCCAGCATCAGAGTCTTTCCCAATGAGTCGGCTCTTAGTATCAGGTGGCCAAAGTATTGGAGAAAAGAAATCTTCAAGATTATAATTTTTCCACCACTTTGATTCTCCCTTAGCACTGGGGCAATTCCTGTAAAACATACAAATATTTAGAAAGCTAAATGAAATGAACAACAGCTAAAATAGGCTCCACTAGGATTGTGTTTCAAACAATTTCAGTTGGCACAGCCACCCAAAGTAATGGGGTTTTTAAAGAACTCTATGAGGTAATCAAGCTTATATTACAAAATAAATATGCCTGCACTAAATCAGACATCACAGTAAACTGCACTCTAGTAGCGACCAATGAGACCAGGCACCAAAGGTTCTAGGCCAAGTTGTGGAGGAATACTCAAAATGGAAAAGATGATATCTATAAACAATTTTCCCTGGGACGTGGGAAATGACTGCCGTTAACCAATGTTAATGATGGTTTTTGTGGCTCTTCTGAGGACTGCTCTATTAGGTTATCAAGGTTTGCCATGAAAATAGAGGCAATTAGAAAAAGAGTAGAAGTCCATCAAGGTAGGTGCTTTTGAAAAAAAGAATTAAAAGCTTCTACTGTCCTGAACGGGTTTCCCTGGTGGCTCAGGGGTTAAAGCGTCTGCCTCCAATGTGGGAGACCTGAGTTCGATCCCAGGGTTGGGAAGATCCCCTGGAGAAGGAAATGGCAGTCCACTCCAGTATTCTTGCCTGGAGAATCCCATGGACAGAGAAGCCTAGTAGGTTACAGTCCATGGGGTCGCAGAGTCAGACACGACTGAGCGACTTCACCTTCCTTCCTTCCTACTGTCCTGAACAAAACGTTTCACTTATAATGTACAGGGGCTGGTTTCATTCCACGGCTGCTGTGGGATTGCTTCCTAGGAATAACATGTCTTAAGCCATAGAATCCGTGTTGCAAAAGGCAGGTGCAGACACGCAGCCTTATTAGACCCTGCATGGTCACAGATTGAGGGCAGGAGGAGAAGGAGTGTGGGGAACAGAGGATGAGATGGTTGGATGGCTTCACTGACTCAATGGACATGAGCTGGAGCAAAAACAGATGGGGAAGCCTGGAATGCTGCCGTCCATGGGGTCGCAAAGAGTTGGACACAACTGAGTGACTGAACTGCAACAACAGTGGCTACAGGAGACTATGCCTGGAGTCTAGATCATTTCCTTACAGAGATACAGAGTCCTTGCAGCCCGGGAGCCTGCGCTGGGCAAAGGTCTTTGGGATTTCTTTCTTCCTGTTTTGGACTTGGTATATACTTCTTTGTTCTGCTTAAGTGTGTGCATCACATGACACCTGGCCAACCCCACTGCTGTATCTGTTCCTCTTGGGGCTTGAATGGAATCCTTTGCCTGCAGCACAGAGGGGTGTGTGCTATGAGAAGTGCGATAAGGAAGGTTTAGTTCAGTAGGTGGTATTGCACTTCAGCCTTGGGGAAAGAAAGGATCTTCATAGAAAAATAATTCTGAACTGAAATGGCAGTTTAGAAGAGGGCAAAGGCACATGAAAATGCATGAGCTATTTTTCTAAGGGTATGCAGAGTAGTTTAGAGTGTGGTGGGCTGCCGTCCGTAGGGTCACACAGAGTCAGACACGACTGAAGTGACTTGGCAGCAGCAGCAGAACAGAAAATATGTGGAGGCATAAATGAACCCAAATAGACAAAATTTATTTATTAGTTTTTTGAGTGCATGTGATAGAAATCCAAACTCAACCAGTAAGAGCAAAAAGAAGTCAGTGGAAGGATTCAGGCTTGCTTATTTCATGGACTGCCTGAGTGACAGGGTTCATGGGAACATGAGTATCTGAAACAATGAGAAACAATTCCTTGAATGTCAGGGTTATCTGATTCTTCTCTCTGTCCTCCCAGAATGGCAGCCTATGTGTCTCCAGTTTGCATGAATACAGTGACCCATATAGTTATGGATTTTATATGCTACAACTCTGGGCTCATTGACTCAGCCTGGGTCAAGAACCCATCTCAAACCAGTTTGGTCAGAGATTAGAGACAGACATATCCTGGAAGAAGAAAGGGGCAGAGAGGGCAGTGCTGTACAGATAATTCCATAAATTTCTACTGCAAATAGGAAATGACAGCATTATAATTAGCGAGTTTCAGAAGTCTAAATTACCTTCCAATTATCTTCCTTTTTTTTTTCTTTTCCTTCTTGCACCAACTTGTGAATCTCCACTCAATCTCTTTCCTTTGATCATTCTCCTCTCTTATAATCTTTTCTTTTTCAATGGCTCCTTCTCTTTGGGATGCCCTTTCCAGGTATTGTTCAAAGGACAAAGGCAGCAGCCAAAATGTTCTGATCAAAATCAATCATCCCCAAATTAGGATGTAACTATTTACTTCATTCATGCTTTCATTCACCAATTGCTCGTTGAGTATTTGTTATTTACCATGAAGACAGAAGAAGGATTAAAAAGCAATAGAAATAATAATAGCTTCAATGTGTTGAGTGATCCCTATATGTTGTGCCTATATTATCTTATTTAATCACACACAGTAACTCAGCTATTTTAGAGTAAGCAGATGGTTGGGATACAAACCTAAGCTTTATGATTCCAAAATCCCTGTGTAGTCACTACACTGTCTGAAATGAGGCATACTGTCCCTGTCCTAAAGATGATCATTAATTAGTAGATAAATGAAGTACAGAATAATAATCACAATGACATTGGTTAGTATTGGTTTACTAATGAGAAGAATACTGGGGGAGAGGAACAGCTGACCCAGTCTGGAGGAAGGGAGGCATCCTAGAAGACTCAGCTTGGGGTGAATTCTGGAGCTGAATTATAGCTGACCTGGTGGTGAGTAAGGGCTCTGAAGTCTTCTGAGTGAAAATGAAGGGCAGTGCAGGTGTGAGTGAGCAGATGGTGGTCCTTTGCACTCGTTGAATGGCATGACGCTTAGTGGACGTGGTACTTAGGTTGGGATGGGGAACAGAAGCAACAGATTTAACTAAAGCAAACAGCAGTCATATGAGAAGGGTGGTATACATTACACAGAGGACTTTGGACTTTATGCACAGGCAACAGCTAACCTGTAAGGGATTCTAAACATGATCAAAGTAGTATTTTAGAAAGATCATCCCTAGAGGCAGGATAGAGGTCAGAGGCTGGGAGATTAAGCAACAGTGTCTAAAACCTAGTCTACGTAATTTGGGGTAGGTACAAGTCTTCCGTATCTGTAGCTCCAGAGCCTAGTCAATATTTTTTTAATTGAGCACATGGATGAGTAAAGGAACAGTTACAATAACCTAGGCAAGATGTAGTAAGGCTGGAATTAAGACAGTCCTAGTGGGGATGGGAATGGTAGGATGAATTCTCTAGACTATAGAGCTTTAGCAAACCATATCTGCTTTCCAGTGCATTAGTTAATTTTTCTCTGTTTTCATTTTGAAAACATCAAACATGCAACAATATAGAAAATAATATAATGCTTACTACCTAGTATTATATATCTTAACCACCTACCATACTTTTCATGTCTTAAATATTTTTCATAATGCTGTTAGAATTCATTATTATTCTTTGTAATTGTTTTATAATATAAAAGTCAATCAAGGTGATATGCCATCATTTACTTAAGCATTTCTCTATCATTAGACATACAAGCTACTAGTCATGTTTTACATATGTTGCTTTTAGAGAAGGATGCTACAATAAGCAGCTTCATAGATAGTTGTGTCCTTGAGAAAGACCATACCCTTTCCTTTATTGTCCATTTTGCCTAGTTTTTGTAGGAGTCAGTGTCTGGAGAAAGATTGTTGAAGGTATAGTTGATGTAGCCCTCCCTGTAGGTTATTCCTTGGTTGAAGTCTATGAAAAAAGTGACTATGTCTAAAAGGGTGGGGAATCATCCTCAATACAGTGACAAACTTTTCAATAAAATATTCTTTTATTCTACAGATTTTAAAAACTGTTTTAAGATGTATCCATATTGTCTACATCTAGAATGATGTTTGGCACACAGAGGCTATTCAGCATATACTTGTGGAAAGAAGGAATGAGCAAATGAATAAAAGGGAACAAGTGCAGACAAATCAACTGAAAAACCCAAAGCCCATGCCGTGGGCACTTATTTGTGTTCAGTTTCTTAGGACACATATGCCTTAAAGGAACTGCAATTTCTGTCAGGCTCAGAAACATGATGGGAAGGTGTAGAAAGAAGTCAAATTATATTTAAAAGATAAATATATGGGATATGCAGTTTAGAAAAAATATGTTTTATTTCAAATAGAAGGTAGATATCATGAGAAATGCTGGGCTGGAGGAAGCACAAGCTGGAATCAAGATTGCCAGGAGAAATATCAATCACCTCAGATATGCAGATGACACCGCCCTTATGGCAGAAAGTGAAGAAGAACTAAAGAGCCTCTTGATGAAAGTGAAAGAGGAGAGTGAAAAAGTTGGCTTAAAGCTCAACATTCAGAAAATGAAGATCATGGCATCCGGTCCCATCACTTCATGGCAAATAGATGGGGAAACAGTGGAAACAGTNCACCTCAGATATGCAGATGACACTGCCCTTATGGCAGAAAGTGAAGAAGAACTAAAGAGCCTCTTGATGAAAGTGAAAGAGGAGAGTGAAAAAGTTGGCTTAAAGCTCAACATTCAGAAAACGAAGATCATGGGATCCTGTCCCATCACTTCATCGGAAATAGATGGGAAACAGTGGAAACAGTTTCAGACTTTATTTTTTGGGGCTCCAAAATCACTGCAGATGGTGACTGAATCTATGAAATTAAAAGATGCTTACTCCTTGGAAGGAAAATTATGACCAACCTAGACAGCACATTAAAAAGCAGAGATATTACTTTACCAACAAAGGTCTGTCTAGTCAAGGCTATGAGTTTTCCAGTGATCATGTATGGATGTGAGAGCTGGACCATAAAGAAAGCTGAGTGCTGAAGAATTGATGCTTTTGAACTATGGTGTTGGAAAAGACTCTTGAGAGTCCCTTGGACTGCAAGGAGATCCAACCAGTCCATCTTAAAGGAGATCAGTCCTGGGTGTTCATTGAAAGGACTGATGTTGAAGCTGAAACTCCAATACTTTGGCCACCTGATGCAAAGAGCTGACTCATTGGAAAAGACTCTGATGCTGGGAAAGATTGAGGGTGGGAGGAGAAGGGGATGACAGAGGATGAGATGGTTGCATGGCATCACCGACTCAATGGACATGGGTTTGGGTGAACTTCAGGAGCTGGTGATGGACAGGGAGGCCTGGAGTGCTGGGGTTGCAAAGAGTCAGACATGACTGAGCAACTGAATTGAACTGAACTGAAGTGAAGGAAATTAAAATGACATCACTGGCAGAGCTAGGAGTTGATCTTGGGGCAGAAAGTATGACTCTGGACCTGCCTGCTTTACTACAAGCAGTCTCTGCAGTCACCATCCCTTCATGCTCACACGGGTTGCCTGAGGCGGGCAGCATGGGGTCAAGGATATCAGTTAGACATATGGGGAACCTGAGACAAGAAACTGACTCATCTGAGGTACAGTGGCTTGTCTGTGCCAGGGCTTTTGTTCTAGAATATAGGGCTTTAGATTTTTAGTCTTAAAACTTGTGAAATAAATTCATAGCTGCTTTAATGGCACATTTTATCCCTGATGCTAATTCTTTATGGGGCCTAAGAATTACCTGGTTAGGAGCAGAGGTATCTGTTCAAAATGCTGATCCCAGGCCCCAGCGATTCTGACTCACTAAATACCAGATAAGGCTAGAGAATCTGTAATTCAAACAGGTGCCCTCTCCTCTTCCCAGTCCAAGGTGATCCTGATGCAAGTTTGCATGCAAAGCAAACCGGAAGTCCTGGTTTTAGGAATTTCCAGGCCTTGTTCCAAGAACTTGTTCTAAGGACTTCACATTCATTTTCACCCAGCTTTTCAGAGCATAGATTCTGGATCCAGCCTACCTGCACTGGAACCCAAACTAGCACTTTGGGTTAAAGCATTCAGAATAGTGTCTGGTACAAAGTACATGTTTTATAATATTAGCTCTGTTTGTTATTATTTTCTTATAATAGTCGAAACAGTCTTAAAACCTAGTTATCCTCAGTCCCATTTCAGTTCAGTTCAGTTCAGTTCAGTTGCTCAGTCGTGTCTGACTCTTTGCACCCCTATGGACTGCAGCATACCAGGCCTCCCTGTTCATCACCAACTCCCGGAGTTTACTCAAACTCATGTCCATTGAGTCGGTGATGCCATCCAACCATCTCATACTCTGTTGTCCCCTTCTCCTCCCACCTTCAATCTTTACCAGCATCAGGGTCTTTTCAAATGAGTCAGTCACATCAGGTGGCCAAAGTACTGGAGTTTCAGCTTCAACATCAGTCCTTCCAATGAATATTCAGGACTGATTTCCTTTAAGATGGACTGGTTGGATCTCCTTGCAGTCCAAGGAACTCTCAAGAGTCTTCTCCAACACCATAGTTCAAAAGTATCAATTCTTTGGTGCTCAGCTTTCTTTATAGTTCAACTCGCACATCCATACATGACTACTTGAAAAACCATAGTCTTAAGTAGACACACCTTTGTTGGCAAAGTAATGTCTCTGCTTTTTAATATGCTGTCTAGGTTGGTCACAACTTTCCTTCCAAGGAGTAAGCATCTTTTAATTTCATGGCTGCGGTCACCATCTGCAGTGATTTTGGAGCCCAAGAAAANATAGTCTTAAGTAGACACACCTTTGTTGGCAAAGTAATGTCTCTGCTTTTTAATATGCTGTCTAGGTTGGTCACAACTTTCCTTCCAAGGAGTAAGCATCTTTTAATTTCATGGCTGCGGTCACCATCTGCAGTGATTTTGGAGCCCAAGAAAATAAAGTCTCTCACTGTTTCCACTATCTCCCCATTTCACAGGTGAACAAAGGTGGGCACAGAGAGGTAATTTGCTTAAGGACACACAGCTAGTGAGCTGCAGAGCTGGGGCTCAAACTCCACTCCATGTGACCCTAATGTCAGTGGTTCTAACTGCTAGGTTACCCTGTACTAGTGGAATATGCTCTAGACCCTGCCTGTCACACTGCATGATAGGGTCACACAGGGCTGCTGGGAGAGGCCACCTCAGGTGTTGGGCTTAGCTCCTGCCCTTTAAAGATAGAAGTAGAGCTTCTGGGGGCTGGGGGAAGGTATAGGGAAGGGGAGGATCCCTGACCTCTTCATCCCTCTGGCCCATCTCAGATCATTGTCAAGACTTAGACAGTCCTCACCAGAAGACAAGTGTCCTCCAAGGGGACTCTAGGTTCAATTTGCTGGTCCTCACCCTGAGAGATCTCAACTTGGCATTTCCCTTGTTGGATGAGAAGGTGAGAAAGTGGCAGAGCAGCTTCAGGATGACAGACCTGGGCTTCAATCCCAGCTTTCATGTATTTGAGACCTGAGGCAGCCTCAGGTTCCTCATCTATTGTGCTTCGCTTAAGTCACTCAGTCATGTCTGACTGTTTGCGACCCCGTAGTCTATAGCCGGGGAAGGCAATGGCACCCCACCCCAGTACTCTTGCCTGGAAAATCCAATGGATGGAGTAGCTGGTTCACAGCAGCACTGTTGACAGTAACCAAGGCATGAAGGCAACCTAAATGTCCATGGACATTAGTAGTGGATAAAGAAGAAGTGGTACATATATACAGTGGAATACTCCACACCATGAAAAGGGGGGAAGTTGTGCCACTTGCAGAGATGTGGCTGGACTGAGAGACTCATCCAGAGTGAAGGAAGTCAGAGAAAAATAAATGCTGAATACTGTTGCTTGTATGTGGAATCTAGAAAAAAGCATACAGATGAACTTATTTGCAAAGCAGAAAGAGAGACACAGATGTTTTGGATACCCAAGTGGGGAAAAGGAAATGGGGTGGATTGGGAGACTGAGCCTGCATATACATACTGCTGCTGCTGCTGCCGCTGTCACTTCAGTCGTGTCCGACTCTGTGTGACCCCATAGACGGCAGCCCACCAGGCTCCCCCATCCCTGGGATTCTCCAGGCAAGAACACTGGAGTGGGTTGCCATTTCCTTCTCCATACTGGAGAAGGAAATGGCAACCCACTCCAGTATTCTTGCCTGGAGAATCCCAGGGATGGG
This sequence comes from Oreotragus oreotragus, assembly GCA_006410675.1. Taxonomy (NCBI): domain Eukaryota; kingdom Metazoa; phylum Chordata; class Mammalia; order Artiodactyla; family Bovidae; genus Oreotragus; species Oreotragus oreotragus. The sequence goes on from SJYX01003467.1 coordinate 99,841, forward strand.
GGAGCCTGGTGGGCTGCCGTCTATGGGGTCACACAGAGTCGGACACGACTGAAGTGACTTAGCAGCAGCAGCAGCAGTCTATAGCCACCAGACTCCTCTGTTCATGGGATTCTCCAGGCAAGAATACTGGAGTGGGTTGCCATGCCCTCCTCCAGGAGATCTTCCCCACCCAGGGATTGAACCCAGGCCTCCAGTATTACAGGCGAATTCTTCACCATCTGAGCCACCAGGGAAGCCCCCTCAGCTGTTAAATGAGTATAAAGGTAGAGCCCACCTCAGTGAGCTGTCACAGCAGAATGATAGAGGCTGAGTATTCAGCAGAGCAGCTGGCACACAGAACACCAGCTTTACAGAAGTTAGCACCTGGTGATAGCATCATTCTCAACACACAGGCAGAGTCATGTTGGTTCTCCCTGGTGTGGTTTCTTCCTGGCCTTTGCACTGAAAAGCTATCTGGAGCCTAGAGTGACCCTAGTTATTTGTGTCCCAAAACCCTGTCCTCTGGAATCATGTTAAGGTTCAAGGACAGATGTGAGAGACAGGCCAGGGCCAGGTCTCAACATGGAGTCCTTAGAGGCTTCTCAAGCCACCTGGACCCCCTGGGCCTCTTCTAAGCCCAGCTCCCTCCTGGCTTGCAGCAGGTCCACCTGCTCTCATGGGGCCAGGACTTGACTATAAGTTTCCCTTGCTGCTGTGTGACTTCAGGGACATTTGTCAAATGCCACAGGAGAAGAAAATGCTGAAAACTACTGAGAGGTAGCAAGCTNAATGAATATTCAGGATTGATTCCCTTTAGGATTGACTGGTTTGATCTTGCTGTCCAAGGGACTCTCAAGAGTCCTCCAGCACCAGAATTCGGGAACATCAATTCTTTGGTGCTCAGCCTTCTTTATAATGACTATTATAGATAGATTTGAAATTCTGTCATCTATAACTCTATGGTCTAGTTTAATCCATGGAGTAGTGGCTCAAGGGACAAATCTGTTCATACGGGAGCCACACTGTATCCCTGCATAAGCCTCTCTGTGGCAAGCACTGTCTCCTAATTCCCTGCTACCAAAAGAGCAGTCCAGAGACTGGCCTTAGAGTTATGGGGAAGCTTTTAAGAAATGTAGAAGCTTAGGCTCCATCCCAAACCTATTGGATCAGAATCTGCATTTTAACAAAGTCCCTGGGGAGATTTGTATGCATATTAACCTTCAAGAAAACTTCTGCACAACAGCGATTCTCCTTCCGGCTTTGAATTACTGATTTTGCTGTGAGTGCAATGAATTCAGTGGGAGATGAGTCATGATCATCCCAGGCCAACCATCACCCCCCTGCTTCCCCAGGAAATGACGTCAGAAGCATTGGAAGCATTTCTCAGGTGCACTCTGAAGCTCAGAGGGCATCATTCTCACCACTACTGGGAGGCTTCTGGGGATGTTTTTCCTCTTCCCACACCTCACACACACATTCCTGGATCCCTTTAAGTGCTGTGAGAGAACCAAATCCCCTGAATGGGGCTGCTATGTACCAGCCAACTGACAAGAATGAGAAAAAGCCAACACATTGGTGATGGTAGAGTAAACATTAGACCCTGGGTCCTTGAGACAATCACTAACATGCTGAACCAGTCCTGTCATGCTTGCTTTAAGTTTCTCTGTTTGTCTGGGGGCTTTGATTTTTAGCTGCATAGTAATGCGGTTTACAATGGAGATTTTGGATCAAGATCATGGTATCAGCTCTTCCTCTGGGTGGACCAGAGATGAAATGTATCAACCTGATCTCTGGAAAGTTGGAAAGTGAAAAGCAGCCACACGGGCAGTGAGTGATTGAGTCCTGTTAAAAACTCTGGACACTGAGCCTTACCTAATTAGTAGTAATATGTAGGTGTTTTCACACAGTGGCCAGGAGAAGTTATCACTGTCCTTGACTCCATGGGGAGAGGATGTCTGAAATCTCCATTTCTTGGATCTGCTTTGGCTGATTTTCACCTGTATGCTTTCTTTTATTATAAACTGTGAATATTATACTTTAGTCTGTTTTGTGAGTTCTTCTAGTGAATCACTGAAACTAAGGGTGGTTTTAGGAACGCTTCAAACCTGCAGTGGATATCAGAAGTTGAGGGTACCGGCTTGTGTGCAAGTCTGTTCCCTCTAACTCTCACAGTTGGCTCAAACTCTTCAAAGAGAATAATATTTTCTATCCATCAGTTGGACATTCTATTGTCAGAAGCCAAATCCATCCTAAAAGATGTTCTGGTGGTTCTAAAACTTTTTGGTCTCTGAATTCCTTTATATTCCTAAAAAATATTGCTGTTTTCAAAGAACTTTTATGTAGATTACATCTATTGATATTTACTGTCTTCAAAATTAAAACAGAAAACAAGATTTATTTATTTAATAATAATTCACTTAAAAGTAATAATAAAATCATTCAGTTCAGTTCAGTCACTCAGTCGTGTCTGACTCTTTGCAACCGCATGAATTGCAGCACGCCAGGCCTCCCTGTCCATCACCAACTCCCGGAGTTCACTCAAACTCACAATCATCGAGTCGGTAATGCCATCCAGCCATCTCATCCTGTGTTGTCCCCTTTTCCTCCTGCCCTCAAACCCTCCCAGGATCAGAGTCTTTTCCAATGAGTCAACTCTTCGCATGAGGTGGCCAAAGTACTGAAGTTTCAGCTTTAGCATCATTCCTTCCAAAGAACACCGAGGACTGATCTCCTCTAGAATGGACTGGTTGGATCTCCTTGCAGTCCAAGGGACTCTCAAGAGTCTTCTCCAACACCAGTGTTCAAAACATCAGTTCTTTGGTGCTCAGCTTTCTTCACAGTCCAACTCTCACATCCATATATGACTACTGGAAAAACCATAGCCTTGACTAGACAGACCTTTGTTGGCAAAGTAATGTCTGCTTTTGAATATGCTACCTAGGTTGGTCATAACTTTCCTTCCAAGGAGTAAGTGTCTTTTAATTTCATGGCTGCAGTCACCATCTGCAGTGATTTTGGAGCCCCCCGAAATAAAGTCTGACACTGTTTCCACTGTTTAACCATCTATTTCCCATGAAGTGATGG
>SJYX01003467.1:105056-118539 GCA_006410675.1 Oreotragus oreotragus
TCACCATCTGCAGTGATTTTGGAGCCCCCCGAAATAAAGTCTGACACTGTTTCCACTGTTTAACCATCTATTTCCCATGAAGTGATGGGATCAGATGCCATGATCTTGGATTTTTGACTGTTGAACTTTAAGCCAACTTTTTCACTCTTCACTTTCACTTTCATTCCTCTTCACTTTCTGCCATAGGGTGATGTCATCCACATATCTGAAGTTATTGATATTTCTCCCAGCAATCTTGATTCCAGCTTGTGCTTCTTCCAGCCCAGCGCTTCTCATGATGTACTCTGCATAGAAGTTAAATAAGCAGGGTGACAATATACAACCTTGACATACTCCTTTTCCTATTTGGAACCAGTTTGTTTTTCCATTTCCAGTTCTAACTGATGCTTCCTGACCTGTATATAGGTTTCTCAAGAGGCAGGTCAGGTGGTCTGGTATTCCCATCTCTTTCAGAATTTTCCACAGTTTATTGTGATCCACACAGTCAAAGGCTTTGGCATAGTCAATAAAGCAGAAATAGATGTTTTTCTGGAACTTTCTTGCTTTTTTGATGATCCAGCAGATGTTGGCAATTTGATCTCTGGTTCCTCTGCCTTTTCTAAAACCAGCTTGAACATCTGGAAGTTCACAGTTCAATTTGCAACTACAGAGATATGACATCTATAACTATGTTTCCCCCAACTGAAAAATAACAGCGTTGTTGTACATTTTTTAAAACCTCTTAGAAGTCTGACTAGATAGAAGATAGCTGGATTTTTATATATGCTTCTGTAATGTGTTGCAATATGTTGTTTTGATTGAGGCATATGAAAAAAATTCAGCCTCATGTTGATATGTAGTTGGAAAAGGGAGAAACATTTTAATGGATTTTTTAAATACTTGTGAATTTCTTTTTTTACACATTAGTCAAACTCAACAGATGATAGTTTCTTCAAGATTAGTTTCAGTGTGGAATTTGAAATCATATCCATGCGCTTTTCATACTCTGTTACGTCAGAGATCTACCATTAGTGGATCTCTCACCCATGAATGATTCTTTAATGTCAAACATTGTATGATTCTGTATGACTCATGCTTATTGTGCATGGCTTTGTGACATCATTCATAAAACGTTATGCATTGATAATCTAGAAAAAGTGGACCAATGAGTTTAAGACATCTTTTTAAAGTAACATAGCCACATTTATTTAAGACTGTGTTCCAAAATCAAAAGGCAAAGTTCAACAATGCAAAACCAAAATTATTTTTGCACCAATCTAGTACTTTTATACGTGGTAATGCATGTGCTTCAGTGCTACTGTCTCAATTCTCTCCTTCCCCTACTGTATCCATAAGTCTGTTCTCTAAATCTGTGTCGCCATTGGTGCCTTGCAGATGGGTTCATCAGTACCATCTTTCTAGATTCCCTATATATGCATTAACATATGGTACTTGTCTTTCTGTTTCTGACCTACTTCATTCTGTATAATAGGCTCTAGGTTCATCCACCTCATTAGAACTGACTCAAATGTATTCATTTTTATGGCTGAGTAATGTTTCTATCCACTGGATCATTGAAAAAGTGAGAGAGTTCCAGAAAAACATCTATTTCTGTTTTATTGACTATGCCAAAGCCTTTGACTGTGTGCTGCTGCTGCTAAGTTGCTTCAGTCGTGTCCAACTCTGCGACCCCATAGACGGGAGACTTCCAGGCTCCTTTATCCAAGGGATTTTCCAGGCAAGAGTACTGGAGTGGCATGCCATTGCCTCCTCTGCTGTGACTGTGTGGATCACAATAAATTGTGGAAAATTCTGAAAAAGACGAGAATACCAGACCACCTGACCTGCCTCTTGAGAAACCTCTATGCAGATAAGGAAGCAACAGTTAGAACTGGACATGGAACGACAGACTGGTTCCAAAGAGGAAAAGGAGTACGTCAAGGCTGTATTTGTCACCCTGCTTATTTAACTTATATTCAGAGTACATCATGAGAAACTCTGGGCTGGAGGAATCACAAGCTGGAATCAAGACTGCTGGGAGAAATATCAATAACCTCAGATATGCAAATGACACCACCCTTATGGCAGAAAGTGAAGAGGAACTAAAAGCCTCTTGATGAAAGTGAAAGAGGAGAGTGAAAAAGTTGGCTTAAAACTCAACATTCAGAAAATGAAGATCATGGCATCTGGTCCCATCACTTCATGGGAAATAGATGGGTAAANGACTGAGTGACTGAACTGAACTGAATGTTTCATTGTGTATAGTTACTACAACTTCTTTATCCATTCATCTGCTGATGGGCATCTAGGTTGCTTCCATGTTCTAGATATTGTAAGCAGTGCTGCCATGAACATTGGGATACATATGTAAGCACATCTTCTAATTGTTGACATGTTCTATTTTGCAATACTAAAAAGTCACATTTGTTGATCCCACCACTGAGCTCCTCAGAAAAGTCTTCAACTGTTAGGAAACTGTGAAGCTCCCAAAGGCCAACACAAGTTTTTCCAGCATTTTAATTTTCACTTAAAATCTCAAATGTTGCCTTTGGCATCAAATCTTGTCAGTTACTTTCCTTGGTGTTCATTTTAGATAACATATCTACCGTATCCAAGTTGATGCATTTGTCATTCTTTCAAGTGAAAAAAGTATTCTATGAAAAAATGGCTAGTTTCGCTTGTAACTTACATAATCATGTGAGTGTTTCTCCTTAAAGGCAACCATAAAACTTTGGTTATTCAGCAGAAGTGTTTTATGCATAGTCCCCATTTATTAAAGAAACTATTTTAAAAGTACATGGACTTATGGTCAATATTAAAAATAATATTTTTCACTGCTTCACTAAGGTCAGTCCATAGTGAAAATGGCACATTTTTATTGCAAGTGTGTGTTGGAGAAGAATTCAATGTTTGGTTCCATTGCCTTCATTTATGCAGAGTTGTCTGCCATCTGGCCCACCATTTGCTTTTATATCATCACTGAAACATCAACAAAGTGAAAATGTAAATAACATGTATCATTATAAAAATAATTTTGACCTCAACAGCTTTCTGTGACACACTGGTGGCTGAAAAGGTAAAGGATCTGCCTGTGATGCGGGAGACCTGGGTTAGATTCCTGGGTTGGGAAGATCCCCTAGAGGAGTGCATGGCAACCCGCTCCATTATTCTTGCCTGGAGAATCCCCATGGACAGAGGAGCACGGTGGGCTATAGTCGATGGGGTCGCAAAGAGTTGGACATGACTGAGCGACAAAGCATACAATGGTGTAAATGACATGGTATTAGTTTTAAGGAAAATTTGGTGATATTACAAGGTGTGCAACACAGACTGCCCCACTCCCAGTCCCAGACTGAGTTTTAAGTGCTGAAGGAAGTCTCTGTACAGGGCCAGCATCATCACTCTCAACGCTCCCAGTTCTCCTTGTCTATTCCCACTAGTATAACTGATCATTTTATCCACACCAATAGACTAATTCGGACCAAGGATGCTAAAGTCAGACCATCTTGGCTCTGCCTTATGTTAATTACAACTTTGGGCAAATTAACATTTCTGTTCTTGATTCAGTTTCTTTGCATTTGTAAAATGATGATAAGTAATAGGTTGTTTTTAAGACTAAAAGAGTTCATGGTATACTATGCTTAGAACTCTACAGAACATTGTAAGCTATCAGCAAATATTAGTTGTTGCTGTTACTATTATTTAATAATTTACTCCTGCTAGTGAAGTTTGCATGTTAGCCAGGAATATCTTGTGTAGTTGGATTGAATATCCAACTGATAGAATTTCAAGCGTAGTCAGCAAACAGTTTTGTTGGGGTTTTTTTTTTTCAGTTTTTAGGGTCTAGTTTGTGGGGACAACAGATATTTCAGAACCCCTGAAGTCATCCATGGTATCTTAGTTATGCATATGAAATGACTATGTTAATAGCTCATTCTTAATGTTCAGTCAATAGTATACTCCCAGAGGAGTCCACGAGGAGGTAGTTTTGTCTTTGTTCAGTTTTTAGGCTCTGCTAAACCACTCACAGTAATTTGTGTATGGTTGGGTCCTGATAAATGCACATAAAATATATATACTGAAAGAAAAAATATATATACATTTGCAAGTGAACTGCTCCTTGGAAAAAATTATTCTCTAAAAGCAATATCTCCTGAGTTTCCCTGATTAAACCAAATAAAATTTTCTTAAAAAGAAAACTTGAAATAACATGTGTCTTCTGGCTATAGCTCCCAGCAGTACATAACATGAGAATGTTATCATTCTCCAACCCCCCAAAAAGGAGCCATTTGTTGCATAAGAAAAATAAAAGCTTAAAAATGATTTCCTGACAAAAGGAAGTATAGCTTATTGCATGTATTCATATCAGTCTCTGCTCCAGCAGAGAATGGCTTACATAATTGTATTTGGGGAACTCTCTTGTAGAGAGAGATTTATAGTTTGGGGCTTATAAAAAACCTATTTTTGTTTTAAAATATAGACTCAGCAAGTGTCACCCTGAAGAATCAGGCCTCCTGGACTATTTTGTTACATTTTAGGAGATAAAAAACCGTGCGGCAGTTACACTATTAAGCCACAGCAATGGAGCTGCCACTCTCAACCTCATTACTCAAGGCTCTCTTTAGTTCAATTATACACCTCTACAGCTAAGGAAGATAGATGGAGGTCATTTGAGAGCTGTAAACCACAATGCTTTGAATGCAGAACTATGTTTTTAAACTGATTTACACCTTGTTCTCCAGTGTTCTACAGCGGGGGCTTGGATTGAAATGCAGGGGCCATGATTGAAAAGGTTTTTTCTTGGTTTCAGCATCACAGTCCATGCTGGCTAGCAATTATTACCTCTATTAAATGGCAAGGGACGATGAATGTCGCCTTCATTACTTCAGTGTGAGCAGCAAAACCAAACCAAACCAAAAGGGAAATAAGAGTTCTTAGTCAGAATATCCTTTGGGGAAGAAGGAATGACATTTGCTTCTCCTGTAAGTTTTAACTTGATTGTGTGTATTGGCCCAGCAAGAAAGGAATTGGGTAATTGAATGGAGCAATTTGCTTTTTCAGCATTGACGAAACTACTGTCATGCTGCCCTGATTTAACTCACATACATCTCCCAGTGTGAAAGGTGTAATGTATACTAAAGGAAGTTAATTAAACAAGGCAAATCCACATAAACTTCTCCCAGAGAAATGAAAGATTTTATGAATTTGCGTGTGTGCTTAGTTGCTCAGTTGTATCAGATTCTTTGCGACCCCATTGATTCTGGCCTGCCAGACTCCTCTGTCCATGGGATTCTCCAGGCAAGAACATTGGAATGGGTTACCTTTCCCTTCTCCAGGAGATCTTCCCAATCCAGGGATCGAATCCGGTTCTCCTGCACTGTAGGTAGATTTTTTTACTGTCTGAACCACCAGGGAATTCAAGGTAAGTATATTTGACTTTCCTGAAGCAGCTACTCTACTTCAATGTTCTGGGTTAAACTTCTATAACTCCTCCCTTAGTTGTTTAGTGTTACTCAGAACATTGTCATCACAGGAAATTAAAAAGTACATTAAATAACTAATAATAACAAACAAAAAATGTGTCTATGAGAAAGTGCTGCTTTTCTTTCCCTTTCCCTGCTTAAAGTTGAATAGAAGGATGTGTCAAGCAATAGGTTTTCCATTGCCCCAAATTTTACCCTAATGGATCAGTAGGAACTAAACAACCTAGATTCTTCAGTTATATGTGATTCCATTGGACATATATCCACAATGCCAAAGAGTTCCATAAAAGTTCACTCCTGATTTATAGGCTATAAAGAATTTTGTTCCCACTGATATGTTTTTATTTGAAAAAAAAATAGACCTTTTCAAGTACCTACTTAAGGTCAGAACAGAATCAATCCTGTCTCCTTTTCAGAAGAAAATAATGATTGAATTCGAGTCATATACTAGGTCTGCTGTGATGTAGTTTCTCCATGTAAGTTAATCTTAAGTTAGATTTTTTTTTTTATGAGATGATATTTAAGAAGTTCCTTAAACTCCTAACAGCCTTAAAAAACAGTGGACTTATGAAACATTTCATTAACATTTAAAGTTATCTCAGACATACTGCTGAGCTGTAGAAAATATTTTTAAGGGCTAAACATTTTATGGCCACCTTAACGGTGCCTTATAAAACAGCTGAAACTTTCTAAGGTTCTGCTCAGACTTTGGATTCAATATATCTTGTGGAATGCTATAAGTAGAGACTCAAATGGGAAACTTTTCCCATTCTGAATATTTAGTAGGATTTTACCTTGAAATTGTATGTATTGCTGTTAACTAAGAATGTCAGTTACATTTTTTACCACCACCTACTATATGCACCACTACAGGGTTCTTGCCTGGGAAATCCCATTGACAGAGCAAGCTGTCAGGCTACAATCTGTGGGGGTCACAAAGGAGTCAGACACAACTGAGCGACTAAACTTTGGGCTTCCCTGGTGGCTCAGAGGGCAAAGAATCTGCCTGCAATGCAGGAGATCAGGGTTGGATCCCTGAGTCAGAAGGATCCCCTGGAGAAGGGAATGGCTACCTGCTCCAGTAGTCTTGTCTAGAGAATCCCATGGACAGAGGAGTCTGGCGGGCTATAGTCCATGGAGTCACAAAGAGCTGAACACAACTGAACGACAAACACTTTCACTTTTTTTCCACTATGAGTATCACATTATCACTGTTTTCTTTGTTGACCTTGCTCCATGTGATGCTTCTGGTCACAAACCACACTTTAGCTGGACTGGCCTTTCTGTCCCTCAGACATGGCAAGTCTATCTGGAAGTGCCTTTGCTTGGAACTAACTCTCTTCCCCGAATATATATAGAGCCAGCTCCCATCCACCTTTGAAATGAGCTTAAAAGTCCCTGCAGAAGACTGTTGTGGCCATCTTTGTCCTCCGTCACTCTCCACCACATTCCCATGTTTATTTTCATGGCCTTGAATGGGCTTATCGCCACCTGAAGTGTTTGTATTTTGACTTACTTGTGCTTACTTTTTGTCTCTTACAACTTTAACATAAGTTCCTTGAATGTAAGAATCTTGTCTTCTTACTTATAGCTGAATATCCATATCCTGCAAAGGTAGAAATGCAACAAATTTTATTTGAAATAGATGAATAATAGGTTTCAGAAACTTGGGAAACTAATAGTTATTAAGAAGGTGAATTCTGTTGGTAATTTAAAAGAGTGAGAAATCTTTAAACATTGTCTTAAACTATCCATGAGTAATTGTTACATGGGAAAACAAGTTTCAGAATAATTTATGTAGGAAAGCATATTTCATTTTAATTTAAAAAAGAAACAGTATATTCCATGTAGTTAGACATGAATTAGTATACAAATGGAACGTGATTTAGAAAAAAAAAAACTATAAAAAATAGTAATTATTTCTGGGAGAGGGAATTATATGTTTGCTTTCTAAATTCAACTTATCTGTAATATTTTACTTTTTACAATAAACATTCATGTATTCAACAAATAACTATCGATTATCTACTATGTTCCTGGGACTATTCTTAATGTTAATCAATGAGCAAATACAAATCCATCAATGAGCAAATACATCAATGAGCAAATCAAATTCCCTACCTTCACAGAACTTCCATTCTATTTTCTAGAGGAAAATAGATCTAGTGAAGAAAAATAAAGCCAAGTTGATACACAGAGAGAAACAGAGAGAAGTCCAGTATTTTGGATAAAAAGATCTTTTGATGAGATGATATTTGAGCAAAGACTTACATGAGATCTACCAATCAGGGAAGTTTAAGACTCAAATGGGAAACTTTTCCCATTCTGAATATTTAGTAGGATTTTACCTTGAAATTGTATGTATTGCTGTTAACTAAGAATGTCAGTTACATTTTTTACCACCACCTACTATATGCACCACTACAGGGTTCTTGCCTGGGAAATCCCATTGACAGAGCAAGCTGTCAGGCTACAATCTGTGGGGGTCACAAAGGAGTCAGACACAACTGAGCGACTAAACTTTGGGCTTCCCTGGTGGCTCAGAGGGCAAAGAATCTGCCTGCAATGCAGGAGATCAGGGTTGGATCCCTGAGTCAGAAGGATCCCCTGGAGAAGGGAATGGCTACCTGCTCCAGTAGTCTTGTCTAGAGAATCCCATGGACAGAGGAGTCTGGCGGGCTATAGTCCATGGAGTCACAAAGAGCTGAACACAACTGAACGACAAACACTTTCACTTTTTTTCCACTATGAGTATCACATTATCACTGTTTTCTTTGTTGACCTTGCTCCATGTGATGCTTCTGGTCACAAACCACACTTTAGCTGGACTGGCCTTTCTGTCCCTCAGACATGGCAAGTCTATCTGGAAGTGCCTTTGCTTGGAACTAACTCTCTTCCCCGAATATATATAGAGCCAGCTCCCAACCACCTTTGAAATGAGCTTAAAAGTCCCTGCAGAAGACTGTTGTGGCCATCTTTGTCCTCCGTCACTCTCCACCACATTCCCATGTTTATTTTCATGGCCTTGAATGGGCTTATCGCCACCTGAAGTGTTTGTATTTTGACTTACTTGTGCTTACTTTTTGTCTCTTACAACTTTAACATAAGTTCCTTGAATGTAAGAATCTTGTCTTCTTACTTATAGCTGAATATCCATATCCTGCAAAGGTAGGAATGCAACAAATTTTATTTGAAATAGATGAATAATAGGTTTCAGAAACTTGGGAAACTAATAGTTATTAAGAAGGTGAATTCTGTTGGTAATTTAAAAGAGTGAGAAATCTTTAAACATTGTCTTAAACCATCCATGAGTACTTGTTACATGGGAAAACAAGTTTCAGAATAATTTATGTAGGAAAGCATATTTCATTTTAATTTAAAAAAGAAACAGTATATTCCATGTAGTTAGACATGAATTAGTATACAAATGGAATGTGATTTAGAAAAAAAAAAAACTATAAAAAATAGTAATTATTTCTGGGAGAGAGAATTATATGTTTGCTTTCTAAATTCAACTTATCTGTAATATTTTACTTTTTACAATAAACATTCATGTATTCAACAAATAACTATCGATTATCTACTATGTTCCTGGGACTATTCTTAATGTTAATCAATGAGCAAATACAAATCCATCAATGAGCAAATACATCAATGAGCAAATCAAATTCCCTACCTTCACAGAACTTCCATTCTATTTTCTAGAGGAAAATAGATCTAGTGAAGAAAAATAAAGCCAAGTTGATACACAGAGAGAAACAGAGAGAAGTCCAGTATTTTGGATAAAAAGATCTTTTGATGAGATGATATTTGAGCAAAGACTTACATGAGATCTACCAATCAGGGAAGTTTTGGTTATGCTGGAGTAGCCAACCACCACAGAACTTCAGTGGTGGTTTAAAACAACAAAGGAGTTGCTCAGTGGTTTAAAACAACAAAGGGGAATTTGTTTCTCACCGACAGTGATGTCCAGCTTGGGTTGTTGAGGATTCTGCAGCCATCATGCAGTCATCCTGGCTGATGGGCTCTGCCATCTTGTAGCAGTGCCACCTAGAATAGGCAGCCTTTCTGACCATGACAAGAGGGCAGAAGGCTGGAGAGTCAAGCAGCACAATTAAATTCAACCAAAGCCTTTACTTAGACGTAACATGCCTCTTCTGTTCACAAGTCATAGGTCTATCATCAAAGTAATCCTTTGTGTATCTGGAAGTAAAAGAGAATCAGAAATTAGTGGACATCTGGGATATTCACTATAGTCATCCATATCAATACTGGAAGAAGAGTCTCCAAGTAAAGGGGACAGAAATTGCAAAGGCCTGAGGGTTGTATGTGTTTGTTGTGTTCCAGGAAGGTAAGCAACCTGGCTAGAGTATGGTAAGTTAAGAGGAAAATGAGCTTCAAGACATGGTCAAAGGTCAGATTAGGTAGGGTCTTATGTTGTTTTAGTTACTAAGTCCTGTCTGACTCTTTTGCAACCCCATGGACTGCACCCCGCCAGACTCCTCTGTCCATGGGATTTCCCAGGCAAGAATACTTGAGTGGGTTGCCATTTCCTTTTCCAGGGAATCTTCCTGACCCAGAGATCAAATGCACATCTCCTACACTGGCAGGTGGGTTCTTTACCACTGAGCCACCAGGGAAACCCAGGGTCTTAAAATCCATCATTATCATTCTAAGTATGATGGAAAACCACTGGGAGAGATTTGAGCCCAGGCATGATGCTTTCCAATTAATGAATCACTCCCTGTTATCACAAAAAAGAAGCAACATAAAGGTAACTATAATCAACAAGAACGAAAAAAAAAAGAGAGACTATCAAACTTAATAGACATGGAAGGAGAAAGAAGAATCACTAATCAGTTGGATAAATAGGTAGAGACTCAAATGGTTTAAAGTTGCAGGCAGTTCCAAGGATTTGATTGCACATGAATAAATCCCTCAGCAGTTCTTTTAACACCAGCTGAAGCCTTAAAATGTCAAAAGACACAAAAAGAATATGAGCTCCTTTACTATGGGTAAACAAATTAATTAAGTATGCACAGATGGCTGCTGCACAGAGCAAGTGAGAGGGCAGCTTTCAATTGAAGGTGCCCAGAAGCTGCTGCTACTACCACTTAGGGAAAAAAACCCATAGGTCCTTTTAGAAGCTCTTTGTCATTTTAATAGGGGTTTTATAGTCTCTGGTCCCTTCTCAGTGTTTCTGGAGACTGCGAGTATATGTGCGCCTTGTTGCTAGACTCAAGTAACAGAACAACTCTGGTATGTTTGGTAAATGTCTTAGTGCTTACTGTGAATCAACACTCAGCTTCCCAGGTTCACATTGCTAAGCATCTTGTCTCATTAGTAGACCTTCAGGCTTGAGTCTCTTCCTGAAACAATTAAGAGAAACTGTAAAGGACAGATTATGCTGTAGGAATATAAATTACTATTAATGGAAGAAATCAGACATCCTCTGGGTCTTGCAGGAGATGAGTGGTATATTTAAAAGAAAAGCAAGAAGTTCGGTGTTCCAAACAAAGTGCCCAGAAGCAAGACAAATTTCACCCTGTTTGTGGAACACTACATCTGGCAGTCTTCTTTTTTGGTATTCATTTCAACAAATGGGACACTTCTGGCCCTTTCTCCTACTATGGAAATGGAAGGCTGAATCCTGTAAATATCTCCTAAATATCTCTCATATTAATCTATTCCTTTTTATTTTCACTCCGTCTTGCTCCCATCCTAGTTCAAAGCCCCATCATCTCTTGCCTGAAATATGACTTTGGGTCCTAACTGATCTCTGACCTCCATTCTTAGCTGATTTCATCCAATTTCCCTGCAGCATAAAGGAACAAGTTTTCTTCGTCCAAATCGAATCATGTCGGCCTCCTTTCTTAAATCTCTTAGTGCTTTTCCATTGTTTTCAGATAAAACCCCAAATTTTGCTTCATTAGAAAAAAGGATTTGCAAGCAGCTGTTTAGTCTAGTTTCTAATGATCTTTTCAGCCGTGCGATACTCTGCCTTTCCTCCTTCACTAGTGAATTCAACTGCACTGGTCTCCCTATCACTTTAGAGATCCACTAAGCTTTTCTCTAGGCCTTGAATAGTTTTGCTCCCCAAATCTTCCCTACCTCTTCTCTATCTTGGTAAACTTCTCTTCAAGGATCGCTCTCTTTCTCATTTATTTTTTACTTCTTTTGAGAGACAATGGTAGTCCCTAAGGTATGAATTCTTCAATATTTTTTTAGATTTCCTTTGTGGTATAATGTGTGTTCAATTTTTTGATATGTTCCAAATGTGCTTTAAAAATACATATTCTCTAATTTTTAGGAGCAGTATTCATAAATATTTATTGACAGGCTTACAGATTATATTATTAAATAATACTAATATTTAATATACCTTTGCTGCTGCTAAGGCGCTTCAGTCATGTCCGACTCTGTGCGACCCCATAGACGGCAGCCCACCAGGCTCCCCCATCCCTGGGATTCTCCGGGCAAGAACACTGGAATGGGCTGCCATTTCTTTCTCCAATTTACCTTTACCGAGAAGACAATGGCAACCCACTCCAGTACTCTTTTGCCTGGAAAATCCCATGGACGGAGGAGCCTGG
Organism: Oreotragus oreotragus; assembly: GCA_006410675.1. Lineage (NCBI taxonomy): Eukaryota > Metazoa > Chordata > Mammalia > Artiodactyla > Bovidae > Oreotragus > Oreotragus oreotragus. Next base: position 117,112 of record SJYX01003467.1, read on the forward strand.
CGGGCTGCAGTCCATGGGGTCACTAAGAGTCCGGCACAACTGAACGACTTCACTCTCACTTTTCATTTTCATGCATGGGATAAAGAAATGGCACCCCACTCCAGTACTCTTGCCTGGAAAATCCCATGGACGGAGGAGCCTGGTGGGCTGCAGTCCATGGGGTCGCTAAGAGTCCAGCATGACTGAGAGACTTCACTCTCACTTTTCACTTTCATGCATTGGAGAAGGAAATGGCAGCCCACTCCAGTGTTCTTGCCTGGAGAATCCCACGGACGGAGGAGCCTAGTGGGCTGCCGTCTATGGGGTCGCACAGCATCGGACACGACTGAAATGACTTAGCAGCAGCAGCAGCAGCATAACTAAAATAGTTATGTTAAAATCTCCCATTGTGAGTGTGGATTTGTCAGTCTCCTCTCATGACTCTCTCAATTTTTGCTTTACTTTTTTGAGCCTGTGTTATTAGAGGCATATCAGTTTGGAATTTTCTTATAATATTTTTTAGCATGATGTATTGCTTTTCTGCATCTCTTAAAATGCTTTTAAAACTGATAATGCTTTTTCTTTAAAGTCATTCTTATCTTATTATTTGAAGGTAATCTGTCTTCTTTATGGGTTTCCCTGGTGGCTCAGACAGTATCAAATCTGACTGCATTGCAGGAGACCTGGGTTTGATCCCTGGATGGGGAAGATCCCCTGGAGAGGGGAATGGCACCCAAGCAGTATTGTTACCTGGGGAATTCCACGGACAGAGGAGCCTGGTAGGCTACAGTCCATGGGGTTGTGAAGAGTTGGACATAACTGACCAACTGATACACACACACACAAACACACACACACACAAACACACACCCCTCCTTTATCATTACTTCTAAGATTGACCTTTACCTTTGGTATTTTGGAGTGTTACTAGAAGTAAAGGTGTGGATTACTATTCATTTGTCCTTTGAGCAAATTATTTTATTTCCTTAATTTAAGAATTAATTTCTTGGGTCAGTTTTGGAAATGTTTCATTCTTATCTTTGAAAATTACCTTTTTAAAAATTACCTTTATTCTCTTTTTTCAGAAATGCCACTAATGGATCCTACATATACCTTAACTTCTTTTTTATAATTTTTATTTCTTTATTTCTCTGAACTTCATTCTGTGTAATTATATTTATTTTCCAGTTTTCACTCTTTGTATCATTATGTTCAACCTATTTACTAAATTTTTCATTTCAAAGACTTTAGATTTTTATTTCTAAAAGTATCATTTGGCTCTTTTTCTACTGGTATTTTGTTTATGACGCCTCATACATTTTTAGACTCTTGACTTTTTTTTGCCTTGAGTCATTTTAAATATCCTTATTTGATACTCCCTTTCAATTTTTGTTCTATTATCTGAAACTCATTAGATTCTTCAGTTCAGTTCAGTTCAGTCACTCAGTC
>SJYX01003467.1:120998-135136 GCA_006410675.1 Oreotragus oreotragus
ATAAGCAGGGTGACAATATACAGCCCTGACATACTCCTTTTCCTATTTGGAACCAGTCTGTTGTTCCATGTCCAGTTCTAACTGTTGCTTCCTGACCTGCATACAGATTTCTTAAGAGGCTGGTTAAGTGATCTGGTATTCCCATCTCTTTCAGAGTCCTGCTATTTATTGAACAAGTTTTGTAATTAATTTTATCATAGCATAACCTTCCTCTGGGAATATCCTTTGTGACCTTTTTGGGGAATTATATCTTAAGAATGAGTTTTATATTACTTCTCCTAGGACCTACCTTGGCTATTACTGTCCAAGAATCAGTTTTTAAGTTAAATTCTTCATTTAAGGCTTATCAAAGAATGAGAGTGTATAATGTCTAGGCAAACACAAAGTTTCTGATTGTCCATCTAAGCCAATGAGTAACTTTTCTCTAGTCTATCCTTTTATAAAGAGTACAGTTATTTGAGGAGCTTGACCTTATTATATGAGGAGGGGATGCTAAGTTTCAACTTTCTGCCTCAAACAGACCTAAGAACTGTAGGCATAAGAACTCTTGCCTCTAGGTCACAAATCCTGTGGTTCCCACTAGTATGTTCATTCTTAGTGCACTGGCAGTGTAACTAGACTTGCTAACCTTTCTGATATTCTATTTCCTCTTTCTTTCCAGCTAGTACTTTAAAATTTATCTCTATTTGAATTCAGATAAAATTTATCACTATATGAACATCTATTATCTATGGTGCATCATCATGATGTTGTGAAAATGAGGAAAGCCATTGTGAACTGATATGGAATGATTTCCAGAACAAATTGTCAAATAGAAGAACAAGGTACAAAATAAAACACCTATTATGCTATGTTTTATACAAGAAAAAAACAGAAAAAAATTATCAATAATTTTGTATGTGTACATGTGGGCTTTTATTTTTGCTAAAGGAAACATAGGATGGATAATTCAGATTCTNTATGGTGCATCATCATGATGTTGTGAAAATGAGGAAATCCATTGTGAACTGATATGGAATGATTTCCAGAACAAATTGTCAAATAGAAGAACAAGGTACAAAATAAAACACTTATTATGCTATGTTTTATACAAGAAAAAAACAGAAAAAAATTATCAATAATTTTGTATGTGTACATGTGGGCTTTTATTTTTGCTAAAGGAAACATAGGATGGATAATTCAGATTCTTACTAAAAATGGTTTCATCTATGGGAGTAAGTAGTCACATGGAAGAATGACTAGGGATTGTAGTGAGAGATCTCCAGCATATTTTTTTTATATAGTTTTGACCTTCAAAATGTGCAAATGTTTTACATGCACAAAAATCATGGTAAATAAAAAAGATAAAAGGGCCAACTCTAAAATTTAATGTATGCAGAAATAAATGAAGCTAACTATATTTCAAACTGATAATATAATCACACAGATAAAATAGTTAATCCAAATAGATGTTTACACACAATAATCTAATTGTATACCCTTAATAGGCTATAGTCTAAGGTTAAAAAGAATTGCAAAGAAACCTTGAACTTTAGTTAGAAGGTTTGTTTTGATAATAGTATTGGTGTTGTAAATATGAAACAACTTCACATGTATTATAGAACAAAACAAATAAATAAATGCATTGATGTTATTAGAAGTCAGCATTCTAACTGCAGAAGGAGATATACATGTGAATGAAGAGAGATAAGAAAGGATCTTATAGCACTTCATCTGAAAGTATCAATATGAATTCGTAAGGATTAAGAAGCAGGGATATCCAGCAGTAATGAGCACATTAAATTCCCACACCTTACTTTCCAAATATTTCTCCCCCATTATGTTCTATGCTAGTGTGGATATAAAGTTAGAAAAATATATGCTGAAGATTTTCCAATGACAATGAAACAAGGAGAGTTGTCANCATGTATTATAGAACAAAACAAATAAATAAATGCATTGATGTTATTAGAAGTCAGCATTCTAACTGCAGAAGGAGATATACATGTGAATGAAGAGAGACAAGAAAGGATCTTATAGCACTTCATCTGAAAGTATCAATATGAATTCGTAATTTATAACTCTTAATTCTTAGCTCCATCCACTGAAAGGATTAAGAAGCAGGGATATCCAGCAGTAATGAGCACATTAAGTTCCCACACCTTACTTTCCAAATATTTCTCCCCCATTATGTTCTATGCTTGTGTGGATATAAAGTTAGAAAAATATATGCTGAAGATTTTCCAATGACAATGAAACAAGGAGAGTTGTCAGTATGCAGACTGAGAAAAAGGAGAGAACATCTTTGTATAGATTGACTTGTTTCCATAACCAAGAACTCCTTTTGCAATCTGCAAATTCTATTCAAGTGAATAAAAACAGCACTCACAAAATGAAAGGAGAAACGTGTATGTGTTTTTTTAAGCAAGAAAGCAAAATAAACCTTGTTTTTTTTTATTTTGAACTTTTACTAAATATATTTCAAACTAAATTGAAATATACTTATGTTAATGAGTCATTTCATGCCATTTAAAGACATACAAAGGCAATCTCTTCTATTCCGCCTTCTCTATGCCTGCTTCTTTGAAGTTACAAGTAACCATCATGGTGTATATGTCAATATGTCTTTCTCTCAGTCATACAAATGTCTAGGATTTACTGTTTTACAGTGTCTGATTGGGGTATAATTTAATTTGCTTCTACACAGATAAACAGTTGTGCTGGCACCATTTATTAAAAAATTATTTCTCTAAATACATCTTTTAAGAAATAAATGTCTGAGCCTTTTTCCTCGTGATGAGACAGCTCAGCCTATAGGGAAGAAAGCCCTCACAGCTCTGTCTGATATTCTGTATTGTTGATGCCGATACTCAGATATTGGCTGGGAATAGTACACCTGAGTGAACTAGATGGTAGTGTGGCCTTTAAAGTGTGGTGCCAGGTAAAGCCTGTATTATTATTTTTTAATTGAAGTATAATTACTTTACAATGTTTAGTCTCTGCTGTACAGCAATGTGAATCAGCTAAAGGCATACATGTATCCCCTCCCTCTTGAGCCTTCCGGCCCCAGCCCCTCATCCATTTGCAAGGCAGGGATAGAGACACAGACAAACAGAACAGACTTGTGAACACAGAGGTGGAAGGAAAGGGTAGGACGCACTGAGAGAATAGCATTGACGTATATACACTACTGTGTGTACATGTAGATTAGTAGTGGGAACCTGTTGTATGGTCTGTGATAAGCTTTTATTTTTTTTAAGTAATTTGTTCTCTCTCCATAAAAAGTGTAAAACTATTTCTTTATCCTTGAGATTCAGTCATTTTATAAGAATATGTCTATGAAAGTATCTTATGAATCTTGCTTGGAAAATCCTTTAATATTGCAAATTCAGTTCTTTAGTTCAGGAAAATTTTAGGCTAAAAACATGAGCAGGTTCTTCCTGTAAAAGGTTTCTATTGCTGTGTAACAAATTGGCACACACTTAAACATTTAAAAAATGTACATTTATTATCTCAGTTTCTGTGAGTCAGGAGTCTGGGTCCTGTGCAAGGCAGCAACTGAAGTCTCAGCTGGAGCTGTGGTCTTATGCAAGACTAGTGTGGGGAAGGATCCACTTCCTCACTCGTGTGATTTTATTGGAGGCATTTGATTCCTTGTGGTTGTAGGAAGGAGACTTTCACTTTTTTTCTAGTTATTGGCTGGACGTCACTCTCAGCTCCTAGGAGCCCCCACCCTCACCTCTGGTTCCCTGACCTATGACTCTCTCTATAGGCAGCTCACTGCATGGCAGTTTGCTTCTTCAGAGCCACCAAAGGAGAGAATCTGTTAGAGCAAATCTGTTGCCAAATGAAATCTTAGAAGTGGCAAATCCTCACCTTTGGCCTTTTCTGTTCTTTAAAATTAAGTCACAGGTCTTACCCACCCTCAGGGAGAGAGGATTATGCAACCTGAGAACAGAAGAATCAGGGATAATAGTGAGGGGGGGTGCGCAGTCATCTTAGAGTCTCATACCTCCTATATTACAAGAACTGATTTATTTGTGTGTTTATTTTGTATTTTATAACTAATACTGCATGGTAGCTGGGTAGGAGGTTAACTCATAGCTGAGTTCATATTTCAGTTCGAATATTTCAACTCTGTATAATCTTGAGCAATTTTCAAGATTTTTGTGTCTCAATTTCCTCATAAGTAAAATCAGAATGGCAAGAGTGTCCACCTCATGGAATCCTCTTAGGATTACATAAAATTAATAATTTTAAAGCACTTAGTACAGTGTTTGAAATATATTGTTCTCATTAATCTAATCATAAAACACACTTTCTAGAAAACCCAGAAAAGATGGATTGATAGGTAGATGATGTCCACAGATCCCACTTTGAAGTCTACTGTCTCAGCTACCATGCAGGCTGTGATAGCCTGACAAAGCCCCACTCATGAAGTATAATAGCCATTCATTTCTATGAAATCACAGGGTTCTAAAGCTGGAAAAAGTCTTCAGAACCATTTCCCCCAAACTCCCCCATTTTACAGATAGGCAATCAAAAATCCAGAGAAGTTAAATGTTATACCAAAGATTACATGGCTCCAGCGTATCAGAGGAAGAAGAAGGAATCTCCCTTGGAGCTCAAAGCGAGAAACCATGAGAAAAAAAGACAATCCTAGTCACCAGCCTGCAGTAAAACAATCCATAGGAAATTCAGCACTGTCATATGTACTGTGATGTTCCTGGAAAGATTTTTCCAATTTTGATAATAGCCATTTTAGATATATTAATGTCTGGCTTCTATACTCAGTGAAAAACACACTTTCTAGAAAACCCAGAAAAGATGGATTGATAGGTAGGAGACATATTTATTGGGGATCATCCCCATTAAAAGAGAATAATTAAATACTACTCAATCATAGTAAGATGATAGATTATGTACTAATATTATGTGAATCTGATGGGCATTGTCAAATGATTGGAGTCCCCGTTTAGGGTCCCACATAATTATGCTTCCTATCATATAAAATATTTAAAGATAATTTTGAGGTGCAAATAAACAAAGTTCTAAAGAGTTTTCCTCACTCTCAAGGAGATGGCTTTATGTGCCTCTGATGTCCACAGATCCCACTTTGAAGTCTACTGTCTCAGCTACCATGCAGGCTGTGATAGCCTGACAAAGCCCCACTCATGAAGTATAATAGCCATTCATTTCTATGAAATCACAGGGTTCTAAAGCTGGAAAAAGTCTTCAGAACCATTTCCCCCAAACTCCCCCATTTTACAGATAGGCAATCAAAAATCCAGAGAAGTTAAATGTTATACCAAAGATTACATGGCTCCAGCGTATCAGAGGAAGAAGAAGGAATCTCCCTTGGAGCTCAAAGCGAGAAACCATGAGAAAAAAAGACAATCCTAGTCACCAGCCTGCAGTAAAACAATCCATAGGAAATTCAGCACTGTCATATGTACTGTGATGTTCCTGGAAAGATTTTTCCAATTTTGATAATAGCCATTTTAGATATATTAATGTCTGGCTTCTATACTCAGTGAAAAACACACTTTCTAGAAAACCCAGAAAAGATGGATTGATAGGTAGGAGACATATTTATTGGGGATCATCCCCATTAAAAGAGAATAATTAAATACTACTCAATCATAGTAAGATGATAGATTATGTACTAATATTATGTGAGTCCGATGGGCATTGTCAAATGATTGGAGTCCCCGTTTAGGGTCCCACATAATTATACTTCCTATCATGGCAGAGGCGTTGGTGCCTTTTGTTAATCAGTATCACTCTCAACCACTGTGGGACATTCAGCCAATCAGACTGCTCAATTACTGTGGGTTGAATGGTCCTGACCTCATGAATATGAATAGAGAATATGCACAATAGAGCAGTACTTTTAATGACAATGAAACTGCCACGAGGGATGAAAGAAAGTGTGGATTTAAAAAAATAATTAAAATTGCAATGAGAAAAATCATAATTAGCTGTGAGGATTACATGCGTTTGTTCAAATGTTTCTCACTTGCCTTTTGGACAAAGAGCCAGAATAAATCATTTTATACTTCATTTCCTCTAGATATGGCTGTCTCAACTGCTGACAGCTGGACCTAGCTCACATTTAAATAATATAAAGATCTATGTAAACTTTTGGAAAACAGAAGCAGAAGGATGAGAGTTCAGGCTCTTAAACCAAGTGTCACGAAGTTTAACTGGATATATAAAACTTGAATGGTGCCTGGTTACTATGATAATATTATGTGAGTCCGATGGGCATTGTCAAATGATTGGAGTCCCCGTTTAGGGTCCCACATAATTATACTTCCTATCATGGCAGAGGCGTTGGTGCCTTTTGTTAATCAGTATCACTCTCAACCACTGTGGGACATTCAGCCAATCAGACTGCTCAATTACTGTGGGTTGAATGGTCCTGACCTCATGAATATGAATAGAGAATACGCACAATAGAGCAGTACTTTTAATGACAATGAAACTGCCACGAGGGATGAAAGAAAGTGTGGATTTAAAAAAATAATTAAAATTGCAATGAGAAAAATCATAATTAGCTGTGAGGATTACATGCGTTTGTTCAAATGTTTCTCACTTGCCTTTTGGACAAAGAGCCAGAATAAATCATTTTATACTTCATTTCCTCTAGATATGGCTGTCTCAACTGCTGACAGCTGGACCTAGCTCACATTTAAATAATATAAAGATCTATGTAAATATTTGGAAAACAGAAGCAGAGGGATGAGAGTTCAGGCTCTTAAACCAAGTGTCACGAAGTTTAACTGGATATATAAAACTTGAATGGTGCCTGGTTACTATGGCACGGTTCAAAGGCATCATGATGTGAAGGGTGTCAGTCAAAACCCTTGGAAATGTGGCTCTAAATAACAGGGTGAAGGAAGAGATGATATAAAATGTGTAAATTTACTTACTTAGTCCTCTTATTCCACGTTCACCTCTTCTGAAAAGTGCCATGCTTTTGCTTACAAAGACACACAAAAAAAGCAGAACAAAATAACATAAATTAGAATCGATTGAGAAAGATAAAAGGAATACAAGAGTCAGGTTATAAATGAAGACATGGATGAAGTCAAAACACAAGAATATATATGATGAAATTTTACATGCAAGGGGTTGTTATGATCCACATGCATTCATGAAGTGCCCTTTCATTAACAAAGAGTTGCATAAGGAAAGCAAATTATGCCTGAAGATATTCACTAGTGAGTGCCCACTCTGAAAAAGGGTCTCCTTGTTTACCCCTAGCATCTACCCTCACCAGGTGAATCTTCATCTCTTCCTGATGATTGCAATTGTTCAATGAAAACAGAGTGCTTTGTGTAGTGAACTTACAAATCTTGAAAAAAGATGCAGGACTTCAGGAAGTAGGTGAAAGTCAGAATAGATAACCTCTTGAATTACAAGCCAGTGGCAAATGAGAGTCTGGCAGAGTTAGGTTAGTTAACAACTAAATAAGGGGAAGTGGATGAGGAAGACATCACTGGTGTACACTTCAAAAGCGAAAGATTTGAATATCAAAGGATTAAGAAAGGCCCTTGGGAAAATCGATGAAGCTCTTGAATATTTCTGCAGAAATGACCTTCTATATCTTACTATGAAAGTCAAATGTGAAAGATGTCTTACTAAGCTATCATATAATGTTATCAGAATAAAATGCCAAGTAGATCATCAGCATAACCTTTGGGTTTTGTTTAATAAATCAGTGCATAGTGTCTTTGGGGAAGGCAATGGCACCCCACCCCAGTACTCTTGCCTGGAAAATCCAATGGACGGAGTAGCCTGGTGGGCTGCAGTCCATGGAGTCGCTAACAGTCGGACAGACTGAGCGACTTCACTTTCACTTTTCTCTTTCATGCATTGGAGAAGGAAATGGCAACCCACTCCAGTATTCTTGCCTGGAGAATCCCAGGGATGGGGGAGCCTGGTGGGCTGCCGTCTATGGGGTCACAGAGAGTCGGACACGACTGAAGTGACTTAGCAGCAGCAGCAGCATAGTGTCTAAGTATGTTAAATTTAGACAGCATAAACTTTTATAATTTTAATTTTGATTTTTGAGATAAAATTTCTACCAACCCTATCTTCCTACCACTTTCGCATCCCCATTCCCTGCTCAGTTACCAAGGTCATTTACTAGAAAATTTTGGTTTCTGATTGAAAAGGTTTTTGTTTTAGTATTAATTATTGCTAATAATAAGTGCCTTACATGCTTGTAAGAGTGGAAGCTATCTTTCAGTAGCAAAAGCTAGGGGCAAATCACAATGAGTTATATGATTCATAATGTCCTTGAGATAAAAACAAATCAGATGTTCAGCTTTGAAAAGGCACATTTATTTCTGGGACCAAGCCTGGAACCACACAACCAAGATGCAGTGAAATGCAAAAAACCTCATGATTTCCATAGGCTGATGCTTTCACTGTAGCTCATAATATTAGCTAATGGCTCCTCACCAGACCCTAGTTATTAGGTAGATAAGTTTTATTCAACACTGAAGTGTTTTTGACTGAATGACTAACACTTAAATAATCTAGTTTAATCCAAGAATAAATATTAAAATTTGTAAAGCAATGCTTCCTAGAATGTTTTCCAGGCGCACTGGTTCTGAAAACTTCTCCAGAACAAAAAGGGCATGGGGAAAATGATCTACAATTAAACAAGTTTGGAAAAGACTACATATTATTCATGGTGATTCCCGAGGTACTTTTTGTGTCTAAGAGCTTGGGTAAATTTTTGTAGCATGATGTCAAGATTTCACTCTGAGTTTTATCCTGGATTTTATCCTGGCTTACCTACTTATTAGCTATTACCTGGGTCATGTTATTAGCCTCGTCACACCTCAGTGTCCTCATCTGCAAAATGGGAATAAAAATAACTGTACTTTCTACATGGGGTTGCTGTTTCAGTTAATGAATCATGCAGAGTGCCTGATATCACCAACTGCTATGTAAGTAGCAGCTATATATTTGTTCTGCATAAAAAACAGCTTGACATTATTGAGTTCTATGATTCACACCATATCTGGTTACAGAAGTTTCCTTTCTTTCTGAGAACAGCTACTAACATGTTGAAAATAAGCTCTACAAAAGTTCCAAAATTGTAATTTTAAAGTAAATGTGCATATCACAGTCATTTGCAAAACTTTTTCAAAAAAGGAAATACCCGCCCACTTCTCTGAATGGAGATACTTGACTCAGTGATGTGGAGTGGACACAATTATCTGAATTTTGGGAATTTCCCTAAAGAAGCAGAACATGGTTCTGAACCATCACTGGGAGTGGTGGTTTTTCAGGTGGGGTTTCTGGATCAGCATCAGTATCAGCATCAGCATCACCTGGGACTTGGTGTAAATGTACATTCTTGGTGCCTTCCTCAGACATAGAGCTGAGAAACTGTTGTGGGACCAGTGATCACCTCTAGTGATTTGTTTGAAAATCAGTGTGGATAAAGAGCCTCTTGATGAAAGTGAAAGAGGAGAGTGAAAAAGTTGGCTTAAAGCTCAACATTCAGAAAACGAAGATCATGGCATTTGGTCCCATCGCTTCATGGCAAATAGATGGGGAAACAGTGGAAACCATGGCTGACTTTATTTTTTGGGGCTCCAAAATCACTGCAGATGGTGACTGCAGCCTTGAAATAAAATGACGCTTACTCCTTGGAAGAAAAGTTCTGACCAACCTAGAGAGCATGTTCAAAAGCAAAGACATTACTTTGCCAACAAAGTTCCATCTAATCAAGGCTATGGTTTTTCCAGTAGTCATGGATGTATGTGAGAGTTGGACTATAAAGAAAGCTGAACACCGATGAATTGATGCTTTTGAACTGTGGTGTTAGGGAAGACTCTTGAGAGTCCCTTGGACAGCAAGGAGATCCAACCAGTACATCCCAAAGAAGATCAGTCCTGACTATTCACTGGAAGGACTGATGCTGAAGCTGAAACTCCAATACTCTGGCCACCTGATGCAAAGAGCTGACTCATTTGAAAAGACCCTCATGCTGGGAAAGATTGAGGGCAGGAGGAGAAGGGGACAACAGAGGATGAGATGGAGGATGGCATTACTGACTCGATGGACAGGAGTTTGAGTGGACTCCAGGAGTTGGTAATGGACAGGGAGGCCTGGTGTGCTGCAGTCCATGGGGTCGCAAAGAGTCGGACATGACTGAGCGACTGAACTGAACTGAACTGAACAGCTGTGGGGGCATGAGTGACTGACTGCCCTTCAGTCATCCCTACACTGAACTTCTCTTTGCTGAGGTTTAGAGATGTGATCGATTTCATTGGGTCTGAGATTATCACTGTGAAAAACAAAGAAAATCATCCTTCTATCTTGTCAATTAAATCTAGAGCCAGTGGTTTTAGAAGTCCGCTGAGCTTGGATCAAAATTAACATTGGATCTACAAGGATCTACATCTACAAAGAAGGCCACCTGGGGTGGTTTTTTATGATGCCAGCTTAGCTAACTAGAACCTTGTATCCAAGAACCCCATTCCCAGAGTATCTGGGTTAGGACAGGCCTCAAGAAAAATGTGCTTAAGGTTGGGAAGATGGATGTGAAGCAGTAACCATGGCTCTTAGAGGTCAATGTAAGGTGTCAGGTGCTGTTAAAGTCCTTGGATATTGTGATCTGTTGTTGGTCTACCTTTTTGGCAAAGACCAACACCAATGTTCACAACTGTGCTTCCTTCTGAATCTCCTCCTTCATCTTCTCCAGGCCTGGACCAGATGTGTGTGCAGCTCCCCAGGGAAGATCTTGAGCATCTTCTGTGGTCATCCACACCACTGGGGTTATATGTGGGTCCCTATTTCTCTCCACTTTCCTCTGCTTCATGAACATGCATTTATTGTCTGTCTTGCTGACCTGCCCTGACCTGAGGCACCCCACCCAAGGCATAGGAAGCTGCCATTCATATAGTCCTTGATCAGCCCCCTTGGTGGTTGTTGTTTAGTCAATAGTCTTTGATGTCTCAACCACCTCCTTCCAGACTTGGACTTCCCAAATGAAATCACTGAACTTTTATACAGAATTGTGTGCTGGCTGTATATTTGTGTGTATGCGTGTGTTTTCTTGTANGTCCTTGATCAGCCCCCTTGGTGGTTGTTGTTTAGTCAATAGTCTTTGATCTCTCAACCACCTCCTTCCAGACTTGGACTTCCCAAATGAAATCACTGAACTTTTATACAGAATTGTGTGCTGGCTGTATATTTGTGTGTATGCGTGTGTTTTCTTGTATTCAATACAATTCTTGTATTGAACCCAGGGATCAAACCCAGGTCTCCCACATTACAGGTGGATTCTTTACCAATTTAGCCACCAAGGAAGCAAAGAATTTCATATCCTACAAAAAAAGTTGCAATGAGATTAGCTATTGACAAACATTCAAGATAGAAATCTGTTCTGCGAACTTATGGTTCCCAGCGGGGAAGGATGAGGAGAAGGGATAGTTAAGGAGTTTAGACATGTACACATTGCTATTCTTAGAATGGATAACCAACAAGGATCTACTGTACAGCAGAGGGAACTCTGCTCAATGTTATGTGGCAGCCTAGACGGAAAGGGAGTTTGGGGGACAATGGGTCCATGTATATGTATGACTGAGTCCCTCTGCTGTCCACCTGAAACTAACATATCATTGGTGAATAGCTATACTCCAATATAAAATAAAAAGTAAAAAAAAAAAAAAAAAGCTCTAAACTAAAGCAGGAAGAATAAACAAATTTTGAAAGTGTTAGTCACTTAGTGGTGTCCAACCTTCTGTGACCCCCTGGACTAAGCCCACCAGGCTCCTCTGCCCATGGAATTCTCCAGGCAAGGATACTGGAGTGGGTTGCCATCCCTTTCTCTGGGGGATCTTCCCAACCCAGGGATCCAACTCAGGTGTCCTGAATTGCAGGCAGAGTCTTTACCATCTGAGCCACCAGGGAAGGGCTTAGCCCTATTGGTAGAACTGCTAATAAGAACTGAGCTATGATGGGTGTTTGCTTTGTGTCAAGTCTCGTGCTAAATGCTTTTCATAGATCATCATTCAATCCTGACAATCTTATCACATTGGTACTCTCATTTCCCCCGTTTTATGTGTGAAGAAACTGAGGCTCAAACAGATTCCAGAGCAGACTAGTCTTTATCTTTTAGGGATGTTTTTTAGGCTTCCTCCCAACCAGAGGAGAAGACAGATCTGATGCATGAAGTAAACCCCATCGCTTCAACTCCACATATTAATTAAATAAATGTATCATAATTTGCCCACTCCTTGACATTTCTCTTTTCTTATTGTGAAAGTAAAATATTTATTGGAGGAAAATTGGACAATTCATGTAAGTGTAAAGAAGTGAGTAAAACAACCCAGAAACCCATCAATTAGGTAATTTCTTTTAAAATGACTTTCTACGACTTCTATTTCCTATAAAAATAAAATCCAAATCCATTTTTATAGGTTTTCCACTTCTACCACTTCTCATTTTAAATACATATCTGTTTCTATTAAACATAAGATGATCTCAATTTCAGTTTTATGTAAGAGGGGACTCTTTGGTGCAAATAGAATTGTCTAATATTTGAAATGCGTTCATTTCATTAATGGTTGACATGCCAAGAAAAGAGCTTAAAACAATAAAAATATGGTGGTGGAGGCTGCCTTTAATGGTCTCTGATCAGTTTTTATTTGCCTTCTGAAAAAATCTTTTACACTATTTTATTGTGATGCCATGAAGTCATTGAGGCCAAGATTTACTGTTGTTAATATGCCCTTCAGTATAAGTATAAAAGGCTTATGAGGCTCCTTCTAACATAAAACTCCCATGGGCTCCTGGTCTCTCCTTCATAAATGGCTCCTTTATAGGAGGATCTAACCAGCAGGTCAGTGAATGGCAACAGTGAACGTGAAAATAATTTTTTTGCATTTCTTTGTGTTTTCAAGCTATAAATAAAGGTGGGTTCTGAGTGTATAAATCATCTTTCATTGAGAAATTCCACCCCTTACTCCATAATCTTGTGAATGATAAACTCAACAGTGTCATGGTGGCACTATGCAATTATCTAAGAGAAAAGTGAGAGTTGTCCTGCTGTGTGGTAGCACTTACTGGGTCAATTAATTAGATGAGTGCAAATGCTTTCAATGAGAGATTCAGGACAAAACCAGGCTGTCTCATGGTATCAGTCTATAGGAAGCTAAAAAATGAAACGAGTCCAGGAGAAGAAATATAAAGCCAACAATTTTAAAGAAAACACGAAGATGATTCTGCTTATATGTGATATTTTAAAATCACCAAACTCATAGAAGCAGAGAGTACAAGAATGATTGTCAGGAGATGGGGGGAGAGGGAAATAGAATTGTCCAAAGGGTACAAAGTTGGAATTATGCAAGATGAGTAAGTTCTAGAAATCTGCTCTTGAGCCAGTGGTTAAAACCCCAGTGATGTGCAAATATTATGTGTTTCAGTCAGTCAGTTCAGTTCAGTCACTCAGTTGTGTCTGACTCTTTGTGACCCCATGAATTGCAGCACTCCAGGCCTCCCTTTCCATCACCAACTCCTGGAGTTCACCAAAACTCATGTCCATCGAGTCGGTGATGCCATCCAGCCATCTCATCCTCTGTTGTCCCCTTCTCCTCCTGCCTCCAATCCCTCCCAGCATCAAAGTCTTTTCCAGTGAGTCAACTCTTCACATGAGGTGGCCAGTGTACTGGAATTTCAGCTTTAACATCATTCCTTCCAAAGAACACCCAGGGCTGATCTCCTTCAGAATGGACTGGTTGGATATCCTTGCAGTCCAAGGGACTCTCAAGAGCCTTCTCCAACACCACAGTTCAAAAGCATCAGTTCTTCGATCCTCAGCTTTCTTCACAGTCCAACTGTCACATCCATACCTGACCCTGTCTCTTATACACATCTAGATGTGTATAAGAGACAGCTCTTGTGCAGGGCTCCCACCGTTTTGCAGTCAAGATATTGGCCAGAGTTAAGTCATCTGAAAGATTAAGTAAGCCTGGGGAATATACTTCAAGATGGCACATAGGGCTGCAGGCAGGAGCCCCAAGTCTCCATCAGAGGGCCTCAGGGAACTTTGATTCATCCTCAGGATATGGCAACTGGCTTCTTTCAGAGTAAGTGATCCAAGAGAAGGAAACCAAGAATTAGCTTCA
>SJYX01003468.1:0-62138 GCA_006410675.1 Oreotragus oreotragus
GATGGTACTTCTGTCCTTGAGTTCTGGGATTCGAGTGTGTGGTTATATCATACCCCTTGACCAATGACTGGTGGCTAGATTGTGGAGTTCGGAAGTGATGTTTTCATGCCTTTATATGTGAATTGTGAGGTTCGATGATGATTTCCTCATCACCGGCTGGATTATGGTTTCTGGATAAGTGGTTAACCTCCCCCCACTACCCCACCCCGCCACACATACATCCCATTTATACTTTCAAGTGTGATCCTCCTCTCCTCCCTCTCGTCTGTCTGTATTCATTGAATTTAGTAGGCGTTCATTTCTTCCTGTGCTTGGGAGATTTTCAAGTAGTGATTTTGGTTCCAGCAACATGGAGTTGCTTCTTTTCATATATATGTATACATATATATGTGTGTGTGTGTGTTTATATTAATTGTAGGACACAGCTTAAAGACTGAACAGCAACAACAATATTAATTTTGAACCCCTCCTCTTTTTGCTCCACCCTTGTGACACACCTTTTAAACGCGCTGATTTAGAGAACTTGATTATCTTGAACTTTGGAAACCTTTAAACCTTACTTGAGAAATATCTTCTGTTACTCATGGTTCTCCGTGTGTATCAAAGACTTGTCTTCTAAATGGCTTCACTGCTTTTTGTACAGCAATCAGCAGCTCCAGATGTCTTTACACGATTTGTAAAGAGCTGAAGACCTCTTTAGAAAACTCAAAATAGATACATAGATGTTATAATCCATAATATATGTATAAACCTTTCCTCTACTTTTTCAAGATGTTGATTAAAAACTTTACCAGAAGGACTTGGATAGTTAAGTGGCTTAATTTTTTTTTCCTGATTGGGGTTTAATTT
This sequence comes from Oreotragus oreotragus, assembly GCA_006410675.1. NCBI lineage: Eukaryota > Metazoa > Chordata > Mammalia > Artiodactyla > Bovidae > Oreotragus > Oreotragus oreotragus. The sequence continues at coordinate 850 of SJYX01003468.1, forward strand.
TCTAACTGGGCAGTCTCCTTTGTTGTTTCATGTGGTGACATCATTATCTAGTGTTATTCTTTTCTCATTCCTATGTTAATCAGTGTCTCACCACACCAGAAAAACCTGATCACAAATGCTGGTTTTCTGAATAAAACTCATCAGGGGCCTTTCATATACACTTATAAAGTCCAGTCTTTTCATGTGGCTTACAGAAGACTCCATGATTTATCCCTCACATTCATATTCCAGGCCTGTCCAACACAACAGCTTATTCACACCTCTCTGCCTTAGCTCCAGTTGCTCTCTCTGGAACCCTTCCCCCAAGGTCAACAGGTGAGCGTGTAATCCTCTTTGAGGACTCAGCTGAGCTGTATCTGAAGTTCCTAAATTCCCCTCCCTTTCTCCCTGAATCAATCCCTCTCTTCTTTGTGTCTCCCATGAAGGAAGTGTCCGCACTTTCAAAAGCAAGGCATGTAACACTTACATGTTGTCTTTGTTAAGTTAGATGTGTGTCTCATTCTTGAGGCATTTCCCTCCTTCTCCAGTATAAGCTGAATGCAGGTAGGAACTCTGCTTCCTGTTTGTTGTATCCACAACATCTGGCTTCATAGTAGTTGCTCAGTAACTGGAATAAGGGAAAACTCTAAGCCCTTGAGAACAGGGACTACCCCCAGTGCTTAGTGCAGTTTCTGGCACATAAACACTTAAATGTTGAGTGAATTAATGAATTTAAATGGAGTATTGTTATGTAAGTTTACACACCCATTTCTTGCAAAGAATTGTCACGGGAGAAGTCTCTTTAAAAATCCAAACCAAATCTAAGTGCTTTCCTGAGTCTTTGAAGCAAGTAAATTGTTTCACTCTTACTTTCCTTCAAATTTCACTCTTGATTTCCTTCATAAATGTTATAGGACAATGTGCTTATTTCCATTTCATGAAAAAAAATTTTTAGAGGTACGAGTTTTTATTTCAGAATCTCCTATATTCCTTAGTTCTCTTCTAAGCAAGTAAAATACCTTCAACTTATTGTACTCTTTCTCTTAAATACATGTATATCTTATACATAGTTAAGAATAACTTCTTTAGAATTTGTGGAGATTGTATTCAATATTTGCCTTTTCCAGGAGGATAAGATAATAAAGAGAGGGTTTTTTTGGTATCAGGTAGAAACGTCTTTTTGAAATATGTTATTTGTGACAATGGGAGTTTTTCGTGGTTTCCTTTTCCTGAAATGAACAACCCAGATACTGATAGACAACTTTGGTATCAATTTGAAGAAAGTAATTTCTTCAAAGATAAAAATATAAAAAGAGAAACTTTTGTAAAAATTTGTCTTACCTGAAGCAACTGAAATGTTTTAGGAATGTAAAATGTGTTGGAATGTAAAATTCAGATCATCTGAGAAACACCAATCCAAGATAAATAATTTATACTTTTAATGAACAGAAGTAACTTATTTTTTCTTCAACAATAGTTTATAATTAACAGCTATAGAAATACTGGCTTATTTCTTTAAAGAATAGTTTCAGCTACAAAAGGATGTTTTAAAAATTCAGAGAATAACTGATTGTAAAGGAACACATTTGGTATTCTGCAGTGAGTAGTTAAAAGATGTGTGTACATGTATATGCCAAGAGCTCTATAATAAACTTCAGTAAGATCCAATTATTTCCTATTAGCAGGATCTGAGATTTGTTTTATCTATATATGCTTGAAAGTAAGCATAAATAAACTGTGGTCAAGTTTATGGAAAATACATATTTCTCTCCTGGGCTTTTGTAGCCTCCTCACTGGTTTCCCTGCTTTCATCCTTGCTCTCCCTTTAATCTATATTTAATCTATCTTCCAAATTGTTTCTGGTAAAATAGATCATGACACTCTACCAAACTTTCTGTGAATCCTCATTTCATTCAAAGTAAAATCCAGATTCCTTAGTGTCCCATAAACCCTACATGATCTGTACTCTCTGCCCGCATACATAGCTCTCTTTATACTTGCTACTACTCTACCCGTGCTGGCTTCTCTTTAATCTCTCTAGCCTCTTTGTTCTAGGATACACCAGAACCTTTGCCCTGGTTGATTCTGTGCCTAGAGTACTTTTCCCCCAGGTATCATTATGGCTGACTCCCTTCCTTTCAAGTTTTTACTCAAATTGTGACACCTTCTTAAATCCTCTTTGACTATTTAAAATTGCATTTACCTTAGCTCTCTGCTAAGCTTACCTTGTTCTGTTATTTTCCCATAGCATTTATCATTTTCTAACATTATTATTATCTGTTTCTCCCGCTGGTGGTAAACTCCATGAAGAAAAGAGAGTGGTAAAAAAAATTGTGGTTTCCCAAGTGCCTAGAATAGTGCCGGGACATAATAGGCACTCAGTTACTGGTTGAAGACTGGATTTCCTTTAAATGAATTAATATATTTATTTTGAGGCAAATGCAATTGAATGTCTTATAAAAATTATGCATATTCCTAGTGCCTTTTTCCTTTATTTTGGGTCATTTTTAAGAAATCAATCCTAAAAATCTAATCCCAATAATACTAAATATAGTAATTGGTTTAAAATAATCATTGATAAAATAGTGTAATTTTTTTCAACCCTTTGTAATCTTAACAAAATGTTTATTTTATGAGAAAGAACGTGAATCCTTGTCCTTAAAGAAATCTGAGATAAGAGGTTAGAGCTGTTCTTGAATTAGAAGATAAAAAACAAGAAATTTGACATACCATCTACTCCTTAAGGAAGGAATTTTTAAAAAGAATACAAAGGAAATCTACCCATCAAGGACAGTCTTAGAAGAGTTGTTAGAGGGAAGTGAGTGAAGTCACTCAGTTGTGTCCGACTCTTTCTGACCCCATGGACGGTAGCCTACTAGGCTCCTCTTTCCATAGGATTTTCCAGGCAAGAGTACTGGAGTAGGTTGCCATTTCCTTCTCCAGGAGATCTTCCCAACCCAGGGATCGAACCCAGGTCTCCCACATTGTAGGCAGACGCTTTACCATCTGAGCCAGAGGGAAGATAAGTCATGAAAGGCTGAGGAAAGGGCCAGGTAAGATAGCCCAGCCTTGGAAGATGTAAGTGAACTAATTGAAAAACCACTAGTCACTCGAAGACCCCTATTCCTCATAGGTTAATTCACTGTGTTAAAAAGTTAATATTCAGCAACTGCAAAAAAGCTCTTTACAGTATTTTTATCTGAATAGGTATATATTTGCACAAAGTGGTATCTCTCAGTTTTGCATCAGTTGTATGTTCAGTAGTTTGAGATTTACTGATCTCTTACTTCTGCCCTGCACTTTGTGATTAATACATTTGAGATTTTGGGATCAGAAGAAAAATTATAATACAGCACTAAGTGCAGTTGTAGCTCTGGTTTTGGAGTCAGATGGGTCTGAGTACATATCCTAGTTGTTACTTATATGTACACTATGAAGAGGGTACATGGGGTCGCAAAGAGTCGGACACGACTGAGCGACTGAACTGAACTGAACTGAATGAAGAGGGTTTATCAGATTATGTACGTCTTCTTTCACAAATAACATTTTGGCTATTTCAGACTGACTGAAAGTTGTTTTTTTAAGGCATGGTCTCTCCTTTACTCTCTCTCGTTTAAAAATCTAGACTAAGAAAATACTTATTTTTAAGCTTTCGAACCTGTAATAAATAATACCTTGTTTTTTTGATATCTCTATGAAGTTCAGGTAATTGAGGTTTTGAGGGTTTTTTTTGTATTATTATTATTTTTAATGTACTAGTGTTTTGTTTACCCTTTTGCTGAAAATTACCTCAATGTGTCTCACATATCCTACTCTTAATAAACAAATTGTTTAACATATCTTACTCTTACTAATTGAATTGTTTGTGAGATTTTTATCCCTCCCCTCTTAAAGTTCTACCTTTTCACTGAGGTGCAGATCAACTCCAACCTCTTTAATAAAGCTTCCACTTTCATTTTTCCCTCTCTTGATTTCTTCCAGTACAGTACTTTTTCTGTGTAATATTTATCTGGAAATCATGTATTACCTTATTAGTTAGTTCTTGTTGCTTTAACATTTATTATTTTTCCAGATCACAATTTTCTTAAAAATGAGAATGATGTGTTCAGATTTTAAAAGTTTCTCAGTAGAGAGGACTGGCACCTTACACATTATAGACCTAGAACTCTGCCTTCTCCCTCTTACACCATCACCACCGCAACTGAGGTCTTGATGACCTCTCACAATTTACTGTTTAATGTCTGCTCTTCTTCCCCATTCATTTCATCCCTTGTTATTCAGTAGATTCTGTCCAAATCAGATTCCCTTGCCTCTTAATCCTTAGTGATTCTTCATGACTTATCACTAAAGACCTATATCTTAGCATTCAAAGTTATAATCTGACTTCTTTTATACTTTCCCAGCTTTTTGTAGTCTCATATGAAATTACAGGTGGCACAGTGGCAAAGAAACTGCCTGCCAGTGCAGGAGATGCAAGAGATGAGGGTTCAGTCCCTGGGTCAGGAAGATGCCTGGAGAAGGAAGTGGCAACCCACTATAGTTTGGGGTGTTTTTGTTTTATTTTGTTTTATTTTTATTTTTTTGAAAAGAAAGTTTGCTTTATCTCAGATGCTGGTGTATGGGGAGGTAGGGTGGCAGACATCTGTCCAAAGGCCAACTGTGTACGCACACACACACACTCTCTCTCTCTCANAGGGGACGGCAGAGGATGAGATGGCTGGATGGCATCACCGACTCGATGGACATGAGTTTGGGTGAACTCTGGGAGTTCGTGATGGACAGGGAGGCCTGGAGTGCTATGATTCTTGGGGTTGCAAAGAGTCGGACACGACTGAGCAAGTGAACTAAATAACTGACTAAAATGTCTAGAAAAGACAAATGTATATCAGTAATAGTTGACTGAAGTTGGGACTGGTAGTAGCTTCAAGTGTACATTAAGAAGCCAATGAATTGTATACTTAAAATGACTTTAGACTGTGTAAATTATACTTCAACTGCTGTAAAAAAATCAGAAGAATAAAAATGATACAGAATAGAAATTAGTTAAAATCCAAAAAATGAGCAGTAAATGAAAACAAAGGAACAAAATTTCATGAGATCTGCAGAAAATAAAGACAAAACAACAGATGTGAAAAACATACCAGTAATTATAGAAATTGAAAGGACTTATTACTTGCAGAGATGATCACCTTGGATACAAAACAAGATTCAACTATAATCTGTCTACAACAAACATGCTTTAGATTCAAAGACACAACTAGGTTGGAAGCACAGGGGTGGAAACAGTGATAACATGTAAGCAGTAATCCTGAGACCTGGAGTCAATAGAGTAATACATACATAAGAAAATAAACTTTATTTTTGTGTGTGGTGTTAGAAAGTGATCTAGTTTCATTTCTTTACAAGTGGTTGACCAGTTTTCCCAGCACCACTTGTTAAAGAGATTATCTTTACTCCATTGTATATTCTTGCCTCCTTTGTCAAAGATAAGGTGTCCATATGTGTGTGGATTTATCTCTGGGCTTTCTATTTTGTTCCATTGATCTATATTTCTGTCTTTGTGCCAGTACCATACTGTCTTGATGACTGTGGCTTTGTAGTAGAGCCTGAAGTCAGGCAAGTTGATTCCTCCAGTTCCATTCTTCTTTCTCAAGATTGCTTTGGCTATTCGAGGTTTTTTGTATTTCCATACAAATCTTGAAATAATTTGTTCTAGTTCTGTGAAAAATACCGCTGGTAGCTTGATAGGGATTGTATTGAATATGTAGATTGCTTTGGGTATTATACTCTTTTTCACTATATTGAGTCTTCCGATCCATGAACATGGTATATTTCTCCACCTATGAGTGTCCTCTTTGATTTCTTTCATCAGCATTTTATAGTTTTTGATATATAAGTCTTTAGTTTCTTTAGGTAGATATATTCCTAAGTATTTTATTCTTTTCATTGCAATGGTGAATGGAATTGTTTCCTTAATTTTTTTTCTACTTTCTCAAAATAATTTCATTAACTTATGTTGCTTACAGTCGTGTTTTATAGGGTACTTAGATCTATACTGATAGTAATAAAACTCTCATTTATTATTTGCTTAATCTATCCAGGGCTTCCTTGGTGGCTCGGACTATAAAGAATCTGCCTGCCATGAAGGAGACCCACGTTCAATCCCTGGTTTGGGAAGATCCCCTGGAGAAGGGAATATCAACTCACTCCAGCATTATTGCCTGGAGAATTCTGTGGATGGAGGAGCCTGGTGGGCTATAGCTTATGGGTCGTAAAGTGTCAGACATGACTGAATGACTAACACTGAGTGACTAACACTTTCCTTCCAGGAAAAATGTTAGCTCAATTATTCTAAAAAGTTGTTCTTAAGAAATTACTCCTATTTTAGGAATGTGGGAGTTAAGACTTGCAAAAAACAAGTGACTTTTTGAAAGTGTGGAGCTACTAAGCAGTACAGCCAAGGTGTGACTAAAGTGTACTGATTCTAGAACCTATTTTAATGTAGTCACTCACATTGAGTTTCTAAAACTTTTTTCTGATAGTTTTCAGCACCATCTCCATACATATTCCTCCACGATCATTTGTGTGTATTTCAGCTGTTCTAATAAATTCATCTTGTTAATTAAAAATCAGAAAGATTTTACTGTTTTAGCTCTTTTCATATGATAACAATCTCAGTTTAAAGACTATCAAGAACCAGCTTGATGTTTAAGGATGGCAATATTTACTGGAAAGAGGCCAATTGGACATTGTAAAATGATGCCAATTTAAGCAAAGGATTAGCATATGCATATTGCCAAGATGCATAAGGACGCTGAAGGATGCCTTTGAATGTTAATATTAAAAAATACACAATAAACACAGTGTCAATCAAATGGTGAATGTTTACTTTTTAAATGAATGGTTTCCATGTCTGATCAGACTTGTACAGTCTCATGGTTTACTTTAATAAAATTGAACCAGAAATAAAATAGTTTGCTCTAATCCTAGTTTCATCATGAATTAGATTTTGGAAAAGTCATTTGATTGTGTTAGGGCCTTAGAATCCTCACCTATAAAACAAGGTTGGGTCAAAATCTCTGTATCTAGTTTTCTTTCACAAGAACACAATCAATCTATTCAAATTAATACAGTACCATGAAATGATCATCTACCACATGCAAGGGTTAGGAACCACATAAATGAAGAAACCTCTATCCTTATTTTAAGGACTTTGCAGTCTCTTATTTGAAATAGACATTGAAATAAATAATGTAATGAGAGATGTGTAAAAACATTCTTATGATCAAAGGATAGAAAATAAAGGAATTGATTCTATTCATTTAGGCAATTTTAAGTTTCCATAAAATGAGGGGCTTCACTGAAACATTGCTGATGGTACCCCTCAATCTGTTTTCTTCCTCTTCTTCAGGATATGGCTTCCTAGCTGCTGTTATTTAGAGATCTCAGTTTCCCTTATAGCTATAAGTGGCCAAGGTTGGAAGATTGATTGATGCACCTTCTTCACCTGAGCAAAGATAAACAGCTGCCTTGGATTTTATCTCATTTTCCTCCTCCTGCAGACTAGAATGCAAAATAATATGCATCTCAATTTGGACCATGCAAAAGAGCTGTGTGTGTGCGTGTGTGTTTATGTGTATGCTTAGACGCTCAGTTATGGTCTGACCCTTTGTGACTTCATGGACTGTAGCCCACCAGGCTCCTCTGTCCATGAGATTCTCCAGACAAGCATACTGGAGTGGGTTGCCATTCCCTTCTCCAGGGACTCTTCCTGATCCAGCATTCAAACCTGGGTCTCCTGCACTGCAGGCAGATTTTTACCATCTGAGCCACTAGGGAACCCATGAAGCAGAAGAACGGATGTCAAATAAATGACAGAATATATGAAGGGAGGAACCTGGATCCCTGGATGACTTCAGGGAGTGCAGCTGTCTCGCCTAAACAAGCTGAACTATTCCATGGGAAAAAATACATTTATGTCTCTTTATTATAATTATCCTAGCTTAGCGTTCGCCTCAATGGATACAACATTTCAATTTGAACTAGGTCATGTATTACCAGATGTCAGAGGATGAGCAGAGTAGCTGAAACCAAGTTTGAGAAGGTAGTAAGAAACTAGATCTTGATGAGGCTTAAATTTCATCAAAAAATATTCTGAAGGGAAATAAGATAAAAGATAACAAATAATTTGACTATGAAAGAAAAGTAGGCTGTTTGACTTCAAACTGCTTGCTGCTGCTGCTGCTAAGTCACTTCAGTCGTGTCCGACTCTGTGTGACCCCATAGAGGGCAGCCCACCAGGCTACACCGTCCCTGGGATTCTCCAGGCAAGAATACTGGAGTGGGTTGCCATTTCCTTCTCCAATGCATGAAAGAGAAAAGTGAAAGTGAAGTCGCTCAGTCTGTCCGACTGTTAGCGACCCCATGGACTGCAGCCCNTCTTTGTGACCCCATAGAGGGCAGCCCACCAGGCTACACCGTCCCTGGAATTCTCCAGGCAAGAATACTGGAGTGGGTTGCCATTTCCTTCTCCAATGCATGAAAGAGAAAAGTGAAAGTGAAGTCGCTCAGTCTGTCCGACTGTTAACGACCCCATGGACTGCAGCCCACCAGGCTCCTCCGTCCATTGGATTTTCCAGGCAAGAGTACTGGGGTGGGGTGCCATTGCCTTCCCCGCTAGTCAGACTGACATTTGCTATATAATCTTTTGGATTGGTCAAAAAAATTCATTCGGGTTTTTGAATGATGTTACAGAGAAATGCGAATGAACTTTTTGGTCAACCCATTATATATGTATGCCTTCTGGTTCCCAGCCTCTGCCTTTGCTCATTGCCCAGAATACCCCTCTTAATCATTCCCAGAGTAAATTTTAGTTTGCAGTGTCCAGCTCAAATGTTAGAAGTCCTTTTCTGATCTCCTCCAACATGAACAGCTTCTTAATCTGAACTCATTTAGCACTTGTTTACCTTTCTTAGGACACTTTACCTTTCCTATTTGATTTTAATTCTTTATAACAATGTTACATCTCCCTTCCAGAATCCAAGTCTGATGATTCATCTTTGCATTGCTAGAACTATTTTCACATAGCAGACACTCAAATACTTGAATAAATGTGAAAATCGGTTACTGTGTTTTTCTGTGAATGTGAAGTTTTATGGTTGTTGACTTCTGTGTAAATTGTTCCCAGATTCCTGTGCTTTAGTGTTTGGCTTTTGTACTTTAGAGGGTTCTGCTATTTTTCTCTCCCATGTTAACTATTTTATATGACTATATTCAGTTTTGTCCCATCACTTCTAATTTATAAAGTGCATAAGCTTTGGGAAAGTTAATCTCTTTACATTTTTTTTTCCTTTGAGTTTGGTCTGTGTTCAGCTTGCCTCATCTTTCTTTTTTGTAAATAAGCAATTTACTTGTAACCATTGTTGCAGGAATTTTGTCTGTGCATGATCTCCCACTCTGGATGTCCTTTAATTAAGGCTGATTCTTTGCCATTAAGAATGTATGAGCACCTTTAAGATTAGGACAGTTTGTGTTAGAGTTTAATTCTAGGACTAATTATAGGGTAACTTGAGAAGATAGGGGTAATGAGTACTTGGTACAGAAGATCTGAGAACTTAAAATATTTTTTAGTTAGTACTTTCTGGTATGTATTTTTGTAAAATTTTGATCTTTAAAAATCTTAATACTTAAGATGAATGTGAATGTGAATGTGAGGTTGCTCAGTTGTGTCCGACTCTTTGCGACCCCGTGGACTGTAGCCCACCAGGCTCTTCCGTCCATAGCATTCTCCAGGCAAGAATACTGGAGTAGGTTGCCATTTTCTTCTCCAGAGGATCTTCCCGACCCAGGGATCGAACCCAGGTCTCCCACATTGGAGGCAGCTGCTTTAACCTCTGAGCCACCAGATAGATTAGATTTTTTTTAATGATCTTAATTTTATTTGGCTCCTTCTACATAGTATAAGTGTCACAGACTGGCTACTCTAGGTTCTCCGTGCCTTTTTTCTTCAACTTACGCCACTACTTTTTGTCTTCACTATCTCAACCAACTTCAGAACTTGTAGAAATGAGGAAGGGAGTGGAAAGAGGATGATGTAAATAAATACAATTTAAATTAGATGTTATATTTCTTTGTCATCTTGCCCCAAGCCATTATCCTCTATGTATTACCTTTCTTCAAGCAAAGAGTTAGGGATGATATAAAGAGTTAGGGGTGCTGTGTTTCTGTCCTGTATCATAGATTATTTTAAAGACTATAACAAATTCCCAGAGGTTGATTACTTGTCAGTAACTTTTAATATTGAATTTAACAAATACTTATGATATTGTTAACCTGCTCAATATTCAGGATTTTTGCACTTGTGATATAAATGAAATTAAGAATGAGATGGTAAAAATAGCAAAGACTCAGAGTGGAAATATAAGTGCAAGATGTGAAGAAAAGCAAGCATATAGATAGGCAAAGTGTATGTGTTTTTAATGGCAGAAGCGATTGCTACATGCAATTGAAAAGTAAAGTGATAAGAGAGAACTAAATATATTTTCTGCTCTTGGGGAATCTGGCTGACCTTTTGGTTTTGATATTCAGTTTGACTTTGTGGTATGTTGCTTTTGAAGTCTTTGAAGAGTTCCTTTTTGTAACCAATTAAAAATACTTTGAGTTCATTTTAATGTGAATGCACATATACCTATCTTTTAATTAAATAGCAAACCTGGAGTGTGTTCCCAAGGGCAGTTGAGCAATTAATCTTGTTACTTAATCCAGAGAGCGTACAATAAGGTAAATAAGGGATCTGAAAGTATGGGAATGAAGAAAGCGATCCTCCAGATATATTAGTTGCTAAATTTATTAAAACTTTTTGAATTCTTATAAAGCTAACTGACTTTAAGAAGAATGAGACTTTTATCATTGTTCCAGTTAAATTGCACATAATTTTGTATAACAATTTAATTATTATATTTGAGGAAAAAAGCAGTTTACCATAAACTGAGTAGCAATGCTTTAAGGTTAAAAACCAAGACACTTGATACCTCACTTCTTCTACCAGTCAGTAGGTGTGTGTTGGGCACCAAGACAAAAGGAAAAATGAGTTCTTTACCCCTAAAGAGCTACTGCTTTAAGGAGACAAGATTAATGTATATACATGAAGCATTTATTCAGTGTGAAACAGTATAATCAAGTATTAAATTGTTTCAGACTTTTTAAGTTGGAGGATCAATTTATAATATAGGGCAGTGAATCACAAAATAGCTCTTTAGCTTCTGAAGATATCGAATGATGAACATCAGTATGGAAAATGAATAAAAGAGAACTGCCCTGATTAAACTATGAGTTGGGGAGCTTGGAGCCAGAAGAATAATCAGTAGGTGGTGAGCATGAATTTAGAGGGAGTTGTATAGCCTTGTACAGTTAAAGTATAATATGTGTGTATAAAACCTTTTTATTGTTTATATATAATATAATAAAGACTATATCTTTAATAGTGTAAATAACAATCCCTTAGCTACATAACCTAGTGAACTTGCATTGCAGGCAGATTCCTTACCGTCTGAGCCAGCAGGGAAGCCCTTACATATTATAACCACCATCAGTATATAGCCAATATCCAACCCCCCAAAAGGCTCCCTCATATCCCTCCAACATACAATGCCCCTTCTCCAAAGGTAGCCATTTTCTGACCTCTTAACACCTTATATTGTTTTTACCCAATTTTGAACTTAAATAATTTGTTCAGCATTGTTTGTGAAATTCAGTTATGTTGTTTTATATTCGTGGGAGCAGCTCATTATTTTTCGTTGCTGTACAGGATTCAGTTGAATAAATACACTTTTTAATGTAGATAATTTTTTTAAAAATCTTCATTGAATTTGTTACAATATTGCTTCTGTTTTTTTATATTTTGGTTTTTGGGCCCCAAGGCATGTGGAATTATAGCTCCCTGACCGGGCATTTAGCCCATTGGAAGGTAAAGTCTTAACCACTAGACCACCAAAAAGTGAAAGTCGCTCAGTTATGTCCGACTCTTCGCAACCCATGGACTTTATAGTCCATGGAATTCTCCAGGCCAGAATACTGGAGTGGGTAGCCTTTCCCTTCTCCAGGGGATCTTCCCAACTCAGAAATCGAACCCGTATCTCCCGCATTGCAGGCAGATTTTTTACCAGCTGAGCCACCAAGGAAGTCCCTAAATATNGGAATTCTCCAGGCCAGAATACTGGAGTGGGTAGCCTTTCCCTTCTCCAGGGGATCTTCCCAACTCAGAAATCGAACCCGTATCTCCCGCATTGCAGGCAGATTTTTTACCAGCTGAGCCACCAAGGAAGTCCCTAAATATACTTAAAATCCATGTTACTATTTGATGTATATTTGGGTTGTGTTAGTTTTTGGTTGTATGAATGTGCTCTGAACATTTTTTAAAATATACATTAATACCTATTTGTATACATTCAGGAGTAGAAATGTTGGGTATTGGAACAGATATGAATTTAGTTTTTCCCACAATATTGTATTACAGAAATTTCAAAAATAAAGAGAAGTTGACAGAATTGTTTAGACACCCGTATTCCTACCACTTAGTCTGTAGTTAACATTTTGCTGAATTTGTTTTAACATACATCCAACCCCTTTATCAATCCATCCTATTTGGGGATGCATTTTAAAATAAGTTGCCAAAGTGGTTTCACCAGTTTACACTCCTATCAGCTGTGTATGAGAGTTCTATTTGCTCTACATCCTTACCAGCACTTGGTATTGTCAATCAGGCTTTTCTTTTGGAGTTAATAAGTCTGTAGAAGTGTTTCATTGTAGTTTTAATTTGTATTTCCCCAATGAGAAGTGCAGGCTTCCCTGGTGGCTCAATGGTAAAGAATTCGCCTGCCAATGAATGTCTTCCCTAACCCCTGGAGAAGGAAATGGCAACCCACTCCAGTATTCTTGCCTGGGAAATCCCAGGGACAGAGGAGCCTGGAGAGCTAGAGTCCATGGGGTTGCAAAGAGTGAAACATGACTTAGCACCTAAACAACATGAGAAGTGCATACCAATATGCATATTAATATGTGGTCTTTTGTTGCTGGCNTGGAGAAGGAAATGGCAACCCACTCCAGTATTCTTGCCTGGGAAATCCCAGGGACAGAGGAGCCTGGAGAGCTAGAGTCCATGGGGTTGCAAAGAGTGAAACATGACTTAGCACCTAAACAACATGAGAAGTGCATACCAATATGCGTATTAATATGTGGTCTTTTGTTGCTGGCCTCTTACTGTTCTCAAGATTGATCTATATGAATCCTGTGGTATATATCAGGACTTCATTCCTTTTTATTGTCAAGTATTTCATTACATGGGTCAACCACATTTTGTTTAGCCATTCATCATTGATGAATGTTTGCACTTCCATTTTTTGGCTCTTATGAATGCTTTTATAAATGTTTGAATTAAAGTTTTTATACAGATATGTCTTTATATCTCTTGGTTTATACACTTTCTAGTAGAATTGCTGTGTCATATAATTCCATGTTTAATCTTTTGAGGGACTGCCAGACTTTTCCTGAACACTTGTAGTATGGTTTTACATTCCCACCAGCAGTGCGCAAGGGTTCCAATTTCTGCACATCAGCACCAAACTTGTTATCTGCTTTTTGCTTTGTTTGTAAATGGCCACTCTAATGACTATGAAGTGATATGTCATTGTGGTTTTGCTTGCATTTCTGTAAAAGCTAATGTTGAACATCTTTTTGTATGCTTCTAGGCCATTTGTATATCTTTGGAGAAATGTCTATTCAGATCCTTTATCCATTTTTAATCAGATTGTCTTTATTATTGAGTCGTCAAGAGTTCTTTATGTATTCTGATCCCTTGTCAGATATGAGATTGCAAATTTTATCCTGTTTTGTGGATTGTCTTTTCACTTTTTTTAAAATTAATGTTTATTGGAGTATAGTTGATTTACAATGTTGGGTTAGTTTCTGCTGTACAGCAAAGTGAATCAGTCATACACATACATACAGTCACTCGTTTTTAGATGCTTTTCCCATAGAAGTTGTTGCAGAGTATTTTGTAGAGTTCTCTGTGCTGTACAGTAGGTCCTTATTATTTATCTATTTTATGTATAGTAGTGTGTATATGCCAATTCCAATTTCCAAATTTATCCCTCCTCCCACTTCTCCCTTGGTAGCCATAAGTTTGTTTTTTTTTAACATCTGTGAGTCTGTTTCTGTTTTGTAAATAAGTTCATTTGTACCATGTTATTTTTATATTCCACATATAAGCAATACCATATGCTATTTTGCCTTCCTTTACTCAGTATGACCATCGCTAGGTCCATCCATGTTGCTGCAGTGGCATTGTTGTCATTCTTCTTTATGACTGAGTAATAGTCCATGGTATGCATATACCACTTCTTTATCCATTCTTTTGTCCATAGGCATTTAGTTTGCTTCCATGTCCTGGCTATGTAAGTAGTGCTACAGTAAACGTTGGGGTGCATGTATCTTTCTGAACTATGATTTCTCCAGACGTATACCATATGATTGTGGGATCATATGGTAGCTCTGTTTTAGTCAAGGAACCTTATTCAGTTGTCCATAGAGGCTTTATCGATGTACATGCCCACCAACAGTATAGGAAGCTCCCTTTTCTCCATACTCACTCCAGAATTTATCGTTTGTAGGGTTTTTTTGATGATGTCCATTCTGATCGATGTGAGGTGATACCTCATTGAAGTTTTGATTTGCATTTCTCTAATAGAGGCGTTGAGCATATTTTCATGTACTTTTTGCCATCTCTGTGTCTTCTTTGGAAAAATGTCTATTTAGATCTCTGCCTATTTTTTTTATTTTTATTTTTTTAATTTATTGAACTGCATGAGCTGTTTGTATATATATATATATATATATATTTTGGAGATTAATCGCTTGTTGATCACTTCATTTCCAAATATTTTCTCCCTTTCTGTAGGTTATCTTTTCATTTTGTTTATCATTTCCTTTGCTGTGGTCTTTCTTGATTGTATTACTTGAGCAGAAAAATTGCTAATTCTGATACAGTCCAGTTTATTTTTTCTTTTGTCACTTGAGCTTTTGGTGTTGTCTGAGCAAGTTTTGCCTAACCCAGGTTCAAAAAGATTTATTCCTGTGTTTTAAGAGTCAATTTTTGTTTACAGTGTAAGGAAAGCCCAAATTTATTACTTTACACGGGAGAAATATCAATAACCTCAGATATGCAGATGACACCACCCTTATGGCAGAAAATGAAGAGGAACTAAAAAGCCTCTTGATGAAAGTGAGAGTGAAAAAGTTGGCTTAAAACTCAACATTCAGAAAACGAAGATCATGGCATTTCGTCCCATCACTTCATGGGAAATAGATAGGGAAACAGTGGAAACAGTGTCAGACGTTATTTTTGGGGGCTCCAAAATCACTGCAAATGGTGATTGCAGCCATGAAATTAAAAGATGCTCACTCCTTGGAAGAAAAGTTATGACCAACCTAGATAGCATATTGAAAAGCAGAGACATTACTTTGCCAACAAAGGTCCGTCTAGTCATGGCTGTGGTTTTTCCAGTGGTCATGTATGGATGTGAGAGTTGGACTGTGGAGAAAGCTGAGCGCTGAAGAATTGATGCTTTTGAACTGTGGTGTTGGAGAAGACTCTTGAGAGTCCCTTGGACTGCAAGGAGATCCAACCAGCCCATTCTAAAGGAGATCAGCCCTAGGATTTCTTTGGAGGGAATGATGCTAACACTGAAACTC
This sequence comes from Oreotragus oreotragus, assembly GCA_006410675.1. Lineage (NCBI taxonomy): Eukaryota > Metazoa > Chordata > Mammalia > Artiodactyla > Bovidae > Oreotragus > Oreotragus oreotragus. Next base: position 16,576 of record SJYX01003468.1, read on the forward strand.
CAGTACTTTGGCCACCTCATGCGAAGAGTTGACTCATTGGAAAAGACTCTGATGCTGGGAGGGATTGGGGGCAGAAGGAGAAGGGGACAACAGAGGATGAGATGGCTGGATGGCATCACTGACTGGATGGACGTGAGTCTGAGTGAACTCTAGGAGCTGGTGATAGACAGGGAGGCCTGGTGTGCTGCGATTCATGGGGTCACAAAGAGTCACATGACTGAGCAACTGAACTGACTGACTGACTGATGGACTATCCTGTTAGAGCACCAATTTTGAATACTGTTTTCCCATTGTTGTGCCCCAAATCAGTTGTCTGTAAGTGTTAAGGGTTTATTTCTGGACTCTTCTGTTATGTCCACTGATTTTATATGTCTGTTCTTAATGCTAGGCCTACACTAGTTTTGCAGTAAGTTTTGAGATCAGGAAATGTGAATCTTCAAACTTTGTTCTTATTATTCAACTTTTTTTTGGCTATTCATAGTCCCTTGTAGTTCTATATCACTGTCAATTTCTGAAAATAAGCCAGCTGGGATTTTGATTGGGCCACATTTAATTTTTTTTTTAAATGAACCTACCCTAAAACATCATTATTATCCAAAATCCATAGTTTACATGAAGGTTCACTCTTGGTGTTGTATATTGCATGAGTTTGGACAAATGTACAGTGACATGGCTCTTTCATTATAGTGTCATAGAGGATATTTGTCCTGCCTAAAAAATCCTCTGTTTCACATAGTCATCCCTTCCTTCTAACCCCTGGCAACCACTGATTCTTTACTGTCTACATAGGGTTTTTTTTTGTCTTTTCAAGAATGTCTTATATTTATAATCAAATAGAATGTAGCCTTTTCACAATGACTTCTTACATTTAGTCATATGCAGTCAAGGTTCCTCCATGTCTATCCATGGCTTAATAAATCATTTCTTATTAGCGCTGTATTCCATTGCCTTGATGTATTACAGTTTATTTACATAAAGGTTATGATTAAAGCTGATGTTAAATCCATGTGTAGGTTTTTTGGGTGGATGTAAGTTTTCAACTCCTTTAGGTAAATACCAAAGGAGCACAATTGCTGGATTGTATAAGAGTATATTTAGTTTTGTAAGAAGCCACCAAACTGTCTCTCAAAGTGGCTGTACCATTTGCATTCCCACCAGCAGTGAATGAGATTTCTTGTTGTTCCATCCATATCCTCACCGACATTTGATATTGTCGTGTTTTAGGTTTTCACCATTCTAATAGGTGTGTAGTGATATTTTTGTTTACTTGTTTTAATTTGCAATTCCCAGTGCTTCTCATTGTGTCCACCTCTGCCCCTTAAGGTGAAGAAAACTAGAATGCTCTGACATATATCAAAATAGTTCCTTTATTCCTCCTCCTCTTGTGAGCATGAGGGGATTTTTCTAATAATATAATAATAATTAATAATCTAATAATAAGTGATCCTAATGGTCACTGTGAGGACCTGGTATAGCTCAGGAAGTAACACTTACAGATTTAGTGCCGGTTCCCTGGAGTTTATAACTCAGGCTTGTTCATACTGAACCCCCTGCAATCATACAGCTCCCAGCAGAATTGTAGTTTAGGTTTTTCTATCCTAGCACTGGTTCTACTTGCATGCTAGATCAGAAACTGGAAGTTCTTAATTTTCATAATAATTATTTGACAGTGAATGTTATTCCTATCTTATAGATGAAGAAACAGGCTTAGTTAGGTGTAGAGTTAGTCAGCTATATGAGAATTGAGTTTTAGATGGCAGAAGTAATTGCATAATGTGGCAGTGGAATAGCAGAAGAATCAAAATAGATATAACACACTAGATTTGGCTCAAAGGCAGTCATGGGAACCTGGGAGTCCTTTCCAGTAGAGTGAATCTGTCAGAAGAATGGGATACTGGAATGAAGTGGGTTATACAGTGATATAATTGAGGTAATGAGGCTCCTTTATAATAAAGTGGGTCTTCTAAAAATATCTCATAAGTCATATAAAGGTAGGTTTTGTATAGCACAGCAGGATTGTGCTAAATTGACAGAAATGTCCCTTTGCGTAACATCTGTTTTGTCATTTGAAAATAAACAGCATTGCCACTCAGCAAAATGCTAAAGTTAGCAAAGTATTTTTGTTGTTCCAGTGGCCTTTCTTCTGTCCTCAGCTGGTGATTCCCCTTTCATCTTTCTTTTCTCCTGTAAGTGATCGGGGGTCCCTGTCTAACCTTTCTCTCCCAAATCAAAATAAGAAATGGTACATTTGCCATTAATTAATATTAAGGCACCAATTCCTGATTGAAGTTAATTATAGTATAGTATAGTATAGTTCAATCCCTGGGTCAGGAATATCCCCTGGAGGAGGGCACGGCCACCTATTCCAGTATTCTTGCCTGAAGAATCCCCATGGACAGAGGAGCCTGGTGTCCGTAGGGTCGCACAGAGTCGGAAACGACTGAAGCACCTTAGCACGCAAGTAGCGTGCATAGTACAGTGTGAATGTGTTTTATTTAGCATTATCTCCACTAGTCATTTGTATCCTAGTTTCTTGCTTTTTATTGTGATATTTTTTAAATGTTAAAGTAATAAAAGTAGATTTGAAGTTTAAAAGGGCCCTGAAGCCATAGGAACTGATAAGTAGTCGATTCAGGGTAATGAAGGAGCAAAGAAACTTAAAAAAACAAGACTTGAAAAGGTGAAATATTCAGCCTAGAGGAGTGGGATGATGTTAGGGGTGGGAAGGAAGTTCAAGAGGGAGGGGACATACATATACTTATAGCTGGTTCTTCTTGTTGTTTGGCAGAAATCAACACAACATTGGTGAAGCAATTATCCTCCAATTAAAAATTAAATTTTTTAAAAGATGGGATATTGAATTCACACAGGAGTGGATCCAAGTGTAGAAAATCTAACTGCAATTAGATTAGATTTAAGTGAAATTTTCCAATTCAGACAATTTATTTTGGATAGATAAGTTTGGGATAGAAAGCCTTCTAAAATATATTTTACATGTTTAACATTTTTTTATTCCAGTAGACTGTCTTTGGTAACAGTGTCTTTCTAAGATTGATTCTCAGCTGAGTCAAACTTCACAACCCACCTTTTTAATTCTTATTCCTTCCCCCATATCATAAATCACTGAAATACTGACTTCAGAGCAGATTTTCATCTCATTTTACTGATTCAAAATTATTAGAAAGATGAGTTTATGATACTCTCTAAGGAATAGAGTGATGCCAAGAGTCTTCAATTATGTAGGAATATTTGTGTTACTGAGTGAAATCTATTCTGCTTTTCATTCTTACAGCCGCATTTTATAATTTTTGTGGGGAGGGGCCAAAAATTTAGTTTCCTTGGCACAAGTTTGCTAAAGTAAAGTTGATTTTAGCAGGAAGTCCATATACACGTGAGAGTAGAGAAATAGAGAAAGGGAAGAAACCTTTAATATTGAAGTAAGCTTATCAGGATTTCATTTTTCAAATATACCTCCCATTCCTGTTTCATTAGCTGGAATTTTCTCTCGTCCCTAGATACTGTTTCTCAAAATGCTTTGTGTTTCTTAAAATGTACTTTAGTTACCTAAGACTCCTTATGTATAAATTCTTAAACTCACTGTAATGTTTAGCTTGATAAATACTTACCTTTAAATCCACAGATCCCTTTGGGGTCAAGAATAGAACTGCATTTCACTGTAACTAATTTCCTTGCTAATCTTACATATCCATTCAAAAGCAGTGTCTGAGAAGGGAACCATGACTTTTCATCAGTTTGGTAAAGGTTTCCATGCCACAGAAAAGGTTAAAAATCCGTGAGAGGCAGTCTCTGAGTTGCAGATCATGAGCTCATATTTCTGCTGCCAGAAACGGCAAAGCCTTGGGGGTTTGAACCACAGAGTTCTGATAGTTGTGTGATATAGGTATTCAGTTAAATTTTGCTGTTGCAACACTGTTAGGTAAATTGTCAGACCTCATTTAAGATTGGGTAACATGAAGTGGAGCCATTTTAAATAACTGAAATTCTGAAATCTATTGAAAATTAAACTTGAGGTATAATTTCTTAGTCATAGATGAAAAAATTGTATCATAGCAATACAGTAGCATCATAGTTTCAAATTGCTTAGACTGTGGAGTTCAGTTTTTTTTTGACAACTCATGTTAGAAAAAATACATTTTATACCAGATTTGTTTATAAAAATGGAAACAAGTTTCATAAACAATATTGACCCTTACCATTATGTATTCTGTATATTGTTTCATTTTCTAAAAAGTCCTAGCTTTGACCCTCTAAAACTGATCTCACAACCCACAATGGTTATGACCTATAGCCCAGAATGACTCCAAGATAATAGCACCACAAAGATAAGATTACGAAATACATTTAAAATACTTTTTTATGGCTCTCATTTCAAACAAAATCTCTTAGGAACAAACTTGCCTCTCTAAAAAGAGCATTTTAGAGAAGCGGGTACGTGTTTGTAACCTGGGAGTTGTCATTAAGACGCTTGTGCCAGGTCCTTTACATTTATTATCTTTATTAAAGATTTTAAATTTTATCCTAGAAAAGGGGAAAGATAGCCAGTGAAGGGAGAAGGCAATAGCACCCCACTCCAGTACTCTTGCCTGGAAAATCCTATGGATGGAGGAGCCTGGTAGGCTGCAGCCCATGGGGTCGCTATGAGTTGGACACGACTGAGCGACTTCACTTTCACTTTTTACTGTCATGCATTGGAGAAGGAAAGAGCAACCCACTCCAGTGTTCTTGCCTGGAGAGTCCCAGGGATGGGGGAGCCTGGTGGGCCCCCATCTGTGGGGTCGCACAGAGTTGGACATGACTGAAGTGACTTAGCAGCAGCAGCCAGTGAAGGATTTTTGGTAGGGTTGGAGAAGTATTATGTAAATTAAATTTTTGAAGGAGATCTCTGAGAACAGAATATATATTCTATTTAGGAAGCCACTGCATTAGCAGATACTGTTACCTAGGGTGTTGTCAGTAGAGAAGAAGAGTTACAGATGAATTCTCTTGTTATTTTAGAGAAATAAACAGCAGAACTCAGTAATAGATTATATGGTAAGAATTTTTCCCAAGAATAGAAACATGAAGAACATGTTATTTTGGGAGGAGATCAGCTCTGAAGGAAGCGGGTGGTATAGGAATAGGCAATAATGGGCTGTGGAATTGAAGGTGGATAGATTTTAATGAGAAAGATGTAGTATAAGGTTTCTGAGAAAGTGGAAGCAGATGGAATCCAAACAGAGGTAGTGGGATTGGCCTATACAAAAGAAAACAAGCTTCAGTTTTTAATAATATTAAATAATACACTCATGTGGTCAAATTCACATGGACAAAAGTACAGGTGAGAAATCTTAATTTTCTTCGGCCACTCAGTTCCACATCCAATAGGCAACTAATGTTAATATTCTTTTTGTATCCTTCAAGAAATTTTATACACATGCAAACAAATATAAGTAGTCTTCCCTGATCCCTTTACACAAAATGTAGTCCACTGTACACACAATTTTGCATTTTGCTTTTTCTTCCACTGTGTCTTAAAGCTCTTTCCCTATCCGTACATAAAAGCTTCATTCTTTAGGGCTGCATAGTATTATTGTGTATACTGTTATTTATTTAACCAGTTCTGTATTTGATGGACATTTGGGTCATTACTACTCTTTGGATAATACCTATGTTTTAACAAGTCAGAAAGACTAACTGGAGATAGGTGCACAAATGGGCAGAACTGTAAGTTTGACTGTAGAAGTTAAGTGGTCCAAATTATCTGAGTATAGAGAGCTAGGTGGTCCATTTTTGGACCAGCAAATTGAACTTTAATATTTAGGTTAAATGAGCTGATGTGTGGGGAGTTACTTGGTCAAATAAGTGGGAATTAAAATGCCTCACCTAGGGAAATCTGGCCAGGTCAATAAACCAGATGGACCAAAGTTGGAGTCATTACCAGGAAAACTCTTAATTAAAGTACATGTTTGTCTGTCAGAAGTCACTTTTAGAAATCACCTTTTGATGGAGAAAAATTAGGACTATTTTTGGGTAGCCTCAAATCGGAACCTCCCATTTAAGGTTAAGTGGATCTAGCTTATCTGAAGGTCAAGGATCCCTTTTTAGGGCAAAGACTGTGTTTTGGGTTCAGAAGCTCTATGAAAAGACATTACTGCCTAATTTCCAAGAATTTCCATTTTCTACTGTTTTTCAGTTATAGAATGTATAATTTTAAGCCAAAATAGAAAAATGATTAAGCCCAAATTATAAATTTGTTTGCCGTAACATAAGATACTTGCAAGTGGTTATAATTTTTTCGGATACTTCGGGTGGGTCTAGGAGGTCACTTTCACTATTAGGTACCATGGGCCAAGGATAAGACCAGACTTGAAACAGTACAAAGTCATGTGGGTGGCAGCTGCTAGAGAAGACTTGCAGTGGGACAGCTAACTTTGATTATAGTTGTAAGAGGGCTTGTTTAAGGACTGGATGTTCAGGTATCAACAGCCAAGATTTCTTCTCTGAATTTTTAACTTATATTCCTTCAACTGGTTTTTCTCTTTCTCTGGCAACCATCCAAGTTCACACAAGTGTCTCTTAACCCTTTCATTGTTTAATAATTCTTGAGAAGCTGAAAACCATAAATCCTCTTCCTGGGCACCTGCACAGAATTTTGTATGCAATTTGAAAGAATTTATGTACCCACTTAAGCCCAGATCTCAATTAACAATCTCTGGCCTATCATCTCAAACTTCTGTTCTTACTTCCTGTGTTGCTTTCTTCAGTATACCTTGTCTGCTGCTGCCAGGTCTCCTGTTAACAGTGGTTCCTCCGTGCCTGCTATTTAATATAAAGAATAAAAATTTAAGAACATTTGATGTCCTGTACTCTTGGAAATTTGAATGAGTGTGACAGGGTCACACAGCTATTTACCACACTGAGCCCCGTTTTCCTGATTTGTGGTACACAATATGTATCATTGGATTTCAATACATGATTCTAAACTAGAAGTGGTTTTATATACTTTAAAAAGATATTTTGAAATTTATTCTTTTTTTTGTAGTTTTACAGTTTTAAGTATAAACAAAAATTTCCACTGATTTGTATACATTTGCACTCCAAAATAACATTGTTGAAACAAAATAGTATTTAATAGTATCCTATATACAAGAAAGTCTCAAAATAATTTTATATGACTGATTCAGTATATCTTAAAAATGGAGTTAATAACATGCCACAACATGGATGAAGCTCAAATATATACTGTTCAGTGAAAGAAGCTAGACATCAAAAAAAAAAAAAAAAGAAGCTCAACACCATACACATAGATGTGGCTCCATTTATATAAAATGTCTAGAATAGGTAAATCCGGAGAAACAGGCTGGGGAAAAGGAGGAATGAGTCTTATGATTTTTCCCAAATGTAAATATTTTAAAATATAGTACCCTCATATTTTTGCATACTTTTAGTTTTTACTTAATGCCATTTAAGTATTTTCTCATGTTGCTGCAGTCTTGAAAGTTCCAATTTTTTTTTTTTTTGAAAGTTCCAATTTTTAAGAGCCATTAAATCTATAAATCCATTAAGTCTATATTATGCCTCTGTACATTCAGGGTGTTTCTTAATATTCTAGGATAACTTTCTTGATTCCTGATAGTGGTAGGAGTGGAGGAGATGGTGAGATGTGTTTCTCATGTATAAATTGTACCAGGGAGCTTTTATGAAAAAGTAGTGTGCTGACAGTTTCAGTTTGAAAATAACTTGTAAGTAGCTGGCTGATGGGCAGATAGCCTTGCTTAGGGCAACTTTTACATTTGGATACTAAGATTAGTAACTCTCTAGTAATCTTAACTTTTACTTATATTTGTATTAGGAAGCCTTTTTTTTTTCTTTTGAGGTCATTAGCAAAAGGACTTAAGAACTCTGTATTCTGCTTACTGGTTAAAAATTTCCTGATCACCTGACCTCTGGAATTCAGCTTGAAGAATCTAAAGATTCAATCTCATTTTCTAGTTTAAGACTTGTAGGTGCTAATATTTAGCATAATCTGAGCAGTGAAGTTGAAAAGTATTAGCATCTCAGTATTTATTTAATACAGTCACAACATTGAGATCCAAGATAGCTGTGTCTTAAAAAGGATCATCATATACAAACAAAACAGAAAAGAAAATAAGATTTGGCAGTGATGTGATGAAATAAGAAATAACTTTCATACACTTATGGTGGAAACGTAAAATGGTGCAAGTGCTTTGGAAAACAGTTTGGCAGTTGTTCAAAAGATTAAACTTAGAATTTATGACCCAGCAATTCTGCTCCTAGGTGTATACCCAAGATAAATGAAAACATCCCCATACAGAAACTTGTACACAAATGCTCATAGCAGTATATTCGTAATAGCTAAGAAGTGGAAACAACCCAAATGTCCATCAACTAATGAATGGCTAAGCAAAGTGTGGACATACGTACAATGCAGTATTATTATTTAGCAATAAAAAGGAGTGAGATTTTGATACATGCTACAGCATGGGTAAAATATGCTAAGTTGTAGGTCACCAAAGAACTACTGTGTATAAAATAGATAAGCAAGGATATATTGTACAGCACAGGGAAATATAGTCGTTGTTTTGTAGTAGGATTAAATGGAGTGTAGTTTATAAAAATATTGAATGACTCTGCTGTATACCTGAACCTAATATAATACTGTGAATCAACTATACTAAAACAGCAATAGCAAAAAGCTGTTAGAATCCAAGAAATAAATCTCCTAAAGAGTTTTGTAGAATTCTTACAAATGAAGTTCACCAGTTTTTAGAGGGAATTAGTTTTCTTGATGATGTTAGCCCTGGTCCTTCAAATATTAACTTTTTAAAAAGAGGGGGGAAAGGTATCTGTTAAAGAACTTAGTGCAGTAAATGCAATAACAGACTTCCTGAGATCGAAAGTCAACCCTTGGCTGCTACAAACATATTCTCTTTGGAATTAATACCTTTTTTAAGCTTTCATCTTTTAACTCCTTAAAGGCTGTGTATATTCTAGCTCTGGTTTTGCAGAGAACTCTAGGGCTTATTACTGTTAGCTTTCAGATAGTCATACATTTGCATCTTATGTTTAAGAATGAAAGATAATTATTGAAATATATATTCTTATTCTTTAAGCTAGTAGGATGCTTACATGAGAAAAATTTCAGTATTTTTTGGCTGTAGCAAAGAAGTGGTTCCAGTGATAATTTATGCAGTCAGTCAGAGGAATATCTCTTCGCCTACAACTGCCCTGGAAATCAGCTCCACTGGTAAGCAATTCTTGGTCAGTCATTTGGTACCATTTCCCCTCTGGAAACCAGTTTGCTTGATGAAAAGGAAAAGGTAGGCTAATTTAGGGCTCATTTAGCAAAGAAAACGGTGGTGGTTTTTACGAGACTCTTTACTTTAGACAAAAATTAATTCAGAGGAAAGGAGCTTTATTTCAATGATATACACATGGGTTAGAATCAAAAAACTGTAAAGGAACCAAGGCAGCCAGTGTCTCCCAGTTATTTTACACAGGGGCTTCAGGGTTTTTCATTTGTGGGCTTTCCTAATATCTGCTTTACTCAGCATTTCTAATCTGTTTTTAATACTATCAGTTTAATCAAAACCTCAGTTTACACATTTCTTATTTGCTGCTCAGTACCTTTCAGGTCAATTAATTCATTGTTCCAGTTCTAAGAGAAGACAGTCTCTTGGTTCATCCCCTCTTCACCAGTCAGTAGGTGCAACTTATCAAATGTTGACTAGCCTATGGATCCACTGAAATGTATGGCTGTCCCAAGAATTGCCAGGTCATGGACAACTTAGAGATAGGAGCCTTTGGTGTGGTACTCATCTTGTTTGCTATCTCTCTATCCCCCTACTTACAGGGGATTTAAGCTTTATAAGGACAGGCCTCATCTATCTTTGTCACCACTATATCTCCTTTGCCTAAAATAGCATCTGAAATGTGGTTGAGTATTTAAGAAATATTGCAATTTGTACCTGGTCTCCAAATATGACCTTGATTTCAGTTGTCTTGACCTTTAGATGGATTTATCTAATGACTTGCTATTGCTGAGTGCCTATAGTAATAATGCCTACCAGCCGTCTACCAATTAGGATACTGTGCTCACTGAATATTTATATAGTGAATGAAATAAACCAACTTTTTTATTTCTATAAAAAACAAGCAAACAAATGCAAACTGCCTCCCTGGAAGCAGTGCTCCTTTTCCATGTAGATCACTTCGGTTTGTATATTTTTGCATTAAACAAAACATGTCATTCGTCAGTGTCATTGATGGGATACTGGGTTTTTTTCCCCTCAATGTATAATTGTTATCCTTTATGGTTCAGAAATTGCATTAATGCTAGTCTTTGGGGTTTTGTTTGTTTGGTTTGAGTCTTTTTGGTCAGGAGTCATTGAACATCAGAGTTAGAATATGCATTCAGATAATTTATCCAAATCCTCCAGTTTATGGCCTTGTTTCAGTCTGGCAAAATGCAGAAAAACATTCCCAGTAGGAGACTGCAGCTGGAAAGCGGGTGCTGCCAGCAGCAGCTTGTGCAGCTTTAAGGAGAAAATCAGAAGAACTAACTCTTCTGGAGGAAAGGATACAGATTTTAGTGACAAGCTGCATTCTTTAGCAGTGACTTTATTTTTCCTTTACCACAGACCAGACTTGTACTATTTCCAGCCTCAGCACATTATTTAGGCACTTGCCCACTGCATTGTTTTATTTAGTTTCTGAAATTGTATCATAATTCCCTAAACTGGGTCCAGTTTTTAATATAGTGCCTTTTTAGATAGACGTATTTAGACTTTGATCTGTTTCTGTCTTTCTTGACTTTTAAACTCCCTGAGATTAGAGCCTATTTTATTTTTCATAACTTCTATAATTTTATAGATGTTTCATTATTTATTAACAAACAACTGGAACACTTCAGAGGTTTACCTTATCAGAAGGTCAGACCTTGCTTTTTTGTGTGACTGACCCTCTTTTCTGTTTGCCCTGCCTCAGCACATCTTGTAATCCTTTGTTCTTTTTCTATTCTACCCCTTTCCATGATGCTGCATTTCTTTTCTGAACACATTTTTAATTTAAATTACTCCCTTTCTTTAAGGCAAATATTTTGCTTGGATTCTCTTGGGCTTTTTGTTGTTTTTGTGTGGGGTTTTTTGTTTGTTTTTTTTTGCATGAAGACTTAAAGCATTAATGAACAGAGATCACTCTGTTGTTTTTGCCCAAGTACTGCATTTTTGTTGACTATGAGGGCTATTCCATTTCTTCTAAGGGATTCTTCACAGTAGTAGATATAATAGTCATCTGAATTAAATTCTCCTATTCCAGTCCATTTCAGTTCACTGATTCTTAAAAGCTTCCCTGGTGGCTCAGAGGTTAAAGCGTCTGCCTGTAATGCAGGAGACCCTGGTTCAATCCCTGGGTTGGGAAGATCCCTTGGAGAAGGAAATGGCAACCCACTCCAGTACTGCCTGGAGAATCCCATGGAGGAAGGTGCCTGGTAGGCTACAGTCCACGGGCTCGCAAAGAGTCGGACACGACTNGGAGACCCTGGTTCAATCCCTGGGTTGGGAAGATCCCTTGGAGAAGGAAATGGCAACCCACTCCAGTACTGCCTGGAGAATCCCATGGAGGAAGGTGCCTGGTAGGCTACAGTCCACGGGCTCGCAAAGAGTCGGACACGACTGAGCTCTCTTGCCATCTCCTGTTTGACCACTTCCAATTTATCTTGATTCATGAACCTAACATTCCAGGTACCTATGCAGTGTTGTTCTTTACAGCATCAGACTTCCATCACCAGTCACATCCATAACTGGGCGCTGTTTTTGCTTTGGCTCCATCTCTTCATTCTTTCTGGAGTTATTTCTCCACTCTTCTCCAGTAGCATATTGGGCACCTACCAACTTGGAGAGTTCATCTTTCAGTGTCATCTTTTTGCCTTTTCTTACTGTTCATGAGGTTCTCAAGGCAAGAATACTGAAGTGGTTTGCCATTCCCTTCTCCAGTGGACCACATCTTGTCAGCAGAGACATTACTATGCCAACAAAGGTCTGTCTAGTCAAAGCTATGGTTTTTCCAGTAGTCATGTATGGATGTGAGAGTTGGACTATAGAGAAAGCTGAACGCCAAAGAATTGATGCAACCAAATTGATGAAAGCCAAAGAAACACTTCTGAACTGTGGTGTAGAATAGACTCTTGAGAGTCCCTCATTGCAAGGAGATCAAACCAGTCATCCTAAAGGAAATCAGTCCTGAATATTCATTGAAAGGACTGATGCTAAAGCTGAAACTCCAGTACTTTGACCACCTGATGTGGGGAACTGATTATTTGAAAAGACACTGATGCTGGGAAGGATTGAAGGCGGGGATGACAGAGGATAAGATGGTTGGATGGCATCATCAACTCAATGGACATGAGTTTGAGCAAGCTCCGGGAGTTGGTGATGGACAGGGAAGCCTGGTGTGCTGCAGTCCATGGGGGTCTCAAATAGGCAGACATGACAAGAGACTGAACTGAACTGAAAGCATTAAGGAGGAAAAAAATGTTTAAATTTATTTGAATACATTTGCTTCTCTTACAGTGAATTCCCTCTTTCACAAGATTTAAACTCACAGGGCAAGTACATGTATGTCTCCTAGTGACATTGAGGAAATGGTAGTTAGATAAAGATTATAAGACATTTACCACTGAGCCACTGGGCTTCCCTGGTGTCTCAATAGTAAAGAATCCACCTGCAATGCAGGAGCCACAAGAAACATGGGTTTGATCCCCTGGTCTGGAAGATCCCCTGGAGGAGGGCATGGCAATCCTCTCCAATATTTTTGCCTGGAGAATCCCATAAACAGAGGAGCCTGGTGGGCTACAGTCCATTGGGTCACAAAGAGTCGGACACAACTGAGGTGATTTAGCACAGCACATAAGACATTTAAGTAGATGATAAGGCTAAAGGAAAAGCGGGGGGAAGAGATGTCTACCTTGGATGACTCTAAATGTCAGTATAGGAAGGCCCAGATATTTGAGCCCCTGTCGTGGTTCGTGCATTTTATTAGTTATTCCGTATAGCACTCTTTTAAGATGGGTATTCTATACATTTTTCTGATGAGAAACCTTAGAGGTATTAAGTAACTTGCCTATGGTCACATACCTAATAAGTGCCAGAGGCTGATATTCTGTATATGTTCCTTCCACTGTACTTCTCTATCATTAACCTAGGTAGTGAACATAGAAATTCTGAGTTTAAGAAAACTTACGGGAGTGGGAGATCATTAGTTTGATTTTGGATAAATTTTAAATTGAAGTTTCAATGGGATAGAAAGATAGGTAAAAGTATCACAGAGGCAACAAACCAGATCATCTCTTGGAGAAGGAATGATGGTTATAATTTTTATTAAGTTTTCCTTTTCGGTTTTATTGTGGCATAATCCAGATCATTAGAAAAATTTTCATAGCATGTTTACAAAATCCTGATATGAATATATTACATGGATTTCAGGAACATGAGTGTTTTCATTTAAGTCATTCAATTATCCAAAAATGTTTGAATCTCTACTATGTCAATGATACACTGTGCTAGGTGAACAGTATATATTGATGAACAAAATGGATATAATCTCTGCCTTTGTCAAGCTTATGAAGTGGTGAAGGAATACATTAGTCAGATAGTCACACAGGTAGTCACCTTTTCAGCCCAGGCACAAAATACTACTTGAATCATTTTCATAGAGAGGTGAGGACAGTCAAGTGAACCACCCTCGAAGGTTCCCAGCATCTGTATTAGCAGTTTACTACATTGGTGATTTAGATTTTCATAAATCCATTCATTTTGTACTAAGTGCTCTTGTACATTTTAAGTGGGAAGATCCCCTGGAGAAGGAAATGGCATCCCACTTCAGTATTCTTGCTTGGAGAATCCCTTGGACAGAGGAACATGGTGGGCTGCAGTCCAAAGGGTCGCAAAGAGTTGGACACGCTGAGTGACTCACATTATCAGTGATTGATTTGTAAACATTTTCCACAGGTTTTCAAAATCATATTTAGGGCTCACTTTTGGAGAGGAAGTGATGGACATGCTATTATTAGTCATTTTTAAAGAATATACGTAGCAAAGCCAAAAGCAGCTCTGTAATCCCAGGATTATAGCATATGTATACTGACTTTAATAATTATTTGACAGTTATCTACGGGTTCCTAAAAATCTAAAGGAAAAAACTAAAATGTGAAGGAACACTGTGGTCAGTTAATGGGTGACTATTTTTAGCTATTAGTAGGTAACATTTTTAGTAGGTCATTTATTCATCTATCCATCCAGTGAGGAGCAAAAGCAGACACAACTCTGATTGTGGATCTTACAGTCTGGTGGGAAAGGCAGCATTCAAGTTAACATCTAACTAAATATAAAATTACAACTATGACAAATGCTATGAAGGGAAGTCTCTTGGTGTGAAAGAGCCTATAATAGAAAAGAAGGGTTAGGGGAAAATATCTGAAAAAATGGAAGTTAACCTGAACTCTGAAGGAAGAAAAAAGAAGTGTCTAAGCAAGAGTCAGCTTCCCTGGTAGCTCAGTCAGCAAAGAATCTGCCTGCAATGCAGGAGACCAGGGTTTGATCCCTGGGTCAGAAAGAACCCCTGGAGAAGGAAATGGCAACCCACTCCAGTCTTCTTGCCTGGAAAATCTCATGGACAGTGGAGCCTGGTGAGCTGTAGTCCATGAGGTCTTGAGGGTCAGACACGACTTAGTGACTGAACCACTACCAAGCAAGAGTAATGGTGGAAAAGAGTGTTTTATGCAAATATAATAGGTGCTGTGACTTCACATAGAAGAGATCATGCTTCTTTAAAGGATCTGAAAGAAGGCCAGGAAGACTAGAAAGCAGAGAGTGAGTTGTTAGATGAAAAAAGAGAGGATGGGTGCTAGGTAGACTTATGCAAGGCGTTGGAGGTCTTGTTAAGGACTTTGGACTCCATCCTAAGAGCAGTGGGAAGCTATTGAAGGGGGTTTTAACGTATGTTGAGGAGAGCATAGGGTTGGATTTGTTTTTGAAGATTGCTCTAACTTGTAGGTAGAAAACAAATTGAGATTTTGCTAGCTAATATTGTACATCAGGAAAGAAATGGGAACTTAGACTGAAGTATCGGCAGTAGATGTGGGAAGAAATCAACAGACTTTCATCATCATTTCAGTAGTTGAGGGAGGGGAAGGTGCCAAGGATGTTTCTGTCTTCCAGAACTAGAAAGGAAGTCGTGTCATTTACTGAGATAGGGAAGAGGGACAGGTTTTGGAGGTCAGTTCATTTTTGGACATTAGAACTGTCAAAAGTATAAGCTGGAGTTTAAAAGCGAGATCTAGACTGGAATATAAATTTGTGAATCATTTATATCTAGGTAATATTTTTAGCTGTCAACATGGACATAGTTTTTAGTGAAGAGTATAGGGCAGGAGAACAGACCAGAACAAAAAGTCACATTTTTGACTCCAGGTGCAGTCACGTTATGAGGTTCTGGGGGTTAGGATTTCAACATAAGAATTTTGGGGGACGCAGTTCAGCATGTAACACTTCTGTGTTGGAGATGGTTTTCTCTGCGCTTAATAATAATTTCAGAATAGTAGTTCCTTTGAACTTACTTTGAAAAAATAGGAATAAAACACAAAACTGTGTAACTGTCATTGTCAAAACATGTCTTTCACAATGGAGCATTTCTCTTCTTGAGGAGAGGGGCCGCTCCTCAAAACAGGCAGGATCCTAGTTCTCACGACCAGGGATCAAACACATGCTCCTGGCAGTGGAAGCACAAGAGTCTTAACCACTGGACCGCCAGGAAAGTCCATAAAGAAGCATTCCTAATGAACATCACCAAGTAAACGATCTGAAAACAGGAGAAAGAGCCAGTGCAGCACTTATCCATCACTCTGGTCTGGGGAGTCGGGGCGGGAGTGCCAAGACTATGCCCCTTGCAGTGGAAGCGTGGAGCCTTAACCGCTGGACTGCCAGGGAGTTCCTTCCATCACTCTTACCATCTAGATCTGCATTTCCATTGGAGGACTCATAGTTCTTAGCATATAATTGTAATCACAGTTATGATTTGTTATTGCAGGAGAACACAAGTCAGTTGGTGAAAAAAGGTGCATATGTCTATAGGTAAGGCACAGGCTTCTAAGAGTTCTCTCCTGGTGGAGTCACACAGAATTGTGCCAACATGTGTGAAGTGTTAACTACCAAGGGAGCCCAAAGTACTGAATAGACAGTCACTGCCTAGCATATACCAAAATTCTAGACTCCCAGAGGGAAAACATGTTTGGCATAAATCATATTATTCACACACAGAGTTTAGGCACAGTGAGCCATCAATTAGGGAATGTCCCAGAATCCAGCCTTTTAAAACTTGCTGTTTTTATATCCCTGTCCAATCTTCCATTCTAGTCTTCTGACTATATTCTATTTTGCCACTTAGAAAATACCATTGGCTCTCGAGTTACTTAACAATAACTCATCCTTAAGGTCATTTTTAGTAAGTGTGATGGGAGTAAAACTAGGTGTTTGTGGTAAGAAGAGAGAGGCCATCTTTAAAATATTAGTCATTTCCTTCTCTGTAGAGGGTTTCTGAAAAGTTGCATGTAAACTGAAATAGAATGGTGAATCATTTAAAATTTCTAGAGGGTTCCTTTGGTTTAACAAAAATACCAAAGAAGAAAATACATCCATAATATTGTAAGAAATCGGAGTTTTGGTTTTGTGTCTATCAATATGCTTCAATATGCTTCTTCATAAGGTAGAGCTTTCCTTTTCTATTCTGCTTTCTGTGTTCTCTGTACCCATATGTGAACCACAGACCAAAGAAACTGAGCCTTTTATAAGCACCTGCTTAAGAGACAGTTAAGGTGTTTTGGTTTGTAGTATAGGTCTTTTTGTTTGTACTAACAGTAGGTATGTTCAAGGATTAAGGAGTCTTATACTACCCACAGTCTTACACTATTGTTCCACTGACTTTTGAATTAGTCATATCTTGATGTGGATGGCGGTCAGTTGATCTCGGACTGAGAATAAGAAAAATAGTCTAAATTAGAAGTCATAATTCAGGGGTTGAAAATCTTAGCTGGCAGGGATTACAACAGAGGCTAAAGAGTTGCTTTTATTCAGAGACAAGCCAGAAAGCTAAGACCAAAGCCAGGGGCAATTGCAGTTAGCCTAAAGTTAGTAGCTACCTTAAGGAAAACATAACTTTTTTTGTTATTTTGGGGCAGGGCTAGGGGAACTTACTTGTATTTCTTTTGCTTCAAAGCCAGGAGAAAGCTAACATGATTTTTTTTTTTAAACAGTATTTACATACCTTTTCCAAATGAATTTACAATAAAATATGTAGACATCCATCATAATCAGCAGATATTCTTAATCAAAAACATTTTAATTTGGATGTACTTTTAACATTAGGAGTCATCCACAGTTAACATCTAAAACAAAAAATAGTTAACCTACTCTGAGGCCAAATAATAGTCAATATATAGTATACCTTAACCAATACACTTAATAGAGCTTAGTTGCACAAACCTATATTCCTTTTATTACTAACTTCCTGATTGACATTGCTAAATCAAAAATAAATACTGGTACTATACTTTTTCTCTTTGTTAAAAACAGAGAAATGATAATTGTATTTCTAGACTAGATTTTGCCAGTAACTAGTTGTTGGACCTGGAACTGGAATTAAGTTCTTTCTAGGCTTTAGCTTCCTCATTTTTAAAAATTTATTTTTAAATTGAAGGATAATTGCTTTACAGAATTTCGTTGTCTTCTGTCAAATGATGGCTTTCTTAAAATGTCATTTCAGTGTAATGCAAACAGACAAAATCCAAATCATTTAACTGAGAGAATCTCCTTGCTGTCCAGCAACCAAGCATGATATAGTGGAAATTACCAGCTTAAAAGAGAGACCGGAATTCTAATTCCAGTATTGTCAGTAATTATTTAGCAGTTGTTACTACAACTAAGACCTGATGCAATCAAATAAATAAATATATTTTTTAAAATCAGCTTCCTAAAAAAAATTTCAAAAACTGAAGGACACAACATCTGATTAAAAGAGCCTGCCAAAGGCTCAGTAGAATAACAAAAGAAGACGCGCACCAGCGCATATCATCATGTTCGAATCTGCGACCCCGTGGACCGCAGCATGCCAGGTTTCCCTGTCCTTCACTATTTCCGGAGTTGACTCAGATTCATGTCCACTGAGTCAGTGATGCTGTCCAACCATCTCATCCTCTGTTGCCCTTTTCTTTTACCACCATCTTTCCCAGCAGCAGGGTCTTTGCCAGTGAGTCAGCTCTTTGCATCAGATGGCCAAAGTATTGGAGCTTTAGCATCAGTCCTTCCAATGAATATTCAGAGTGGATTTCCTTTAGGATTGACTGGTTCCATCTCCTTGATGTGCAGGGGACTCTCAAGAGTCTTCTCCAGCACCACAGTTTGAAAGCATCAGTTTCTTCGATGCTCAGCCTTCTTAATGGTCCAGTTCTCATATTCGTACATGACTACTGGAAAAACCATAGCTTTGACTATACAGACTTTTTTTTGCCAAATGATGTCTCCGCTTTTTAATATGCTGAGTTTTTCATAGCTTTTCTTCCAAGTAGCAAGTGTCTTCTAATTTCATGACTGCAGTCACCATCCACAGTGATATTGGAAACCAAGAAAATTAAATCTGTCACTGTTTCCACATTTTCCCCATCTATTTGCCGTGAAATGATGGTACTGGATGCTATCTTAGTTTTTTTGAATGTTGGATTTTAAGCCAGCCTTTTGTCACTCTCCTCTTTCACCCTTAGCAAGAGGCTGTTTAGTTCCTCTTTGCTTTCTGTCATCGGAGTGGTATCGTCTGCGCATCTGAGGTTATTGATGTTTCTCCCAGCAATCTTAATTCCAGCTTGTGCTTCATCCAGCCTGGCATTTCATATGAGGTACTCTGCATATAAATTAAATAAACAGGGTGACAGAATACAGCCTTGACGTACTCCTTTCCCAATTTGGAACCAGTCCATTGTTCTGTGTCCCATTCTAACTGTTGCTTCTTGACCTGCATACAGGTTTCTTAAGGCTGTTTAGTTCCTCTTTGCTTTCTGTCATCGGAGTGGTATCGTCTGCGCATCTGAGGTTATTGATGTTTCTCCCAGCAATCTTAATTCCAGCTTGTGCTTCATCCAGCCTGGCATTTCATATGAGGTACTCTGCATATAAATTAAATAAACAGGGTGACAGAATACAGCCTTGACGTACTCCTTTCCCAATTTGGAACCAGTCCATTGTTCTGTGTCCCATTCTAACTGTTGCTTCTTGACCTGCATACAGGTTTCTTGGGAGACAGGTAAGGTAGTCTAGTATTTCCATCTCTTGAAGAATTTTCCACAGTTTGTTCTGATCCACATCACCAAAGGCTTTAGCATAATCAGTGAAGTGGAAGTAGATGCTTTTCTGGAATTCCCTTGCTTTCCCTGTGATGCAACAGATGTTGGCAATTTGATTCCTGGTTCCTCTACCTTTTCTAAATCCAGCTTGTACATCTGGTAGTTCTCAGTTCACATACAATTGAAGCTTAGCTTGAAGGATTTTGACCATTACCTTGCTTGCATGTGAAATAAGCACAATTGTAGTTTGACCATTTTTTGGCATTGCCCTTCTTTATTTAGGATTGGCATGAAAACTGATCTTTTGCAGTCCTGTGGCCACTGCTGTGTTTTCCAAATTTGCTGACATACTGAGTGAAGCACTTTAACAGCATCCTCTTTTAGGCAGCTGGAATGACATCACCTCCACTAGCTTTGCTTGTTGTAATGTTTCCTAAGGCCCACTTGACTTCACACTCCAGGATGTCTGGCTCTAGGTGAGTGACCACACCATTGTGGCTATCCAGGTCATTAAAACCTTTTTGGATAGTTCTTCTGTGTGTTCTTGCCACCTCTTCTGAATCTCTTCTTCTTTTAGGCGCTTGCTGTTTCTGTCCTTGATTGTGCCTATCTTTGCATGAAATGTTCCCTTGGTATCTCCAGTTTTCTTGAAGGGATCTCATAGTGTTTCTCACTCTATTTTTTCCTCTGTTTCTTTGCCTTGTTCACTTAAAATGACTTTCTTCTATCTCTCCTTACTGTTCTCTGGAACTCTGCTTTCAGTTGAATATATCTTTCCCTTTCTCCTTTGCCTTTCACTTTTCTCAGCTTTTTGGAAACCCTCCTCAGGCAACCACTTTGCCTTCTCTTATTTCTTTTTCTCTGGGATGGTTTTGATTACTGCTTCCTGTACAGTGTTAGGAATCTCTGTCCAAGTTCTTGGGCATTCTGTCTACCAGATCAAATGTAACTTAGGCAAGCTTGGGCCTGTAAAATGAGAAAGTTGTTCTTAAAGATTCTTTTTTGAAATGTTTTACTTCCTTCTGTCATAGTTTGGTCCATTTCTTCTTTTTAAAAAAATTGTTTTATTTCATTTTCAGCTTTATTGAGGTATAGTTGAAATACAAAATTGAAAATTTAGTCCGTTTCTTAAAGTAAATGTTGGAATGCTGTCACATAATAGTGGAACCACAATAATAGTAGCTAACGTTTATTTAATGAACTTTTGTATGTACAGTAGTCCTAATAGAAGCTGGGCAGATGGTCCGGAGAAGGACATCGAATCTCATTGTCCTCCCAGCTTTTTGACCTTCCCTGAAGCCCCTCAAAATGGTTTGCGCTCAGGGGGAAAAAAAAAAAAAGTTGCCCACTACGTATAAAACCTAATAGGTTTTAATAGGGGAGTATCTAAACCAGAGGTGCAACAGCCATTTTTACAATCTTTAATAACAGAAGGGTCATGTAACTTTTATAGGACTGAAGAAAAGCTTTCATGCTGTGGTAAAGAAATGCAGTTTTGTACCTCACTTCCTCTTTGAAAACTAGAATTGACAGCCTCTTGCTTAATAACTATTTTGTTATTTGTTAACTGAGCTTGTTATTTAATTGTTAATTGTTATTTGTTAACTGAATTTTAACAGTATTTGTTAACTGAAGTTTCACTGTATTCTGTTTAATCTTAATTCTCTTATAGGCAGACACGTGTAATTAAGATGAGGCTAAAGGCAGTGTCTATCAATATTGGGTGGCAAGGAGGAGGATCGGGTAAAGTTTTACATTGACGAGATATTAATATACTTTGAACCAGTGGACCTGCAGGGGAAAGTAGAGGGAATTGCAAGAACACAGGCAGTAAGATGGACAAGCTTGAAACTTTTAAGAAACAGCTAATTGGGCTGAAGTAACATAGCTTTTCAAACGAAATATTGATAGTTATAAAAGCCACTGTTTAGTGAGTTCCTGCCATTCTAAGGTTCACCGTCTTTCTCATTTAAGTCTTAACAGCAACCATATAAGGGAGGGTAATCCAGACAGGTCAAATCTCTTCAACATGGTCACTGTAGTGGCAGAGAAGTAACTGACAGTAATCCAAGTTTATCTGCATCCGAAAACCATACTCGATAATAATAAAATATGTTCTTTGCATGTGAAATGAACTAAATGTTTGGATGAAGAATGTAATTCTGATAAGTATCCATATGCTTGGTTATTATTTTCTAGATGAGCTAGAAGTATTAATCATTATTGATTTCATGTGGGAATTTATAAAATATGAAACTTTGAACTATTGGCATTTTACTGTGTCATAGAATATAACATTATTTGATAAAAATTTACCTTTTTTTGAGATCTTTAGTTACAGATTTGTTCTAATCTCAAAAGAAATAGTCTTGAGTTGAATTGCCTTTGACCAGAAACTCAATAATAACTAGTCAGAAAATGGGTTTATAAGAATAGGGCTAATTAAAGGAACATAATTGTATATTTAAGAGACATTGTGATGAAATGTCTTTTTCCTTGAGTTAAATATTTCAGTATTTGAGCCTAATATATATGTATCTGAGACTTGTCCCTAAAATTTCTCTTTGAAAAGCATGTTTATACTTGAGCCCTTACAAAGTCTCATTATTGGTGCTCTCTGTTATTTTCTTTTGAACCCCAGAAACCATTGTCTAAAAACAGCCTCAGCTGATGCTAGTTCTAATACTTAGGGAGGTTATTTCACAGAATTTTTTTTAAGTTGTTAAACAGTTTTTTCAAATTGTTAAAAAATTGTGTCAACAAATTCAGTGATTATTCCTGAAGGCATAATCTCCTACTTGCACATGTTGGCTGTCATTGTAAACAAATGCCTAAATTGTAGAAATCATGAGTAATCATACAACATAAATAAAAATAACATATGAATAAAAATAACATTTTCTAATGTTAATGTAAATAGATAGTTGTGATTTAATGTGAGTTTTCCCATGAAGACATTATACGTAGATTGAAAGTGTTATGTCTCAGTCAGTTTATTCAGTAGAGAGGTTATCTGAAACACTGTATTAGGTGGCTCAAAAATGGTTTTAGCCACAATGAAATCTTTAGGTCAGAGATGAACTTCATTGTATTCATCGAGTTGAGATCTTTTCCCAGATGTCTCATCAGAGGTTTTTTCTGAGTATCTTATCTAATAAGGTAGCTTTCTCCATCAGTCAAAGAACTTTATTTTGTTTACACTTCACTCCCCATCACCTAGTACATAATAGATACTCAGGTATCTGTTGAAACAATGTATAAAGAGTGTGAATAAAATTATGTCATAAATGTGAGACTTCCCTGATGGCTCAGACAGGAATCCACCTACAATGTGGGAAACTTGGGTTCAGTCCCTGGGTTGAGAAGATCCCCTGGAGGAGGGCATGGCAACCCACTCCAGTATTCTTGCCTGGACAGAGGAGACTGGCAGGCGACAATCCATGGGGTCTCCAAGAGTCAGACACAACTGAGCAACTAAGCATAGCACAGCGAGTAGAAAAATAAAGCAATACAGTTGCTTNTTCAGTCCCTGGGTTGAGAAGATCCCCTGGAGGAGGGCATGGCAACCCACTCCAGTATTCTTGCCTGGACAGAGGAGACTGGCAGGCGACAATCCATGGGGTCTCCAAGAGTCAGACACAACTGAGCAACTAAGCATAGCACAGCGAGTAGAAAAATAAAGCAATACAGTTGCTTGACCCTTGAACTACGTAGGTTTGAACTGCACAGGTCCACTTATGCATGGGTTTTTTTTTTTTTTCAACTGATATGCACTACAGTACTGCATGATTCATGGTTGAGTCCTCAAATGTGTATTCCATTTGGAAGGAAGGTGGCCTCATTTGGCTCACTGGATATCCAAAGCCTAATTTTACAGGAATTTATTGCGGTAATGTCTCATCTTTCCAAATAAAGAAAATTAATTTTAAAGATTGTTGTCTGTATGGAAAGAAATAACAAGTTTGCAAATAAGAATCTGTAATGGCCAATTCTACTGTAAATAATGATATATCCCAAGACCACGAAACTCCCATTGTGGCCTACAGAATATTGAATACAGTCCATTTGGTTAATTAATTACATTGATTTATCTGTTTGTGTATCAGGAATGAATATGTCTGTGTTATTTGGTTTTCCTATAGAAATACTTCAAGTAACATTCCATGCCAGTTTTACTGTAAAGCTTGTTTTTATATCCTGTAAAAGTAGGTCGGATATGCTAAAGTTAAGGCAGGGTAAAACAGAATTTCATGCCAGTGCATATTTGTCCAGTCTCTTTCCTCTCCAGGGTCCCCTCCTCAGCCTAAAAAGGAAGAAACAAAAGGAAAACGTTACCTAGAAAACAGATTTTTTTTAAATAATTATTTTCTCAATTTTAAAAAATTTAGGAACAAGTTCCAGTTCCGGTCTATCATCCAACACCTAGCCAGACTCGCCTAGCAACTCAGCTGACTGAAGAGGAACAAATTAGGATAGCTCAAAGAATAGGCCTTATACAGCATCTGCCTAAAGGAGTTTATGACCCTGGAAGAGATGGATCAGAAAAAAAGATCCGGGAGTAAGTTTTAATTTATACATGTTTCAAAGATCTGCCTTCAGAGATTTGTTTTTTAAAAATATTCTGTTGCATTTTGAGAGTCAGATATTTAATGAATTCTGGGCAAAAATTTGTTTAGATGTAGAAATTAAGAATTTTCATATAAAAATAAATGATGGTACAAATTGTGACCATTTTATAGGTTGTCTGTGTCCATTTGGATGACAGTTAATGTCAGTTAAAACTTATTTACCTGTGTAATAACTGTGAACTAGTACCAGCATTGCTGGTGGCCTAATCAATTGGTAAAGCCGTTTGGCAATATTTCATGGACCTTTAGATCTAAACCCTTTGAGACAGTTAATTCTAGAGATCTATCCTAGAATATGTACCTCACTTCAGCTCCCAGAGTTTTATGTGCAAAGATAGTAACCATAATTTTAGTTAGTGAAAAACAATAATAGAGGAATACTTTGGTAGGTTATATAGAGATTAAAATTGTTTGCTAAGGATATTAGTGATATGAGGAAAATCTTATCTGTTTCTTAACTTATAGAATAATTGTACTAAGTCTGATGAGCTAAATATAAAATTTTACTTCAGGGAGATTTTTCCTTCAGAGTTCATTATTGTTTGAGAATCTGTGAGAACAACTATTTTCCTTGTAGGTTAAGAATGATCTTTACCAACAGACGTAAAGTAATTTATTATGCTGTGCTTGGCTGTTTGAGCTGTAGCACCATTTAGGGTTAGTGGTTCTGTATTTACATGTAGTTATTAAAGTGAAAGCTCTCTGGGCTTACACTGAAAACTCAGTTCAAATAAAATTAATCTAACATAGTTTCTTATCTACTAAAGCTTCACATCCTCCTTAAGGTGTCTTCTGTAATATGTAGCTGTTTTACAAGCACAATTCTAGCAGTGGACTTGATTCCTATCTGATACCTTTCTCTTTGTTGATTGCTCTCAAACTCTTCAAATTCCCAGGTGATTGAAATAAGAGATTGTAGCAGGATAATGCTAGGAAAAAATTCCATCTAGATGCTTAGGTAATAGAATGACAGGAAGCCGTTTTTGTCTGTTCATATTAACACTGTCTTTGTAATGGGGATTTTAAAGAGTAGTCTAGATAGATCACTTGTCTAAAAATGCTTTCTCATTTCTCTCTCTCACCCCAACAGGTGTGTGATCTGTATGATGGACTTTGTTTATGGGGACCCAATTCGATTTCTGCCGTGCATGCACATCTATCACCTGGACTGTATAGATGACTGGTTGATGAGATCCTTCACGTGCCCCTCCTGCATGGAGCCAGTTGATGCAGCACTGCTTTCGTCCTACGAGACTAATTGAGCCAGGGTCTCTCATCTGACTTCAAGTGAACCGTCATTTTTGGTGGTTTTGATCTTTTGTCACTGAGCCCAAAGAGCCAGGGATTAGGAATTAAGATCATGCACAAAAGTTTCCTAAAATTTCCTGAATGGCTGCAGATGTTGGGGAAAAGTACGTGATATTTTAGAAACTAAGGGGAAAAAGTAGGATGGTATTTTTATGTAAAGCCTTGACCCAGTGTTTAAAAATATAATTGTATTTAGATCTTGTTATTGCTCCAGTACATAGGAATTGTGTAAAGTGTTACAGCAGCTGTATATGTTTCAATTGTGTGTGTCAAAGATTAGGAAAAAGATAGTGGTTGTTTTTTCCTAAATGAAATAACTTTCTTCTTCTCCCCCACCCAAATTCTTTTCTGAAGTTGCTGGCATTTGGGTCAAGGTTTTATTAAAAGCTACATTTTATAACACTGGCACAAAAAAAGTAGTTTTAAGCTTGTTTGCACAGTTCTTTTTTTCCATTGGAAATGGAATTCATTGCCTTAGGTCTTTTTTAAATAGTGTATTATTATCGTTGGGGCTGGCTCTATGCTTGAAAACCAGTTTATTTATAACCTGTTATAAGTGCTATATCTGTTTGCAGTTAGGAAATGCAGAATTCAAAGTGATCTCCTAGCTTGTAAGCAAACTGAGATGCACTATCCCTTTTCTATTAAAATAAAAATCAGTTAATGTGTCAAGAAACCAACTCTAGTAAAGTCAGGTTTAATATTAGCCTTTCTTATGTGTTTAATTATTTTGGTTGTTAATATGGTGATAATTATTTTGGTTGTTAATATGGTGATAATTAAAAGTCAAGGTAAATTTTAAATATTAGGAATTCTGATTTATTGAGCTTGAATTATGCCACCATGCTAATGTAAAAATGAAAGTGGCAACATGGTTAAACTGAGAAAGTTTCTCAGTTGTAACAATTTTGATTTTCTCTTTCCTGTGACCTTCTTCCCTGTTGTCTTGAACCATAGCAAAAGGATACTGCATCTCTTGTTGTATTGCTGAGGTTATTGAAGTTACATAAAACACATCTCAGTCTCTGTTTCTTAGAAGGAAAGTCCTGCTAGTTGACTGACAATTCTAAGCAGGGAGAATTAAGATAAATGTGTTTAATGTTTTGCACACAAATGCAGAATTTGTATAACCACATGACATCATAGTTGTGATCTCAGAAAAAAGACTTTCTCCTTTTTCTTTTTCTTGCAGTTAAATGTAGGAATTCTCTGAAACTCTAAGCTTCTGAAGTGTTAGAGGTAGAGATGGTCTAGCAAAGTTGTAGTTTGTAATGTTTTATCCATTTAGCATGTGTTTATTTTTTGTTATGTACTAGAAGGTGACATATTTGTTTGGCTCAGTGATAATTACAACTAAAAAATCATTCATTAGC
The DNA here is from genome assembly GCA_006410675.1 of Oreotragus oreotragus. NCBI lineage: Eukaryota > Metazoa > Chordata > Mammalia > Artiodactyla > Bovidae > Oreotragus > Oreotragus oreotragus. Next base: position 43,290 of record SJYX01003468.1, read on the forward strand.
AAAAGGAGAAGCAATCTCAACCCTAACAAATCAGAAATGTTTCTTATTATTTTGTATTGAGTTGAATATTTGACTCTTTAACACTTTTCTACATACAAAACACAAGTCAAGTCTCTTGAAGGGTTCTTCATAATTGTATTATAGAAGAATTTAGTATGTCATAAGCACTTAAAGATTTGACATTCAACTGTAGCAGTATCTGTGTTGGTTAATTTTCTTATGAGCCCCATGATGAGTTTGAGAAAAATTGAAAGAAATTATAGATTATCAGGTTCTGTTAAATTGTTACATGTATCTTGCTTAAGTTTTTGTTCATTAATTTATATCCAATTACATAAAGCAAATTTGGAGGAAACACCTGAAGTTGTGCAATATTTTCAGCAATATGACTTTTTTATCTTTGTGTTTTCTACTTAAACATGATGTCTGNTACATGTATCTTGCTTAAGTTTTTGTTCATTAATTTATATCCAATTACATAAAGCAAATTTGGAGGAAACACCTGAAGTTGTGCAATATTTTCAGCAATATGACTTTTTTATCTTTGTGTTTTCTACTTAAACATGATGTCTGTCATCAAGTATTATAGTCAGACTTTCTTTTTTTCTAGATTGTCAAAATTGGTAAATGAACATTTTTTTTTTAATCATCTTCTATGTTGCTATTAGTCTTTCTTTATTAACAAAGTTTCTTTTACAGAAGTTTGGCAGTAATATTGAGGGAACCAGGATTGAGCTGAATTTTTTTTTTTAATAAGGTACTTTGTATTCTTTAATTTTGATCTCCACATACCATGTTAAGAACCATCAATTTTGGCTTTTACCAAGTTAAATAAAGTTATAATACAGTTGTAAAGGGCTAAAGTTAGAATTGATTACATAAGAATCAATTCTCCCAAGTTATCTAATCCTTCATTCAGAACACACATGTACAAATTTAATTAATTGCCTTTAGTTTTCTAGGTATATATATAAACTTTGGGGGAAGTATTTTTTATGGCTTGGCTTTTACTATCATCTAATCATAAGTTTAGAAGCTTCATAGCTTCTAAATTTTCTGCAACAAATAATAGGCATATTACCCTGTTATCCAGCATAATTGGGATTGGGTAAGATGGGGAAACAGTGGAAACAGTGTCAGATTTATTTTTGGGGGCTCCAAAATCACTGCAGATGGTGACTGCAGCCATGAAATTAAAAGACGCTTACTCCTTGGAAGAAAAGTAATGACCAACCTAGATAGCATATTCAAAAGCAGAGACATTACTTTGCCAACTAAGGTCCGTCTAGTCAAGGCTATGGTTTTTCCAATAGTCATGTATGGATGTGAGAGTTGGACTGTGAAAAAGGCTGAGCACTGAAGAATTGATGCTTTTGAACTGTGGTGTTGCAGAAGACTCTTGAGAGTCCCTTGGACTGCAAGGAGATGCAGCCAGTCCATTCTGAAGGAGATCAGCCCCGGGATTTCTTTAGAAGGGATGATGCTAAAGCTGAAACTCCAGCACTTTGGCCACCTCATGCGAAGAGTTGACTCATTGGAAAAGACTTTGATGCTGGGAGGGATTGGGGGCAGGAGGAGAAGGGAACGACAGAGGATGAGATGGCTGGATGGCATCACTGACTCGATGGACATGAGTCTGAGTGAACTCCAGGAGATGGTGATGGACAGGGAGGCCTGGCGTGCTGCGATTCATGGGGTTGCAGAGTCGGACGCGACTGAGCAACTGAACTGAACTGAAGATGTGTTAAGGCTTGGCTGTAGGATTTGAAATGTCTGAAAAGCCTGACCAGGAAAAAATAAAAGAATCTTATTCTTTTAAATGTAAACCATAGAAGAAATATTTTCAGATACTTGGAGTTTGGTTCACACAAACTTTTTAAATGCTATGAGTGTTCTTTATAAGACATCTCTTATAACAAGTATTGACTCTCCAAACTACTTTCAGTGTCTATGACATAAAACAGAATATATTGAGCATCGAGGTAACAAATTCTCTATGTGCAAAGCTCCTCTTTAGGGAAGCATGCATTTTTAAAAAGGAATACAAAGTAAAACTGCCTGTGGTCCTTAGACTGAAAATGGCAAACAGAAAAGGTAAGTTTTTTGGCATAATTCATAAATGTAGACATTTGGTGGCCATGTTTGCTTACAAAGGCATTGGCTAGCAGATCAGTTTCTCAGTCAACTGAGGACACTTGACACTTGCATGTTAAGTGCATCATAGCTAATCAGCTAGTTTTTTAAGCTTTCAAGTTTGAAATCAGTGGACATGATAAGAAGTGGATTTTGGATATGCAGATGACACCACCCTTATGGCAGAAAGTGAAGAGGAGCTAAAAAGCCTCTCGAAAGTGAAAGAGGAGAGCAAAAAAGTTGGCTTAAAACTCAGCATTCAGAAAACGAAGCTCATGGCATCCGGTCCCAGTCACTTCATGGGAAATAGATGGGGAAACAGTAGAAACAGCGTCAGACTTTATTTGGGGGGCTCCAAAATCACTGCAGATGGTGACTGCAGCCATGAAATTAAAAGACACTCCTTGGAAGAAAAGTTATGATCAACCTAGATAGTATATTCAAAAGCAGAGACATTAATTTGCCGACTAAGGTGCGTCTAGTCAAGGCTGTGATTTTTCCTGTGGTCATGTATGGATGTGAGAGCTGGACTGTGAAGAAGGCTGAGCGCTGAAGAATTGATGCTTTTGAACTGTGGTGTTGGAGAAGACTCTCAAGAGTCCCTTGGACTGCAAGGAGATCCAACCAGTCCATTCTGAAGGAGATCAACCCTGAGATTTCTTTGGAAGGAATGATGCTAAAGCTGAAACTCCAGTACTTTGGCCACCTCATGCGAAGAGTTGACTCATTGGAAAAGACTCATGCTGGGAGGGATTGGGGGCAGGAGGAGAAGGGAACGACCGAGGATGAGATGGCTGGATGGCATCACGGACTCGATGGACATGAGTCTGAGTGAACCCCGGGAGATGGAGATGAACAGGGACACCTGGCATGCTGCAATTCATGGGGTCACAAAGAGTCGGACACGACTGAGCGACTGAACTGAACTGATCTCCTGAAGCAATGCTAAACTTACTCACCTGAATTGAAAGATCAGCTATTATTCTACTGGGGAGGGAAAAGTTAGGTAGTCTAGCCCCTGCTAGTGTCCCCTGTTTAGCTCCCCTTTTCTAGACTTCCTGAAGATTCGGGCTCGGTGGGGGATAGTCCGCGTCATGTGAGCCCTCAGGGTCGTTCAGTCTGCCTTCTGTTACTCCTTTTGAGGACATAGTTTAATTCCTTCTAATTTCTTCCTCCTGGTCCCACTTCAGAAGTATTTGCAATCATTAAATTTAAAAGTGTGGAGTAAAAATGTCCAGCTACAAAATTTCATCTTTGCATTAGACGTTGTTACTGATTGACCCACTGTTAGGTGACTGACCTGAGAGCTATCAAGAAATGGCCTGCGAATTTTTCTTCAATTCTGTATTGTCAGAATAGACACTTGCTTATGGCCAGGCAGTAGTTTAATTAATGCTCATAATTGAAATTTAGCGCTTTAGTTTGTAGAAATTTCAAGTGAAACATAAGGATTTAATGGGAATGACTTTAACTGCTTGATTACATCATATAAAACACCTTAAACTGATACTTTTTCTGAGCGGTTTGAAAGAACGTAGCAAGTCCACTTTATGTATTTAGGGAAAGTTAAGTGGACTGTTCTCTCTTCACATAAATTATTGTTTTTAACTAGAGAAAAATACACGGCTTTTTAAGCTCTAAGAGTTACATTATAACACAGTAATCTTTGTATTAAAATGCCATATAGAAGTTAGTATGAATGAGGCACATATAATTTGGGAATATTAAATGTACTTTGTAATGCCTTTTCTGAGAGCCTCTGGGTCTGAAAACAGCATTACTGGGTGATTGTTTGTTCAGATATTGATTGTCCCAATAACAGGTATCCAGACTTTGCTTTTCCATTTATCCTTCATTTTCTTGCATGGAAACAGAAAATACAGATAAATTCCTTTACAACCCATTTCTTGATCCATAAACCTTTTGTTAAGAGGCTTCAGTAAAATTTTACAAAAGGGGTTTGGACTTAACCTGCACCTTTTAATTGTCCTCATTGTTCTTCGTTACATTATCACCCTGAGCAATGTGCATTAATTAGCCCAGGACAGTAACTGGAAACATCTAATTAATGTTACTGATAGACTGAAAAGAGTTTAAGGAAACTTTAAGAGGTACTGACTTCTCCGTTTCTGTTTTTTGAGAAAAGTTACTGTCCACTGGAAGACTTAGTTATCTTGGATGCTTTCCACAGGAAATTTGTTTTTGTCTGCATAGTGAGTGAAGCAGCATTATTAATAAGGTACAGATTTTAGGCATTTAAAACTGTGATCAAATGATAAGCAGTGCCTGTTTGCCTTGAACACATTGTAAGCAGTGCTTATCGACTGGGTTTCTTGGTGCTGAGAAAAAGAAGTTGAAAAACGCAACTGAGGGTTTACTTCAGGAGTCTGGTCATAGTAGTGAACTCTGAATGATTACAAGAAAATTTGGTTGGCTAAGCAAGTGCTGGGCCCTTTTCTCTGGGAGCCATATGGTAGTTAATCTAGTCATTTTGGATCCAAAAGCAAGTTGTAGGTGTTATGTGAATTGGGAAGGCTGGGCTGTCTTAGTTAAGACATTGAGGTTGGCTTCCCAGCACTATCCATACCAGAGGTATGGGAATAAGCTGCTGCTGCTGCTAAGTCACTTCAGTCGTGTCTGACTCTGTGTGACCCCCATAGACGGCGGCCCACCAGGCTCCCCATCCCTGGGATTCTCCAGGCAAGAATACTGGAGTGGGTTGCCATTTCCTTCTCCAATGCATGAAAGAGAAAAGTGAAAGGGAAGTCGCTCAGTCTGTCCAACTGTTAGCGACCCCATGGACTGCAGCCCACCAGGCTACTCCGTCCATTGGATTTTCCAGGCAAGAGTACTGGGGTGGGGTGCCATTGCCTTCCCCGTGGGAATAAGCTACATTCTGCCAATTCCAGAATCAAAGCCAGTCTCACCTTTGAAATAGTGCAGAATAGTGATCCTCTTTCCGTGAGGGTAGTTGAACTCAAGCACAGATAAGTTAATTGCTACCATTTTGGAGTATGCACTGAAGGGAAGTTGTTTTTCACAAACTATTTTTCCTCATGGCCCTTGATAATCACTATAATGTTATTTTGATATGAGGAACAATAACCATTCTTCTAAGTAGTGAGATGGATGCTAGCTGGGCATTTTCAGATTGAAGGTATCTTTAAGAAATAACATTTAGGGGTTTGGATTTCAATAAACTGCATTGCTGATTTCTCATGAAGAGTAGAGGACATGAAATGCCAACTCACATGGACGCTTAGAGCCTGAGTATCACTTAGCATATTGAAAGTGTTTTTCTCCCTCTAAGTGTCATAGCTGGTGAAGAGAAGATGAGGTGTTTTAATAGCAGTTCACACGAAGCAGGAGCAATTGGTGGTGGTGGCATTTGGCATGGCACTGGGTTCCCAGCTTCCATGTTTAACCTTATATGGTACATTCGTCACACAGCAGTTAAAATAGTTGAGTAAATTGGATGATGTCGTTCATCTGCTTAGAGCTTTTAATTGCTTTCTATCGTGTGGAGAATAAAATCCAAGCTCCTTAATGGCGATAGTAGATTTTCTGCCTCTCTCCTTTAATAGTACTCTACTTTTTAGACTTTTCGTGCTTTTTAAAATGCCAAGCTCTTTCCTGTCAGGTCTCTTGTGGTTTCTATCCTGTAGTTCACTTCCCCAGAGTGTTTGATGGCTGGCCTCTTATCCTCTGTACCAACAGTCCCTGTTTATTCCATGGCTCTACTTTGTTTACTTTCATTTGCTTCTATGAGAGCAGGACATTTAGGTGCTCCGCAGATATTTATTAAGTGAAGGGAAGGAGAAAGCAGGGAGTCTGAGCATTTCTGATGGAGTGGAAGCCACCATCTAGGAGATTCCCATTGGAAAGTAGGGATCTTATAAAGATTTTTGAGGGTGGCAAGAAGGACAAAGGCAAAGCTCTTCTTGAGTGGGCAGCTTGCTGATAAGCCTTCTCTCTAATCAGTACTGCCCTTCACCTGGGAATCAACTTTTGAAAGAAAGGACGTATAGTGGATACATATTGTTTTTGTCTGCCCAGTACTCCATGTTTTTTAGTAATAATTCCCAACCAAGTGTGTAACCCAAGATGGACCAATTATAGTACCTCACGCCCTTTCCAAGGTAGTTCTCTCACTTCAGTGTGCATCAGATCCACCTGGAGGACTGCGATTGTTCAACTTCACCCCTACATTGAAAGGAGGGGACTTGATAATTTGCATTTCTAACAAATTCTCAGATATCTAATGCTGGGGAGCCACCAGCCTAAGGGAGGAACATTGGAGCCAAAATCAGACTAATCAAGAGTCCTTATTTGGGGATTTTTCATACTAGGGGTAGATCATCGAAAAAGCAAGAGAGTTCCAGAAAAACATCTGTTTCTGCTTTATTGACTATGCCAAAGCCTTTGACTGTGTGGATCACAATGTGGATCACAATAAACTGTGGAAAATTCTGAAAGAGATGGGAATACCAGACCACCTGACCTGCCTCTTGAGAAATGTGTATGCAGGTCAGGAAGCAACAGTTAGAACTGGACATGGAACAACAGACTGGTTCCAAATAGGAAAAGGAGTATGTCAAACCTGTATATTGTCACCCTGCTTATTTAACTTATATGCAGAGTACATCATGAGAAACGCTGGGCTGGAAGAAGCAGAAGCTGGAATCAAAATTGCCGGGAGAAATATCAATAACCTCAGATATCCAGATGACACCACCATTATGGCAGAAAGTGAAGAGGAACTAAAAAGCCTCTTGATGAAAGTGAAAGAGGAGAGTGAAAAAGTTGGCTTAAAGCTCAACATTCAGAAAACGAAGATCATGGCATCTAGTCCCATCACTTCATGGCAAATAGATGGGGAAACAGTGGAAACTGTCAGACTTTATTTTTGGGGGCTCCAAAATCACTACAGATGGTGACTGCAGCCATGAAATTAGAAGACGCTTACTCCTTGGAAGAAAAGTTATGACCAACCTAGATAGCATATTGAAAACCAGAGACTACTTTGCCAACAAAGGTCCATCCATCTAGTCAAGGCTATGGTTTTTCCAGTGGTCATGTATGGATGTGAGAGTTGGACTCTAGAAAGCTGAGTGCCGAAGAATTGATGCTTTTAAACTGTGGTGTTGCAGGAGACTCTTTAAGAGTCCCTTGGAGTGCAAGGAGATCAGCCCTGAGATTTCTTTGGAAGGAATGATGCTAAAGCTGAAACTCCAGTACTTTGGCCACCTCATGCAGAGTTGACTCATTGGAAAAGACTCTAATGTTGAGAGGGATTGGGGGCAGAAGGAGAAGGGGACGACAGAGGATGAGATGGCTGGATGGCATCACTGACTTGATGGACATGAGTCTGAGTGAACTCCGGGAGTTCGTGATGGACAGGGAGGCCTGGCATGCTGCGATTCATGGGGTTGCAAAGAGTCGGACACGACTGAGCGACTGAACTTCTGGTTACAAAGCTGTAAGAATGTAAGGTCTGAACCACCGTGCAGAAGAGTCAGTTCAAGAGAATCTATGAACAAAGTAAAGGGTTGGAAAAGGCCTAATGGATGCACTTGAGCCACTGATTGAGTCATACCGTAGACCAAACTCACTACTGCCTTCCCACAGTTCATGTGGGCCAATACATGTACCTTAACATACTAAGGGCTGTTTGTTTAGTTAGGCTATTTAGTTGATTTCTTTTTATCTTCAGCAGGCCTGTGAGCAGTTGACATGAAGTCCCATTTTACAGAAGAGGAAACTGATTCTCAAAGCAGTATTTGAGTTCAAGCTGTACTTATATCCACTATCCCATGTAGATAATAGAATTTACAGTTGCTATTTTTAGTAGATCAGGCTTTTCTCTTATGAATTTGCTCACTACCTCTTTTCCATAGATAGATGTCTGCAAGTCACCTCTAGCCCAGGGGTGACTGATTTCTGGCCCATGAACCACTTTGACCCACAGATGTGAAATATTTAGCCAGCCAGCACTCTTAAGCACTTAAAAACTTAAGTTCTAAGAGTGTCTTCAGCATCATATGGTTCTAAGTTTGCCAGTGTTCCTACCTCTCAGTGTCTTACACCAAATCTCTTCTAGCATTATGGTTTGGACTCAAGCCACAGTCCAGGCCTGAGCCTCTGCATCAGTTCACTTTCCATCTCTGGAGTAGCTGGCTGGAACTCTACCTCTTCAACTGGGATTAGCTCGTACATTTTCCTCCAATATCCTAATTTTATGAGCAAATATGGTTGCTTCAGGATTGCCTTCGTCCAACTTAGACCCTGCCCCTACCTCATGATGCCAAGTGCCACGTGGGGAACCATGCCACACAGACATAATTCCATGGACTCCAAGCCAAGGATTTCTAGTGTTTGAGTTGTTAGCCAGTACCTTTTCCTTATTTAACAGTGGCCCAAGAGTCAATTAAATCAGATCCAACTTGAAGCTAATAATTGGAGAGCTTGACCAGTAGTTCAGCAAAGTATGCACTTTAGAGTTCAACTGCTTGGCTCCAAATATTTGTGATGCATAATAGCTGTGTGGTCTTAGGCAAGTTGTTTAACCTCTGTCTCAGTTTTCTCATCTGAAAAATGGCCATAATAGCCCTACTTCATAGAGTGGTTTTTGAGGATTAGATACGTGCAGACGATTTAGACTCACAACTGGTAAGTAGCACTTAATATTTAGACGTCCACAGCAATCTTTTGTATCTTCCCAAAGTAAGGGCTCTATAATATTTTGTCATTTTAAGAGCTAAGTAGACAGTGGAAGCAACTCATAGACTGCTCACTTCAAAATGGATTTTTAAGGCCCTGCAGCTCCTTGTTTGTGGATTTACTTCACCCCGTCAGACAGTGATGAACTTTGTACCAGATTTCCACAGAGCTGTGCTAACTCAAGCAGAAAGACACTTTCCAGCCTTGGAAAACCATCTGAGGGTGAGGGTGAGAAGTTCCCATTTGCTGATGGTTTTCAGAATCCAGACACCTCACATTTATTAGTGAATTAGTGTGATGGTGCTAAGGACATAAAAGAACTGTTGAGAAGGCACACTGTTGGACTAAATTTGAAGCAAAGAGGAAGACTTTTCCACTCCTTACCATCTTAGAAGAAATCAACTTGGGAGTCACTCCAGAGAAAAGTATCTGGATTTTATTCCCCTGTTGAATGATTCAGGCACTCAGCAGGCTGGGGCTTTCTAAAATCCCCCAGTGCTCCCCCTGTTGCTGGGAATCTCCCACTCAGACCTGAGCCAAGTATTTGGTTGGTGCTGGCCTCTTAAGAGTCCAGGCTTCGCTGTCAGGTCATGGCTGCTTTGCTGTGAATGACGATAGCTGTCTTGGAAACGCTCCTATTCTGACTTGAGAGATAAGGAGTAGGGAATCCTGCCAACATATGGGAGAGCTGATAGGGACCAGCACACTGCTGGAAGCTACCCTGCCAGTTCAAGGCCTGGGACCAGTGAGAGGCAGAGTAGACTTTGTTGCCAAGACCCTGTTCAGAGCATGTTACACAGTTGCTGCTCCCTAACAACTGAGTTCCTCTGTGTGGCAAGGATTCAGACTTTCCGCAAATGAGGATTAGTTGCTCTCTGGGTGTCCTGGACCACCGTAGAAGCCCCTGATTGAGGGAGTCTATCATTACTTCTCGTAAGCCACCTGGGGACACAAGCCTTTGACAAAAGGTAGGGAGATACAGATCAGTTGCCTCTTTTTGGAGATGAAAGCCCAGAAACAGACTTGACCAGAATTAGAACTGTTGACAGCAGGAGAGAGCCTTGATCTAGTTCAAATTACTAAATTTTAGAGGCTCCATGACTCCCAGGGTCACACTGAAAAAGCGGTAGTAGCAAAGCAGGGGCTGCAATTAGGTCTCCTTACTTGGAGGCCAGAAATCTCACCCGATCAGCTGCCTTTCTAGGGCAGACGTGCTAGGAAGGTCTGCAGTGTTAGGGAAGCAATGACCAGAAATGGCTCAAGACACAGTGAGACTCTCAAGACAGCATTTTCACCTTCAGAGGCCTCTGCACAAGGATACAGTGGCGTTAGACACCCAGCATTTTCACCTTCCTTCACATACGTGCTTGTTTGGTTTTGGCCATCCAGCTTGCAGAATCTTAGCTCCCTGACCAGGGATCGAACCCCGGCCACGGTTAGAACCGTTGGACCGCCAGGGACCTCCCTCACAAGCATGTGTTTGAGGGAGGAGCTCAAGCTGCAGGTAGGATAAAGGAGACAAAACCGATAAGACTGCAGCCAGGGCACCAGACTCGCTAAGGTGCTGGGTGGCTAATGCGTGAGGCCCAGAAGGAAACAGCAACAACTAGGAGATCACCCTGGCATAAAGAGTTCAAAAACACCTAAAATGAACACTGAGATGAAAGAAAGGCTTTTGTAAATGGCAACTTTATGCTTGGCATGCGGTGACCAGTGCTGCTGTTATACTGCGATGGGTAGCACTCTGATATGCGAGGGAGGCCAACAGGCCACCCTGTTCAGCAGCCTAGCTCTAGTTCACCCCTTTCTCCTGCCCTGCTGGGCTGGGCGCCCAGCACCCAGGCTGTGGAAGAGAGCAAGCTTGCCCTTTATGGAAACTAGTTCTAACAAGATACTGGAGCTTTCCTTCAGTAGCATTTCTGTTCTGACAGAAAGAGGCTCTTTCAAAACTGTCTTTTCAGTCAAAAATGAGAATATGCTTTACCTAAAACCCATAACTTCATTCAATATCAGTCAAGGAAACTTAGTTGTATATTAATTGATTAAACCACCCTGTCCCTAGCATATGCTTAAAAGTGTTTGCTAAATACAGCAGGCTGGAAGATTGGAAAAGTCGTCTGTGGTCCTTCCCTTACAGAAACTGCATTTGTGTGTTTGAGTTAGGGGCCAGAAGGGTAAGTGTTAAAAAGAGCTTCTACTCAGCTCCAACTGATTGTTGCCTTGTGAAAATGAGGCCCAGTATTGCCAGATTTTTAAAGAAGCCAGAAACCAGATTTATTTGTGAAGTCTCCCTATTTTTAAATGTTTGTTAACTTATTCTGAAAATTTTAAAACATCAGGTTGTCTAAATAAAACATGCTTGGGCCATATGGCTTCTGATTGAAACTTTCTGCCCTGTCCAAGAATTCAAGCAACAAAGTATTTTACTGAAATAGATGTTGTATGATCTCTGAAGTGTATAAGTTTTATTACTGAAATATAGCTTTCTCTTGACTGAAAAATCTAAAACATACATAAACAGGCTAAGAATAACCATTCTGTTTCTAAGAAAAAATGCTATCAGTAAATAAATGGACCTTGAAGTATAGAAGATTTTTTATCTTTCATAAATCATTCCCAGTGGTTTCAGTTTGGTGTGTAGCAGACTAGTGTCTGAGAAACTTTACCTGACAAATTTCTTGGCTTTGGCACAGAAAGGGCTCCCCTTCCTTCAGGCCTCCATATCACCATTCCTTGGTAGTGGAAATTGATGTTTTTTCCTACAAATGGACTCAAGATTATCTCACTAAAAAGACATGTTTGTTTTTTCCAATTGCAGAATTACAAAGGGGCTGTAAGACGTAAGGTAGTGGGATTGTGTGAAACCTTTGTGTTTAGCCCTCAGAAATCTCGAAGCCTGAGGTCAGATCCTCTTTTGGGTCCTTCCAGCCCTGGAAGCTGAGACCTCACTGAAGTCTAACAATGATTTACATACAGGTGGTTGGTTGGTGGTTTTTTTTTCCCAAAAGCCAACTTTGATTCCATCAATGTATTTCTAAGGAAAATGTAAACTGTTCATACATTCTCTTAACATCACAGTGAAAAACAAGTACCCGTATGTGTGACAGGGCAGGCAGGGAGCTCCACCTGCTCTGGCCTTGACCAAAGCCCTTGGCCTCACTGGTGAACATGCTGGCTTCACTTCTGCACAGACACCTATGTCGTGCTGTCCCACTGGAGCACCGGCAGACCCCAAAGGCAGGGCAGGGGGAGGGGTTCTTCTTGAAATGTTTCCAGGAGTTCTGTCCAGCTGATTCTGTCTTCCAGCCCGGGACTGCTGCACAAAACTACAAGGACACTGATGAGACCATAGGCCTGTTGCCCTTTTCTAGGGAAGACTTGGCTTGGAGTGTGGCTGCCTGGATTCGAAAATGTGTCCTTGACTCCATGGAATAATTCTTATAGTTTTGCCTGGAAGAGACCAGAGAATCGGACATGTGAAGCTGCTCCAGGTTGGGATTTTTCCCTTAGTCTGAGCTGTGGGAACCCACTAGCCAAGGAATATTTTTAAAGGCTGATCCCTATCTCTGTTTAAAGAAACAGTTGGGCTTAAATTTGATAGGGATTACCTGTCATCATGCCCTCTGGAGCCACTCTTGGTCCTTTGGGGCCCAGTGTGAAGGAATGATTTTAAGATCCATGGGCTAGAGGCAGGAGACCTGCATCTTCACACCAGCCCTGCAGCTTGTGACCCTGGATAACTCAAGTCACTGAATCTGGGATTTCAGTTCCTCTTTTGTAAATAAGGGGAGAAGCCTCCTACAACCAGGTGAGAGCTGGATTCCCCCGGGACGTGGGCCCAGCCTCTGGGCTGCTATGCTGCCTTTGCCAACACCCTCTCACACTGCCGCCTGGCACCTCTGCCTCCCCTGAGCTCATGGGGAACAAAGGCCAGGCCAAGGCAAATCAAGCCTTACTTGGCAGTTTCCAAGAGTTTGACGGCCTCTTCATTTCTGCCTTGCTCCATAAACAGCAGGGCCAGCTCCAGCAGGGCATTTGGGATCAAGTAATGGTCATATTTAATCCTCTTTTCACTGCAGGACAGAAGAAAACACGGCTTACAGGCTCTGCTCTTGAGACATCCTTTGGGCATGTCAGTCAGACTCCTCCTGAGCATCTCCCAAATGGGAGGATCCAACTCACGGTCTCGTGGGGTTTTCTGACCTGAATTTCAGCTTGGAAGGTTCCCACTATTTAGCCCTAGAAAGACTTAAGAACCACAGCAAAGCCTTCCAGTCCTCCGCACCTAGGGCCCCAAGTCCCTGACAACCTATGGTTCACGTCATGTCCTAGGCCCACCTCCACCTCAGTCCCCAACCCTGTACTGCCCCCACCCCCACCGCCTTTATTTCATCTGCAACCCTTTCCTTCTATGGCTTCACCTAAGCAGGGAAGGACTGACCGCTGTCACCTGACCTCAGGTGTCTTTCCTGTGTCCAGGCATTAGCACACCCTCTACCTGCTCCACTTAAAACTCCTCATTCCTTGCTTTCTCTGCCTGAACTTTCCAGCTGAAGTGGCATTACTGGAAAGCCTTTCCTGGTGTCTAGCATTAGATTCAGGTCCCTCCTCCTGGCACCTGCTGACCTCTCTGCTTTCCTCTAGCACAGCCCTCACCATACCAGATTAAGTTACCTATAGCTGTCAATCTAATATCTGTACTCCCCAAGGACAGACGTCCTCAGTTACAAACTCCAGGGGGCATCATTCACAGGAACACTGCAGACAGGCTCCTGTCGCTGGGCAGTCTGGTGGCCCTGGAGGACAAGGTCTAATGATCTGGACCTAGAAGGGTCCTAGCACAAAACAGAAACTAGTATATGTGAAGCGAGGAGGAGCAGGCCAGAGTCAGGCACCGTGCATGTGTGCATATGGAGAGAGAAGCCCAGAAAAGGCCACCCTGGAGCTCCGGGCCCAGCAGGAGGCCATCTGGAGCGAGAGCAGCCACAGAGGCACTTACTTGGCAGAGATGCTCCTGAAATTCTCCTCAGCCTCCTGGACACGGCCCAAATATTTCAGACACAGGCCTTTCAGCAGCTTCACCAAGCACTCATCATCCACTGAGTACTCATTCTCTGAGAACAGGGGAGTGAGGGAAGACAGCTTTGTTCATTTGCTCAACAGTTACTCTTGGAGCCCCTACTCTGCTGGGCCCTGGGGACACAGAGATGGCTCGCACATGGCCCCTGTCCGCAGGGAGCGCACATCTGGGGAGGAAAGACAGATACTGAGACGATGACAATGCAGTGAAATCAGGACCAAATGAAGGAAGCTCGGGGCTTGTGGGAGCCCAGCAGAGGCCCTGATGCTCCCTGGGAGCCAAGGGACAGCTTCTTGGAGGAGCTGTCACTGAAACTCAGCCTAGAAAGGCAGAGGACAATTACCAGGGCAGAGAAGTGAGGAAGGACGTTTTGGGTAGAGGGAAACTTCAGCTGTAAAGATCTGTGTTCAGACCCAGCCTGGCCAGTTCAAGGGCCTGGGGTAGTCACCTGGGCCCTTTTCCAGCATCTCTTCAGCCTTGATGATAATCTCAAGGATCCCGTCTGTGAGTTCCGGCTGCTTCCCAATCACAGCGTAGCCATTCCAAATGTACATCATTTCCTAGGGGCAGGGGAGCAAGTCAGTCCTAGGTTTCCTCCCCAGTGGGGCCTCAAGTTTCTCCATCTATAAAATGTGTAGCTCAGATGAGGATCACTAAAGGCCCTTCTAGCTCTAATCTTCCAGGACAAGTCTCAGCCCAGCCTTTGAAGCTGTAGGCTTGAGGGAGTGATGGGGATTCTTATCTCTTACTTATTATTGAGATCTCTCCTTACCCCTGTGAGAATTTAAGATGGACCCGTATTCTCACTCTTCTTCTCATATAGTTTTCAATTACATTTCTGTTCCTGGATCCCTAGGGCACTAGTGTGCACTCTCCCAATCTCTCTGTCCACATTTCCCATCCTTTGAGAACAAGGTTATGCCCCACACTCTCCAGGGAGTTGTCTTCCTTGCTCCAGCTAACAAGGCCTCCTGTTATCATAGTTGACGTAAGCTCTTCAGCGGCTTAAGACCAAGTTACCTTCTCTCCTATTTCACTAAGGCAGTGGGCCTGAGTTTCCATCTATGAAACATATGATTTCTTTCTTTGCCTTAACTGCCAGGAAGCTCAGAATACTAAATTTTCATTCTAGTAGTTCTGTTAGCCAAGATTGGCATTTCCTAAACTATCAAACCAAGCAATGGACATGACAGTGGTTTGTATACATAAAGCTCTAGAAAGACTTTTTATAGTTCTTGTTATGTTCTAGGGAGGGACTTTAAGTTTTGACAAGTACTTAGTAAATCATTACATGGTCTAAAAGAGTTCTGTGGCTAAATAACAGGGAAAAACTGCATTTCACCTTCTTCTCGGAGACCAACCATGCAGATGAGCATATAAAGGCTCCAAGAAGTTCTACAGTATGTAAACTTTGTTCAAGCCGGTCTTTCCCAAATATATTTAATCACAGAAATAATCTTATGCACACATAGCTCTTGCAGGTTACAGTTTTGGAAATTCTCCCCTAAATATCCNTCGGAGACCAACCATGCAGATGAGCATATAAAGGCTCCAAGAAGTTCTACAGTATGTAAACTTTGTTCAGGCCAGTCTTACCCAAATATATTTAATCACAGAAATAATCATGCACACATAGCCTCTTGCAGGTTACAGTTTTGGAAATTCTCCCCTAAATATCCAGTTATCTGCTTTCCCTGCCCCTCCTTACAACATATGCCCCCATTTGATGACAGCTTTATTGTATATTTTGAATTGTAAAATAGTTCAAAATTTATTTAAAGATATTCAAGATATAAGCTCAAAATAAAATAATCATGCACACATAGCCTCTTGCAGGTTACAGTTTTGGAAATTCTCCCCTAAATATCCAGTTATCTGCTTTCCCTGCCCCTCCTTACAACATATGCCCCCATTTGATGACAGCTTTATTGTATATTTTGAATTGTAAAATAGTTCAAAATTTATTTAAAGATATTCAAGATATAAGCTCAAAATAAATTCTACATAAATACTGAACTTGTTAATTTCTGCAGTAAGTTTTTATCAGCAGACTTTCATACCTGCTCTATGAAATGAGCAAGGTAGATATTTACATTAAGGGAAAGGGAACCCTATATCCAAGGTCACACAATTAGTGAACAGCAGAGCCAGGTCTCTGAAGCAACACCCTTCCTACCTTTCTGGCTGCATTATTATTTGAATAACAAGGACTCTTAACAAACTAGAACTTGCTCTGATGCCTGCTCAGATCATGCATGGAATTAGCATCATAGCTGTGATTCAGAATATGGGCTCTGGAATCAGACTGCCTGGGTTCAGAGTCTAACTCATCAGCTATGGGACTTGGACAAGTTATTTCATCTTTCTACTTATATCTTATCTATATTTTAGCTTCCTACTTGTCTATTAGGCCTTTTTATCCCCTTCTGTGAAATGGAGATGCCACCAGCACCTAAGAGGGTTCTTGTGAAGATCAGATGAGGCAATGGGTGTACAGCATGTGCCCAGTAACAATCCCAGCAATTACTGTTATTTCAAAGTTGACTGTAACACGGGTCCCAGCCTCAGAAAAGCTTGGGGCAGTGAAGGGGGAACAGTATAAACAATAATTAAAACCATGTGACAAGACAGAAACAGACAGGATGGCAACACCAACGCTGAGACATGCCTATCTAGGAGCGCTGTGCTTTCTGCCTTCAGGCATCTGCAGCCGGCTCACCTGTCTGCCCACCCCCATCCCTAGTAGACCAGTGCTTTCTCAGCGACTGAGGCAGGCTCAAACCCACGTGTCCCTCACCCAGGGCCAGGTGATCTGTAAGATCATCTCCAGGCCCTGGGGTCATGATGGTCTCTGTCCTGCGTCCACACCCTCCAGGGTCACTGGCTAGATCCCTGACCCTCAGCTAATCCCCACAATCCCAAATGAGTTCAGGACCAGTCAAGACCCTCCTACCCACCAGAGCAGGGACAGGCAATGAGATAGGTTTAGGGGAGAGGTAGCGTCTGGACTTCCGGATGGCAAACTTCTCTGTGGGTAGAGATTTCCCAGCAATCTTGAGTTTCAGGCCTGGCACAGCTCTGTGGAAGAGATGAGGATGGAGAGAGGGCAAGAAAATGCTAGAACTGAGAGTCCCCAACCTCCCCACTGCTTGACCCCTCTCTGGGCCTCATTTTCCCCATCTATATGATGAGAGTGTTGGATTCACAGCCTGTGGCTACGACCTAATTTCATAGGCCCTATTGCAAGATCTGACCACTTCCTATGGCTAGGCAGGCTCCTCTGCACCGGTAGCCAGAGCTGAGAATGTACATGACCACCACCACCGCTCCTCAGGTCTGCTCTGCCTTTCGGTTGTCCCTCTCTACTCCCAGCCCCCACTTCCTGAGGGCCAGCAGAAGTCTGACCCTAGCTTCACTGAGGAGATTAAAACTCATAAAGGGAAGGACCTGCCCAAGACCACACAGCACAAACCTTTCATTAACTCTGGCCACGTGAGTTGCAGCCTCCTCAGCTGTTTCCAAGGGGAGAGTAAAATGTGGTATGCAGCTGAGCAAGACTACATCTGGGCCCCATCCCCCCAGCTCTGCCTTGCCCTGAATTTCTGCCACAGTCATGGGGGTATGGCTGTGACCTGAGCCCTCAGGCCCAGAAATCAGATGGACCTAGTTGTGAGGTCCCCAGCAAACACTTCTGCCACTTATTCACTGCGGAACATCTCTGGGCCTGCTTTCTTATCCCTGAAATGGAGACAATGATATGGAAAGGAGAAGTTGTTACCCCCAAATATACATCTTTGGCATAAGGGTTATTTTAGGCTGATTATTTTTAAGAAAACAGCAAACACACAAAATGCTCTGAAAATCTAGTAGAATTTAACCTTCTTGTAAGAGACATTTACAAGGAAAATGTCCATTTGTAAGGATGTCTTTCTCTGGACCAGGAAGAGGAGGAAGACTAAATCTCCAGAAACTTATCAATGAAGAAAGTAGAGACTAAATCTGCATAACAACCATATACCCTCTCTTTTACCTGAAAACCTCCCATAACTGGCTCCCCATCCAACTAAATCTTCTTTTTTGCTTTAGCTGGAGATGGCATTTAAGGTAACAGCTTGGGCCATTTCAGAGAGTCAACTCAGTTTTCCTGGGTCCCTCCCATACAGAAGTTATTAAATTTCTGTTTGCTTTTCCATTAATCTTATTATGAGGGTCTCAGCCAAGAATCTAGAAGGATGGAGGAAAAATAACTCTATTTCCCCAGGGATTCTTACCCTCACAGATCTTCCAGAAGAGTTACATAAGATAAAGAAACTAAGTCACTCAGTAAATGACAGCACCCTGTGACTGTGACAGCCCAGGAAGCAATGGTTACACTCATTTCCATATCTGCAAATTGGGGCCCACACTCACCATGACAGGGGAAGCCCGAGGCTCCCTCCTCAGGCCTGCCATGGCTGAGTCCTGCTCTAGGCCCTTCGCAGAAGGCAAACACAGCAATGCGTAAGAATAAAAACAGCCACCATTTACTGGCTCCAGGCCCTACCGCAGACTCTTTAAATCTATTCTCTATTTGATTTGCAAAACAACCTTGCAAAGCCGAGTCTGTTATTCCCATTTTACAGATGCTGAAACTGTCCCAGATGACACAGGTAACAAATGGCAGAGGCCAGATTTAATCCTGCTTACGTGATTCCAACTCTGCTTTTCTGAGTGTATCAGGTTAACTCGGCACAAGGAAACTCTCTGGACCTGTGTCCACATCTGTGCTACACTCTGGATGAAAGAGGCACAGTGGAAATGATGTTGAACAAACCACTTTTGTGAAAGAAAACCTCTGAACAGATTCAAAGGGCTCTAACAGCAGCAGCAAGAGGAGGTGGGGGTGGGAGACAATGACAGGCGCAGGGTGGGGGAAG